>OZ038489.1:7562417-7652417 GCA_964036315.1 Acanthosepion esculentum
CATATCAAACCATTTTGGAATCAGGTCGACTGTATGAGCAAATAAAAACATCTCAGGCCGGATCCGGACCCGCATTCCTGAAATATTGGAATTCCAAATTTTCATTACTTCGATTGTTTTCGGCAACATTTTTACATCATTTTCTGTGGAAAATTTTTGATACGATAAAATATTTTATAAATTGGAAATAAATTTGGGAATAAATGAAATTAATGTCGAAATCCAGCGAAAGTCAATCATGAAATAAAATAATTGCTTGTACGGAAAGTAAGTACCGAGGTACATAAAATTGTTTTTAAATTAAGTTGAGGCAGAAGAATTATCGTGGAACTTTTAAAAGGCAAGCTTCACCATTAATGCAATATTTAAAAGCAACGATCTATTCTGAAATCTCCTGTTGTTTATCGCATCTACTGAGATGAAGGCCAAATCAACAGCCCTCCACCAAATAGGTTATCTTTAGGTTAGTATATATATATAGTATATATATATAGTATATATACTAGACCACGAGGAGCACCGAAGATGCGCTACAGAGACCAATTAAAGCGCACCCTGACACTTACCAACATTAGCTGGTGCTCGTGGAAGAAACTGCCAGAGATAAATACGAGATGGCATCGAGGACTTCGAGGAAAAAAGGAGGGAGAATGAAGAGGCAAGACGTCGAAGGAGGAGAGAGCGATGTGAACGACCCCGTCCTCCACCTCCCCAACCCATGTGAGCATTGTCCGCGACTATTCCACCACCGACTGGGCCTCGCAAGCCATGTCAAATATAAACATCAACCGTGAAGATAGGACTCATGACAGAACCCGATACTCGGACACGACTGGGAGCCGACGACGACGACGACGACGACGACGATATATATATATATATATTTTTTATTCTTCCCTGCCCATTTGTTCATGTCATCCATTACAGACAAGTTGTTCTTCATAATTTCTGTTCCCCGGTAACAGTTCTGATGAGAGGGGACGAAACCGGTTGACTGGTGTTTTTATTTTAAATCTATCATGGACTTTAATAAAAAAAAATTGTTTTTTATGCCTTAATACGCTTTTGTACCGTTGCAAATATATATATATATATACATATATATATATATATATATATATATATATATATATATATATATATATATATATATATATATATATATACGCACTTCCGGAATTTCGTTCTAATATACCCTGGTCCTAAAACGTATTTTCTGACCCTATCCAAGTGTTACACTGTTTTCTAAGCAAGTGATTCTGACTATAAAGCTAAAGATACTTTCACCCACAAAGGTAAATTCTGCTAGATTGGAATTAGAGACGGATACACAAGTCAGACATGCATAACCAACCATCGGTTCGACAACAGGGCGCTTTCATCCAAAGCCAATTCGGTAATAGAAAGTAGTGGGCATCTATGCGCACGACATTACTATTTACCCCTGCCTCAAAAACAAATCTAGTGTCGCCGACAAAACTAGCCTGGCCGTTTGTCTCGAAAACGACCTCCTATGGGTTGTGGACTGGATCAGGAATTGGCTGGTTACCTTTAACGCCTCAAAAACAAAACTGCTCTCTATTACTCACCAGAGAGAACCATCCCTGCCTCCCACTAGAATGTCTGACGCTCAACTCCACGAGAGCACCTCTTTGCGACTGCTCGGTCTCACATTGTCTTCTGACTTGAGATGGAACAAATATATTGAGTCTATAGCTTCGTCTAGCGCAAGGAAAGTCGGCTCCCTGTGCCGTGCTAGGAAATTTTTCTCACCGGACTCAATCCTTCAAATCTACAAATCAACCATTCATCCTTGCATGGAGTATTGCAGCAATATATGGTCTGGAGCCCCTTCTAATTGTCTCAAGGTTCTCGATAAAATCCGAATTGGATATGCAATTTTATTGACCCTGATCTGGCATCACGTCTGCATCCGCTCTCTCACAGACGTGCCGTTGCCTCCCTCTGTTTTTTTTTACAAATGCTTTCACAGTAACTGCTCCGATGAGCTGCTTTCGCTGGTTCCAGACTTCATGAATTTAAGCGTTCAACTAGGCTGGCATCTCGCTCTCACCATTTTCACTGTCGAAACGGTTAAATAGCTTCATGTCTCGCACTTCTCTTCTGTGGAACTCCCTCCTATTTCTTGTTTTAGCTATAATCTCCAACTGTTCAAATGTAATGTCAATCGACATCTCCAGAAGCCTTGATCCATCCGCTATCCTTCTCTTCATCCTTTCCTCCATCACTCCTCTTTGCTCTCACTTCAACTCTCTGTAACCTCTTGCGTGCTAGTGGCTTCCCGCCTTGCTTGGGGTGTAATTTGCTTACTCTCGACTACGATAATACAAAATAGTCGTGTTGATTTTCTCCATGTGTATGTCTCGACAACTATTTTGTATTTTACTCTAAACGAACTCTCAGTCTCCAACGACTGATATACGATACAAGGAAACGGGCAAACTATCGAACATTGTAAATCATGGAGAAATAACATTTTTTTTATTATCTCAACCACGTCTTATCTCCATTTGCAGTTTTGTCACTTCCGGCTTACGTCCATATCACATTGAAACACCGGTTGTCATCTTCAAATTTAAGCAACGGTGAGACTTGTCAGTTCCTAGTTTGGTAACCGCTTGTAAACACCTGGTGCTCTAAGCTTTGATATGCGAGTAGGGTCATGGATAACGGCTTAGAATTGGAAATCGGAGGACCATGTTTTAATTCCAGTCGTTTCGTCATATTCACTTACGCACAAATACACATTGGAAAGGTACGGACGCATCACATTTCCCCCAGTTATGGGTTAATAAGTATGACTAGTAACAGCAAATCATTATTATCTCCAGACAAATTTTTACAATCTAAATATATTTCCTGGCTTTAACTTACCTTCAAAAGATTGATAATCCATATTAAAAAAAAAACAAATCAATCCAACACTCAGTGTTTTGTCATTTCAAATTTATTTTTTTGTTAACGATGAGGTCATTGTTAAGAAATTAATATAAGGACACTAGAAAAAAGAAACAAAACTACCGTAAACCGGAATACAGAATTGGGCAAATTAATTGAAACAACCGCTTTAGTTTCCTTTCTTTTACCATACGGTCAGTTTTAGACCCAATGGATTGATAGGGTATAATCGATTTCTATTTTTCCTCATGTTAGGTCATTTGCAGCGGTATGCAGTAATATGAATCTATTGTGTTATTCCTTGAAAAATATTGTGCCAATCATGATTGTATCAAATTTTTCACACCCAAACACTATTGCCTCGATTGTCGATTAGTTGTCCTACGACCATTGTCTTCGATGGACGCATTTCCAAGAAATCGCGCAAAAATTGGGAGGCTGCACAAACACACTGGTAAGCCTTATCAGTGAGCAAATCAAAGTAGTATAGACTGGCCCGGAAACTCTCGTTATTTAAATCAAATCGAGAATCAGTGGCCAATCAGCAAAGTATAACTTCGTGGAATGGACATACGAAGTACTAACAATGTGCACTGGGTTATGTTTCATAGAACAATACAAAGAAAAAGTAAATAATAATGGAAATTATTCGTTTTGTTTCAATTAATTTGAATAAAAGTGTATATTTAAACCTACCGACAGTATCTCTTTCTCAACCGAAGAACACTCATACCAACATTCCGCTCAATCTAGCTAAGCGAATCTGGGCAATAGTCTAAAACCCAATAACAAGAGACCACAGACTAGAAGAGATGAAAAAATACTCATCAATTGCCATCAATATCTAATCAATAATAGCATTAAAAAGCAAAACAAATTAATATCCACGTAGTCAAAGAAACAAAAAGGGAAAAAGATTGAACTATATACCTCGACTTTCAGCCCCCAAATCAGATTAATCTAGACATATGTAAAACTAAACCTACTTAATCTACTAAAGTACAAAACATGAAAAGAAACTTTCACCGAAATACCTAATAATAAATAGTAAACTATAAAAAAGTTACTGACGATTGTAAAACTGAAAACCACAATTAAAGAGCTTCAGGTTATAATATGCTACAGGTATCATTGCGGATTATGCAGCTACTTATTAGAAGGCCACGCATTTAATTTAAAAAACGGACCCAATTTCAAAATTGAAAACTTTTCGAGCAACTCAGAGAAATGAATAGATATTATAACACGAAAATGTTGCCACGAACATTATATTGATCAAGCTGGCCGGACACTCCGACAAAGAATGACAGCTCATCGCCACCAAATGAAGGATCCACACACTAATGAGATCCCTGTTAGCCAAAATATGTACGTAGGACGAAATCTGTCAAAAATTAATATCTACTCATTCTACCAATGCAACGAAAAGACCACTCAACAAAAGTGAATTAACAAAGAATACTTTTCACCATAAAAATTAGACCAAAACTCAACTCCTTGCACAAACATATCAAAAGCAAGTACTTTTACAAATATTACCATTAGTTACTCTATACATTGTATTTTGTACAAATCTTATGAATACTTTCATTACATATATATATATATATATATATATATATATATATATATATATATATATATATATATAATATGGATAAAACAACTGAAAAAAAATTGGGTGTTTTTTTGCGAAAGTATTTATTTATATGTTTTTATATATATTTAATATTTCAGACCACCTCGGTCCTTCCTCAGAAATTAATTGAATAACTTAAAATTAATTTCTGAGGAATAAGTATCTGATATAAAAAACATATAAATAAATACTTTCGCAAAAAAACACCCAAATTTTTTTCAGTTGTTTTATCCATATTATATACATATCAAGAAAGTATACGTGGCTTCTCATTATACTATATATATATATATATATATATATATATATATATATATATATACATATATATATATATATATATATGTCTATATATGTAATGATAATAATGTTCAGTTAATTTCCACTGAGCTATTTATATCTTCCTCGGAATTAACCCTTCCAGTCATATATATATATATATATATATATATATATATATATATATAGGTAGCAATTTTTCATCAATGCATGTTTCATTAAATATTATAGACAAGTTTTGTCTATTCGTTTTAAGTAAGTCTATATTATTTAATGAATCATCCATTAATATATATATATATATATATATATATATATATATATATATATATATATATATATATATATATATACAAGGTGTCCATAAATTGTATTTGTGATAGAAGTAATCTGTAAAAAATGTTATAAAATTTAATGTACCTAGTTTTAAGTATAGCTAAAATAACTAATGTGATTTCAGGCACATGTTTTCCGTGAACTGCAAAATCGTATTACCCTTTGTATTGCTAATGATGGAGGGCATGTGGAAACTTAAAATTGCAATAAAACCTTAAAAAATATAGATTTACTTCTTTCTAATACTTTTTACAAATTATTTCTGTCGCAAATAGAAATAAAGTTATAAATATTTTAAAGTGCACACAAACTTTATGGACACCCTGTATATATATATATATATATATATATATATATATATATATATATAATGAGGGAAAATATTTGTACACATACAATTTTTTAATATATTGTATTTACAACTAATGAATAAACATACCTTTCATATAATTATCCATTTTAATGGGTGAACAAATATTTTTTCAATGAAAATGTCTGATTTTAAAACTTTTAAATTGCTTCATTACTCTAGATTATTCAAGTGGAATATTGTAGAATGTTCCAATAAGTGTATGAGTTGTTATTTTTAGCCTAAAAATACAAACAGTGCATTCTATAATTGATATTCTTGCAAGAATGTTATCATCACGGCATGAGGTAAACACTTGACACATTCCCAAAAAATGTTAATCTCTGGAAAGGAGTTAGAAGTTACAGGAAAATCTCAAACAACTCGAATATTTCATTTACTACCATCAGTTCATTCATTGTAAGCTATAAAAACTCAAAACTTTTGAAAACCAAAGAAGAACAGATTCTCCACGGAAGATCTTCGATGAAATTAATGCGCCAAATTAAACAAAATCCAGTGGTTACTCTCATCAGGAATCTGTGTCACTAAATGGACAATAAGCAATGAAATTCATAGGAACAATCTCAAGTCACGCCCCCTCGGGAAAACTCTAGCGTTATTTAAAAGACACAGAGATGCCAGGTTGAAATTCTTTCGTGAACATAAGCATAAGGAAAAATTGTATTGGGAAAGAGTTTTATTAACAGACAAAACCAAAATTGAGTTGTTTGGACGGAATTCTAGAGAGGAAGGATGGAGATGCCTTAAAAAAGAAGAACACAGTTCCAACTGCGAAATTTGGTTTTGGCAGAATTATGGTTTTGGGATAATTTTCTGAGAAAGGTACTGACAAGATTTCAGTAATAGAGGGTAGAATGATTGCCACAGCATAACAAAATATTTTGGAAGCAAATTTAATGATTTCCTTTGAAAACTTTAACATCCTTCTGATTGGATGTTCCAAAAAGATGATCCTAAGTACATTGCAAAATCTACGAAGAAATAGCTTGCTGAAAATAATGTAAATATCCTGAAATGGCCAAGTCAGTACCCAGATTTAAAGAAAATCGAGAATCTGTGGCGTTATCCGAAAATTTAAATCCAATCGAGAGTTCCAACAAACATCCCAGACCTGATGACCATATGAGAAGGATGGAATAAAATGGCAACTAAAATTTGCAAATAATTCATTGAGAACTACAAGAACAGATTTATTGCCGTAGAAGTTAATGATGGCTATTCTACAAAATATTAAATTAGTTTATGTATTCTTTTTTTGTATTGTACGAATACCTTTTCGCCCATTCAAATGGATAAATGGGATTTATTTATATTAAATCATTTGTCTGTTTTCTATTTATATTTGGTTATTATATATGTGTGTACAGTTAATCCAACCACTATATATATATATATATATATATATATATATATATATATATATATATATATATATATATATATATTATGTCATTCACAGACAGTACTGTTTCGCTGTATCACAGCTCCTCAGTGCGACTAGACTTCCGAATGCCTCAAGCCAGGATTGAAATACAACTAATTTTGTGTCAGCCAGAGCTATCTTCACTCGGTAGAGTTACACAACTAAATCTAGCGTATTGTTTTTACAAATGTAAACAAATGCCAATCAGCCAAAGTGCTCCATTCATTTTACTGAAGTGCTTTGTATTTGTGCAGGTGGCTGTTGTTTATAGAATTAGCTTATCACTCAAAAGTGCTCAATTGAAATGTATTTACAAGAGATAATTTTAGTATGTTCAAATGTGTCGGCATCAGTCGATCTGGCAAAATTATAAATTAAGTGTATAAGTTTTAAGAGCCTTGAAAATCAAGTAGATTAGATTTAAAAATAAATAAATCCTTAATTCACTATTAGACTGTGGATTATCGCTTCATTACAAATATCGACCTCAGAATTGTTTCCTTTTCTTCGATCCGTGTAAAAAATCGATTAAAATGGATTCAGTAGATTTAAATTTATACGATATCCACCTCAAAATCCTCTCCACTATTTACAATTGTAAGACTGACTGCAAAAACGCTCATAACTGTTCTCTTTTAATTACATCATATATATATATATATATATATATATATATATATATATGATGTAATGTTTGAATATAATATCCTATAATGGAGAATGTTGCTTTAATATTTGATTGTACTGGCCCCTCTTTCAAATTAATGTTACGAACGTCGCAATTTATCTTCGGTTCGTTCTCATTTCATATATATATATATATATATATATATATATATATATATATATATATATATGATTAAGTAATTCATCGAGTCTGAAACCCCAACAGAATGCAGAAAGCACTGGACGGCTATATTTGGGACTCATCAGCAGCGCGCATCCACTACCCAGAATTGAAACCCGGACAGTTACGTTATCAAGCAAATGTCATACCAACTGTTCCAACGGGCCTCGGTGACGAAGTGGTAGCAAATCAGACTCAATATAGCACCGCTCGCTCACAAATTCCGTGGTGGAACTCAACTAAGATTCTCTCTAACCATAGGACGGTGGCCACGGAGCCACGACTACTATCACCAAGCCGCTCAGACTTGAGCATTAGAATCCGATTCAAGCAATGATATATATATATATATATATATATAGCGGCTCGGATTGAGGAATCGTAAAGCAGAGTTCCGGTCGAATCCCTTACATTCACTTACGTGCTAATACCCATGGGAAAGGTATGAATCCTCTTCTTCCTCCAGCATTTAAAATAGGGTAAATATCAGGATAGAATGGGTTCTATAGCTATGGATGGCAACTTGTGTAAGAGAAGGACAACTCTGAATGTAAAATCTGCGTAGGGTCGTTTGGGAACCTTGTGGCACACGATGGACCAGGTCTCTGTACTAGGTGCTTCAAAAATGTCTGGCTGGTTCTAAACAATCCTTCACAACTCTCAAGAAATCTTTTGTGTGGATAGTTTGCAGTTCACTTGTCCGTTCACGATTTTTGTCTTATACGAGACGTAAAAACTGAACTGAAAACACTCATACGTCAAAATATTAACTCCGAATTAACTCCGAATTTAAAACAAGCCAGAAACGAATGCGTTTCCTGTGGCTATAGTGCTTGCTACAGGGATTATGGCCATACAGCGGTTCCGGTAGGATAACCGAAATTGAAAAACGTCGAGCTCGGTTACTTCCTAGAGGGCTGACCGCTTGGAAATACCATGGGCTGTAAGCATGGATGTGCGGGTGGGGTAATGGATAATGTCTTGTAATTGTTACCCGAAGAGTTCCAATTTCAGATGTGTTTATTATTTTCACTTACGCGCAAAAACTACCTTGGGAAAGTTATGTATTTAACTCTTCTACTCCAGATATGGGTTAATAAGTAAAAATTGTATCACTAAATCATTATTCTCTCCAAAACATGTCTTAGATTCGAAAACTATTTTCAGGCTTTAAATAATTTTAAAAGGGTTGATAAACCGTAAAAACGGCTCAATCACATTTGGTACTGAGGTAATAAGTGTGCTGCGCGTACGACAGATTAATGATTGTCATCATTATATTTTGAGAACAGGAATGCTTTTCCTATATTGATTGATATAGGTATATAACAAATATTTACATACGTAAAAATTAAGGATAACAACACAAAGAAAAATATAATTGGTGGGTAATATTCATTTAGGCTGCCGTCTCATCTTTCCAGCTGAGGCCCGAAAAAAGATATTAGCCTTCCGTCTTTGACATTTGGTTTATTAAATTAAAAAGCTGAGTTAACGAATATTTTTGATAAAATATAGACAGGGATGTTGATGCTCAGTTCGTAAACTAAGAAAATCTTCAAGAAGAATGGTAAAAGACATGTGTTCCCAGAAACATAGATTTCCTTTGGAAGGCAGATGGCAAAACACTGCTGTTAAGTTGATTTTGTCGTATCTGACTAAATCTGATTGTCGACAAAAGAAAGAAAATACAAAAAAAAAATGAACAGATAGTAATACATCATACGTGATCCCCGGTCTGACTAAACAAGAATGGCAGGGCCTGTCTGCACAAAAAATTATAAGGGTTCATTATTAACAACAAAAGACTTCGAGTTGATTGTATTAGCCTAAACGCATCAACTAAATTCAATATTACTTTACTATATTTTCGTGTTAGTCATAATTTTCCCATGTCTTTCAAACTCAATATATATCAATGACTCTTCAACGTGGAACGCGACCGGAAACCATATTTGGTAAGGTAAGAGACAGGAAGTAGAAAATTGAATTAATCCCAGACGTTTTCCAAAGTGGGACATGTATCGCAAAGATTAAATATAAAAATTATTTATTTTATAAACTTTCAATTCTGTTTTGTCATAAAGCAAACACGATTGAAAGGTTTATAAACTTTTACAAAATCTTTCTTCAGTTCCAAATGATAAGTAATACTTTGGGCATTTCATGTTGTGGAATAATCAGCAAGCCTATTTCGTTACATCAATTACGACTGAACAGTGAGTCTGATCCTCACTGGGTTTCCCATAATTGTGGCCTTGTGCCACTCTACGCTACGGTTATTAAATTACTATAATAGTATAAAATCCTTGCGCAAATGAATTGAAAAAACTGCTTTAGTTTCTTTCTTTCACCATACCGTCAGTTTTAGATCCACTGGAGTGACAGGGTGTAATCGATTTCTATTTTGCAGTGGTTTGCAGTAATATGAATCTATTTTCGCGGTATATGATGAAATTTGTTTGGCCTTGAAAATATTGCATCGGATTTTTAACATGCCCAGACACTATTGTCTCGACTGTCGATTATTTGTCATACGGTCACTTTCTGCGATGGATGTTACTCCAAAGAATCGTGCAAAATTGTAACCCTGGACGAACACACTGGCAAGACTTACCAGTGAGCAAATTCAATTACTAGACTGGACCAGAAACTCTCCAGATTTAAATCCAATCAAGAATCTGTGGAAAACCTGCAAGGAAAAACTTCGTGGAATGGGCATAGAACGTACTAACACGTGCACTGGGTCATGATTCATTGGAAAATACGAAAAAGTAAATAATAGCGGAATTATTCGTTTTGTTTCAATTAATTTGCACAAGGGTGCACCTTAATGTTTTTTCTAAATATTTACTTATCTAATATATTACGTTTGTATGTAGGACTATCATCTCTTTATTCAGTCGCCATATAGATGCACGCGGGACGTTGTAAATTACGCGGTCAGACAAGTGTACAAAAATCGTTCAGACTAAATTTTAAAACATCTAATATTCTATGAAAAAAACTTTCTGGTCAGAACAAGCGGCACGTCAATGAACATAAACGATCGACGAGTGTAATTCTGGAAGAGAAGGTTTTTAAGGTAAGTAGTTTTTACTAATTGTAAAAAAAGAAAACATCTAATTAACTTATTCGGACTAATATCCTCATCTGTGTCACCATATTTATTACAAAGTTTCGACCATTGTACGCTCCGGCCTTATTCAGTATCTGTCTATATTTCTGAGATGAGGTATTATGTACATTATTTACATTATTCGGAATATTGTCCTCATCTAGTGCACGTTGTAATATATATAAACAGAGAATTGGGATTTACTCTTTCGAGGAATGTTGTTGCTTTGGTTAGACACCAACAATAATAAAACTGTCGCTGCAAACTTCATCCAACCGTTCCCTATCATTGATGACATCCGAAGCCTGCTTTTAGTGTCTTCATTCAGGATCCGACAAACAAAAAAAACGCAGATCGGAATTGAAATATATTTTTAAAATAAAATCATACATTGTCGGATTAAACAGGGATGTGTCGCTTACTCAGAGAGTATAATTACTACAGGGACCTCTCTAAGCAAAAACAACATTACTCTGAAGAGCGAACCCCTCTTCTTTGATAATTCTTCGTCTCGTTGAAGAAAGACACAGGCGTGTCCGAAAATTCAGAATTTAAAATCTTCCTCTTTGCCCTTCAATTTAGGCCTAATATAATAAATATTATCTATCTTGACAATATTGTTATAATTTTGTTGTCTTTTTGTTACTATAATTATATTAACTGGCCTCACCTGATGAGATGCTTACATTTAGACATCGAAACAAATATGTATATTTGTAGTGATTATTGTTTGTCCTATGTAACAAATTATAATAAATATTGCTCGATTTTTGTATTGAGTCCGCTTTTCAATCAATGTTTTGAACGTTTGAATTTATATTCTTTTCGTTCTCATTACATTTATATATATATATATATATATATATATATATATATATATATATATATATATATATAGAGGGAGAAAGAGAGAGAGAGAGAGAGAGAGAGAGAGAGAGAGAGAGAGAGAATAGAAAAATCCAGAGCAGATAACATTAGAAAGATTTTAGAGTTCCATGAAAATAAGTGGATACAACGTTTAAAAACACACTATCCAGCTGGGCTTAACCATAAATTGAACAATATAGATAGTATTAATACATAACCCTACAAATCAAAACCTACCCACATTTCTCACCCACACAAAACAGACATGCTTACGGAGGTGTTGAGGCCTCACACTTATACACACACCCACACGAATAGACACACTTACACACATCATACTCACTCACTCCTTAATGAACCAAATGATAACACACACCCACAGCATTATACACGCTTACACATATCATACTCACTCACTCGCTTAGAACCAAATAACACACACACACACACACACACACACACACACACACACACACACACTTAAACAGAGACACATCCCCACTAAAGGAACCAATAAAACTGTCAAAATGACCTAGGGAATTCATAGCAGCCTGAATTCATCCAGCTCTTATCTCAAATAACAACTTAAAAGAGACTGCTTGACCAACACAAGGAATGTTAAAAAATTCATGTTAAAAAGATAAAAAACAAATGAAAACTACAGATAAAAGTTCATTTTCTCCACGAAGACATTTATTTCTGTAGTTCACTGCTACCAGCAAGCAGAAATATTTTCTCCTGATGATGGCCATATTGGGCGTAACTAGCCGAGGAATCTAAATTAAATAATAATAATAAAAACTAAAGAATATTAATCTACAACCCAGTGTGTCTGAAGATTTTTTTAATAATTTTTATTGTTCAAAAAAAAAAAAAAAAATATATATATATATATATATATATATATATATATATATATATATATATATATGCGCGCGTGTGTGTGTACAGAAAAATATAAAAAATACATTATATAGAAAAGCAATAACTAAATTTTGCTCCTTTCGTGCGGCTTAAATTTTCAGAAATCCGGCATTGTTTATTTGTCTGCCGTCGCTCAATCAACAGGCCTTTGAAAAGGACACTCAATTCTCTAATTACATGTCAGCCTTCCTGTTGTCAAACCTCATTTTCGGTGTGCCCCACTGACAAGAAGGAACGTTGCACTTGTTTTCGGTCAACAGAGTTTCAATTTCTCTAGAACTTTTCAACAATGGTAGTCATATACCAGATTTCACTAACATGGTCTCACTTACACGCAGCTGTCGATCTGTTTTCGGTGGCAAAGTGCTGTAAATCGGTGCTATCTTTAATAAATGTCTCCAAATGCTCAGAAAATGCTATTCTAAAACTTCGACTTCAGCGTTTTGAGTATCGGATTTGATGCTCACCGTCGTCATTTCGCCAGGATTTGTAATTTATTTGATTGATCGAAATCAAGTTTTGCATCATCATCATCATCATCATCATCATCATCATCATCTTCTTCTTCTTCTTCTTCTTCTTCTTCTTCTTCTTCTTCTTCTTCTTCTTCTTCTTCTTCACGCTTTCTCTTTTCTTCTTACCACTTTCCACTCTTTTATTCTTCCTTACCATTTTTCTTCTTCATCTTGCTTTTAATTTTTCTTAAGTCCTTTCATCATTTTCTTTTTTTCTCTCGTTCAATTTTACTATTTTTCCTAAATTTTCCCTTCTTCTTCATTATATTTTTCAATCGTATTCTTCTTCTTCTTCTTCTTCTTCTTCTTCTTCTTCTTCTTCTTCTTCTTCTTCTTCTTCTTCTTCTTCTTCTTCGTTTATTTTTCTTGTTTTTTTCACCAGATTTTCTTTGTATAATCTGTTATTCTTATTCAGTGTTTCTTTCATCTGAGGGCCTCTATTAATAAAAGATCTCTTCGTCGGGCACAAGATCAAACGAAGATGAAAGGAATCAAGATGTAAGGTTTATGATACATCGGTTTCCACGTCAATGGGTGGTTTCTTGTCTTGAAATCAACATTCCAAATCATCTACTCTTCACCTAGCTTCTAGCATCCACAGCAGTAAATTAATATCCATCTTATCAACTAAGTAGATTCTTATGTGCTTTGAGTTTAAGTAACGAGTAATAGGATTGACTGTAGACGATATATGTAATAGGATTGACTGTAGAAGATATATGTAGTAGCAGAAGCAGCTCACTTGCATCTTTATAAATTCAAGCTTTCAAAAATAAACTCTCTATTTACTTTTCCTTTGCATATGCGTAAAGTTACACTGCCTTACCGGAAAATTCCTTCTCCATTCGTTGTGGAAAAATGTAGA
This sequence comes from Acanthosepion esculentum, assembly GCA_964036315.1. Lineage (NCBI taxonomy): Eukaryota > Metazoa > Mollusca > Cephalopoda > Sepiida > Sepiidae > Acanthosepion > Acanthosepion esculentum. The sequence goes on from OZ038489.1 coordinate 7,576,523, forward strand.
CATTTGGATTCGGACTTTGTTGTGAACGAAAGGTGTACCCTACTACACTCACTTTTTAAATCCTATTTTATAGAATAAATATTTTATAAAGTTTCAACTTGTGTATTTTATTTCCACCAGATTTTCCTCCTTGTATAATCTTTTCCTCTTATTCAGTGTTTCTTTCATCTGATGGCTTCTATTAATAAAAGATCTCTTAGTGGGGCACAACATCAAACGAGGATGAAGGGAATCGAGATGTAACGATTATGATACATTAATTTTCCATGTAAACCTTCTTTCATTTACCGCAGTTACTAAGTTTTGTCACTCTGCTATCGTAACCAATGCCTGCACTGCCAACTATTTGCGCAAGTTCATAACGAGGTTTATTCAATGTTTTCCTCTGAAACTATTTCTTTTTGTATGTTTTGTGAGTTTCGAATTTTTCGAGCCCCTTTTTCTTTGTTATGTACCCTAGAAGTGTCCAGCTCTCAAAATCTAAATCACCTTCTCATTCTCACTTGCTTCCATTCACTATATCTTCAGATTTCTTTTACCCCCTTATTTCATTCTTTTCTTAGTTTCTCTTTATTTATTTATTTTCTTATATTAGTATAATCAGCGCAAACTTTCTTCCATTATTCTTCTTCCGATTTTCGTCCACACGTTTCATTCTTTCTTTTGTTTCTTTTTCAATTTCCTGATAATGTTCTTTTTCATTTTTCGTTCTGACTTTCATTCTTGTACAGCTGTCGTCGTATATTTTTCATTCTTTCTTTTTCCCGATAACATTCTTCCATTTTTATTCTAGTTTTCTTCATCTCGTCTACCATTTCGAAATAGGATCTTTCCAATTCATCTTTTTGTCTTTCTTTTATTTACCCTCATCAACATTAATATCTTATTCCATTCATAATTATCCGCCTTTTTTTTTATCTTTCACCTTCCCTTGCATACCGATTTCTTCTTCGTCTTCGTCGTCGTCTTCTTCTTTTTGCTCGTTTTTTTTCTTTGCCTCCCCTTAATCTACATTTACTTCTTCATTCCTCTTCCTCGACCTTTTTATTTTCCACCATCAAGTTTGCTACCTCAACCAATATCACCATCATGTTTTTCTTCTCGTCCTTCTCCTCCTCCTCCTTCTTCTTTTTCTTCTTCTCTGCCTCCTTCTCCTTCTTCTTCTCCTCCTCCTCCTCCTTCTTCTTCTCCTCCTCCTCCTTCTTCTTCTCCTCTTCCACCTCCTACTCCTACTTCGTCTTCTCATTCTTCTTCTTTTTCTTCTTCTTCTTCTTCTTCTTCTTCTTCTTCTTCTTCTTCTTCTTCTTCTCCGCCCCTTCTTCTTCTCCTCCTCCACCACCTCCTCCTCCTTCTTCTTCTTCTTCACCTCCTCCTCCTTCTTCTCCCCTCCCTCCCCTTCTTCTTCTTCTTCTTCTTCTTCTTCTTCTTCTTCTTCTTCTTCTTCTTCTTCTTCTTCTTCTTCTAATACATTTGCCTCTTCTTATCTTGATATTTATATTTTTGTGCCTCCACTCCTTCTTCCTATTTCCTTCTTCTTCCTCCTCCTCATCTTACTCTACTTAGCTTTTCACTTGATCAAACCTTTATTGATATTTCTCGTCGTCGTCCTCTTCTCCCTTCACTCATTTTTCTCTTTTCTTCTTCTTCTTCTTCTTCTTCTTCTTCTTCTTCTTCTTCTTCTTCTTCTTCTTCTTCTTCTTCTTCTTCTTCTTCTTCGTTTCCCTTTCTATATGCACTGACCTCTCCTCATTGCCGTAATTTCATTTCAAATGCTCCAAATAGCACATCACATTTCCAACTCTCATCCATTTTCCTAGCACAACGACTTTTCCCGCTACTTTCATTCAGATCGAAGCCATATAGCAATGAACGATTTCAGCCCAAAATTATTTTGACACTTTCTTGTCCATGAAGAATGGCAAAGCCTTGTACATTTGACATGCAACAATGGCCTCCCCTAACCAAAGCTGCAAAGGCCGCACACATCTTTAAGTAGATCAAAATACTATATTTATTTGTATAGACATCCTTCGTTTTCTCTGTCCATTCTACTCGGCATCTTTTCAGTTATCTTAGTCTGTTCATATATGCTAAAAGATCCATCCAAATTTCCCAATTTCAGTGCCTCTTATCTATCTATCTATCTATCTATCTATCTATCTATCTATCTATCTAATGTATTTGTATCCACTTATCTAATATTACATTATCATTATATATGATATAACGAAATGGGATTAAATTACCCTGCTTGCAATTTATGCAGGTGAGACATCGTGGCCAATTTTCTGACTTTAATATGGTCCAACATCCTTTATTTATCATATTCAGTTGAACAAAACGGAATTATTTTGCTGTTGCAATATAACTTGGATGAATTGTGATCGACATACATCTGAGCGTTGACTATATTGGCACGCACACAATCACATACAGACGCACAGAAACTCACATCATGCCGCCATGTGTTTATATATATATATATATATATATATATATATATATATATATATATATATATATATATATATATATATATATATGAAAAAATATAGTCTTAAAGTGTGCTATATTTATGGGGTAAAGTGCTCAATATCAGTATTAAAAAAAACACAGTAAAAATCAGCTACAGTTGCACCGAGAACATGGCACAAATAATAAAAAAGCTCAACAGGAAAATTATTAACAAACCACACGAACAAATTAAACCCACGTGCAACTGCAGAATAAAAAACGAATGTCCCTTAAACGGTAATTGTTTACAAAACAACGTAATCTACCAAGCCAAGATAAAATCAGCAGATAATGAAGAAAATGTATACATAGGAGTAACCGAAGGACCATGGAAACAAAGAAATTATGTACACAAAATGTCTTTCACAAATAGTAAATATGCGAACAGCACAATGCTTTCTAAGTATATTTGGGAAATAAAAAACAAAACACACACCACACCAAAAATATCTTGGAAAATAAGAAAAAATCATCAGCCTACAACAACCTAACAAAAACTTGCAAACTTTCCTTGGAGGAAAAAATAGCTATCATTACCTTCCCAGATCAAAATAAATTATTAAATAAAAGATCCGAGATAATCTCAAAATGCAGACATGAAAACAAATTTTTACTACGTAACTTAAAATAGAAAAAGAAATAAATATATAAACAAACAAAACAACAATAAAATAAGCAAAATAAATTACTCCAAACAAATTACAAAACCACACCTGTTAGAATATTCGAAATAAAATCAAAACAAAAGAACGGACGAAAGTTATAACTGTTATATAACGATAATAAATAAAAAAAATTAATAAAAATAATATACTACGTTACTTAAAAATCGAAAGCCAAAAATATATAGTGTAACAAATACATAACAACAAGTATAATAATTTGATCTAAATGCATCCAAATATATAAATAAACTAACAACCGATTACGATAAACTAGCCGTTTAGAAAAAACAAATAAAGATAATCAACCCAAATAGATAAATTAAAAACTGTTCGGACCAAAATAATAGTAGAACAAACCACAACATCCCACCCCAAAATTCAACAAATAGATTTAATCAATGACAAATAAACAAATATATAAGATAAAAATAAAACTGAAACTAAATAAAAACAAGCAAAACAATTTGACCCAAATAAATAAGCGAACAACCGACTTCCTGTAAATGACCGCCATAATAGACTACCAACAATAAGCTATATAAACAAATTTTTACTACGTTAACAAAAAACACCGATCAAAATAATAAATAAATATATAAGATAAAAAAAAAAAAATAAAAAAAACAAACAAACAAAAAGCAAGCAAAATAATTTGACACAAATAAATAAACAAATAAGCGACTTCCGCTAAAAGTAACCGCCAAAATAGACTACCCATAATGCACCACTGACCCTTATATATAAATAGCCGAGAAAAATAACAGCACTAGTCGCCTGACGATTGCACTAGCATGAAACAGACTGTCGCCTCTAAGTGCTGACTTCCATGTCCACTTTATATATATATATATATATATATATATATATATGAAGAAATATAGTCTTAAAGTGTGGTATATTTATAGGATAAAGTGTTCAATATCAGAGATAGAGCGTGTGTAAATATAAAAGTGAACATAGAATCGGCTCTAAGTATTGACTTCTATGTTCACATTTATATATATATATATATATATATATATATATATATATATATATATATATGTGAACATAGAAGTCAACATATTAGAGGCGACAGTCTGTTTCATTAGATGCAATCGTCAGGCCACGAATGCTGTTATTTTTCTTGGATACTTATATATACGGGTCAGTGGTGCATTGTGGGTAGTCTATTTTGGCGGTTATTTTAACGGAAGTCGTTTATTTTTTATTTTTTTATTTCGGTTAAATTATTTTGCTTGTTTATATTTATTCCTATTTTTTATTTCTATTTTTTATTTTTATTTCTTATCTTATATATTTATTTATTTATTTTATTTTTATTCTGATCGGTGTTTTTATTGACGTAGTAAAAATTTGTTTATATAGCGTATTAATTGTTCTGTTTTTGTTTGGGAAGATAATTAAAGCTATTTTTTTCAATTTTGGGGTTGATTGTTGTAGTTTGTTCTAACTATTATTTTGTCGGGGACAGTTTTTAATTTGTTTATTACTTCATGTATTTATTTGGATTGATTATCTTTATTAGTTTTTTTCTAACGGCTTGTTTATCGGTATCGGTTGTTAGTTTATTTATTTATTTGGATGACATGGCCCGACGATTGCATGTAGGATAAAACAGACTGTCCCCTTTAAGTGTTGACTTCTATGTTCACTTATATATTTACATCTGTGATATTGAGCACTTTATCCCATAAATATATTACATCTTAGCACCAGTAATGCGCAGCCGCGTACGATACCAATATCGGACACCACTGGATAGTAAGCTCTGCTTACACTATTCTTTGTAACTTTTCTGTTTAATATATCTTTCTGATCTCTAACCCGTGTTTTCCTTCCGTGGCCTCTACTTCGGGTCTACATCAATATTTGAATAGCAAATGTATCCAAACATCGCGAGATTAATACAAGTTATATTTGGAGTCTACAATCACAAGAGATGCTGAAAATGGTGGGCTTTAGCTTCCAGACATTTATTAGTACGATGAACTACTGCTTGGGCATTGGGATTACTGCACATGAATTTCAATTTTTTTCTAACGCCTGCCAATGCACATGATTTTATGCGATAAACAACATCTTTTTGGAACTGTTGATGCTACAGCCACGATGGTAATGCCATCTATCGAGAAAATCTCGCACTAAAGTAAGCAGTGTTATAGCAATTTGATAAAACTACGAAAGACAAGTTCTTTTTTTTATGAAATGTATATATATATTTATCAGACTCTCTGTCTCTCGCTCGTTCTTTCAACACACACATACACATACACACACACTCTCTCTCACACACACACAGACACACACACACCCACACACACACCACACACACACACATATACATATATATATATATATATATATATATATATATATATATATATATATATATATATATATTTAAGAATGAATTAATAATAATTTTTTTTAATCCGATATCAATTCAATTGGATATCAATGCTTGAGTAGACTGTCCGTTTTATTTTTAAAAGTCGCACGCCAGGGAAGGAAGGGAATTTTAACGTCTTTCTCTAAAGGAAATATGTCAGCCGCACAGAGAACTCAATTCGATTTTACTTGAAGATTAATGCTTAATAACAGTAGGACCCGCTGTTTGTTAAAACCACCACTTTACCTAGAGATTCTCACTTAAACGTTAATATTTAGCTGATATCCATATTTGAGTAGACACTGTGTTTCTATGTTTTAAACTGTGTATTTAGTATCATGTATGGGCCTGAATATTCCAGAAAACTTGTGAAAGAAAAAATAAGCGGACTGTGTATAATTTTCCTTAATAATATTCTTCGAATATTCAGATGTTCTTAATGTATCTTATTGAAACACCGGTTCCTGTACGATCACTGACGTTAAGCAGCACTGTTCCCTAGCTAAATGAATGACCACTTGCTATCTAGCAGGCGCATCATTCAGAAGTCTTTCTCAATCGACTGTGCATTTTTAAAATAAAGATGAGATTTACCTAACAGTATTTTAAATTCAACATTCATACACAACCGAGAAAATTTCTAAATTTGTTAACGCGGGAAGATGTAAGTGTATTTAACGCATTTATGCGCATGCGTTAACAGAAATTTTCTTTATTCTGTTTTTCTGTTGTTTCTCTTTGTCTCGTTTTCCCTCGTTCTCCCTTTGGTTTTGTTTTTTTCAATGTACTTTTTAAACGTATTCAATAATCTTTTCTACGTAGTTATAAAAAATAAAATAGATCCTTGTTCTTCTCGGAGAAAGAATTGGAGCATTCAGTTTTTAAGCGACTTCCATGATGGAAGCTTATTGCATTTTCAGCGAAGCTTGAATTAACTGAAAACTCAAGAGAATAAAGAAAAAATAATTTAAAATCATACAAAAAGAGAGAAAAATGAAAAATATATTAGAATAGACAATAAATGAATATTCGTTTTTAATATCTTCTTAGCGTTTTATTTTACATTTTTTAGTTCTGGTTTTCAGCTTTTAGTTAGAGAAAATTTGAATTTTAAATTAATTGGATCGAAGTAATCTTTCTTTCATTATTTTTTCTCTCTCATCTCTCCTCTCTCTGTCTCTCTTTCTCTCTCTCCTCTCTCCCTCTCCCCCTCTCTCTCTCTCTCTATATATATATAAATATATTTAATTTTCTCTCTCGATATATATTTATATATATATATATATATATATATATATATATATATATATATGTTGTCTGTCTATCATATATATATATATATATATATATATAAATATATGTACATATATATATAATTTTCTCTATATATATACATTTATATGTATAATTTGTCTGTCTATCCCATATATACATACACACACACACACACATATATATATATATATATATATATATATATATATATATATAGACAGCCATAAAATTAGGCACACACACTGCTACGAGATTAGCTTCGGTTCAAACAGATCATTTGATGTATATAAGACACTTGGATATTTTCGAAAAATTAAACACCTACCTGTTCACGCTTATCTCACTTTTTTTTTCCTCCTATGGCTTTTAAGAAAGCTTAGTTGAGATACGACACAAAAGAAGAACGTAATGGGCACCAAGTGAGGACCGTAATCGCTACTCTGTCGTAATTTATTTAGTGAGAGACACTTTCTAACATTGCACCATATCGCAGTTCCCTTTTTGCTTCCTATAAAACCGCTTTCTCTCCAGCAGGCTTTTAACCTGCAGTCCCAACGGTTTGCAAAAACAGCGTCTGATTCGGCGTGCATTATGTGACTTCTGTGCCGGGCGGCCTCACACACACAGACACACACACACACAGACACGCACACACACACACACACACACACACACACACACACATATATATATATATATATATATATGAAGAAATATACTCTTAAAGTGTGCTATATTTATTGGATAAAGTACTCAATATCAGAGAGCGTGTGTAAATAGAAAGTGAACATTGAAGTCAATACTTAGAGGTGACAGGCTCTTTCATGCTAGACGAAATCGTCAGGCCACGAGTGTTGATTTTTTCGCGGCTATTTATATATAGAGAGAGAGAGGGAGAGAGAAAGAGAGGTAGAATTCCGTTGCTATAAACCAGTCGAGTCTTATTAACACTACACAGAATTTGAAGTATTTTAAAACTGACTCACAAAATAGCACACACACACACACACACACACACACACACACATATATATATATATATATATATATATATATATATGTTCGGTAAAAGTGATTCACCTGATTTTTTTCTACTTAAAAATATTTTCGCCTATTGTTTTTGGGGTCAAAGTAATTTTTAATCTTACTAATATAAAAACCCCTTCCCGACCACCTAGTAAAAAAAGTTTACTCACCCTAAGGTATTCTATTGATAATTATAATTTTGGATATAAATGAGATTTAGGGAAAAACTCCATGCAAAAAAAGCGACTCACTTATTTCCTGCAACTAGGAATCAATAGAAACATAACCGAACAGCTTTAAATAAAGAATAATAGAGGTATAATTTATTTATAATAGGTAATATAGTTCGAAATATTTAATAATCTATGGGTCCTCCTTTACTTTGAATAACCTTTTCAATCCTTTTGTCATTGACTTGATCAGGTTCTGGCAAATCCCATCTCCAAGCATTGAATTCCATTCGGATATGAAATTCACAATCAAATCCTCTTTGGAGTATGTCTATATTTCTGAGATGAGGTATTATGTACAGTATTTACATTGAAGAAGACCGGAGCGTACAACGGCCGAAACGTTGTGACAAATATGGCGACAAAGATGAGGACAATAGTCCGACTAATGTAAATACTGCAATCCTCTTTGTTGCTCATCTTCTCGAGGGCCTGTTCTTTATAATGCTCCTTAAGTTTTCTATGGGGTTGAGGTCAGAAGATTGGGGCGGCCATGTCATAACACTCACCTGCTTCTCATCAAAGTATGAGCTGGTGGGATCGATTTGCACCCTTTCAGCAGAAGGGAGCAGACAAAACTCTAAAATTCTCTTGTACTTCTCGTTCCTGAGGCTCTTTTCAATAGGTTTTAAGAAACCAGTTCCATGAAAAGAAAAGCATCCCCAGAACATTATACTGAACGGATGCTTGACAGTACTTACTGCTAATTTCAAAGAGCTTTCAAAGCTTATTCTTCGGATTTTAGATCGCTTATCCTTTGAATTTAGTTCATCTTTCGTTTCATTGGAGAAGAGAACATTTAGTAAAATAAATCAGGCGAGTCATTTTTATCGAACTGCACTGTACACACACACACACACACACACACACACACACACGCATATATATATATATATATATATATATATATATATATGAGCACTCTTTTGTGAGTCAGTTTATATATATATATATATGTGTGTGTGTGTGTGTGTGTGTATAAAATAAATTGGTTGGTTCATAAAACAAAGGCCAACGAAGGGGGTTGCCAATGAAATCAGTACGAAAAACCATTTATTAAATATTACTTATTAACCACATGACAGAAATGATGCACGGAAATAAAGATTTTAACTCCGGAATTTCAGACACGCCTGTGTCCTTTTTCAGGAGCGAAAAATATTCATAGAAATGGCGATTACTTGCCGACAGTTATTCTTGTGGACCGGACGAATTCTGATTTAGATCATATTAGATCGTGCAATGAGGAGAAACCCGATCTCAGTCTGATTCCTCGTTTTGCGATACTTAAAACTCATTTTCCCGTTCCAACAACCAATAAAGTTGCCAAAATGAATTCTGAAATTCATGAATCTTTCCAGCCTCTATTTAAAACTTGAAAGAGTCCGTTTAGCCAATCCAAGGACTGACTAAAACTAACGATAAAAAATAACTGAAAACTACAAAAAAAATAATTTCTTCAGATATGAATTCCTGTAGTTCAACAACTAACAACCGAGGATTTTTTTTCTCCTGATGATGGCTCTGCTAACCGAAACTAGTTGAGGAACCTAGTTTAAATAATAAAACAAAGTATATTAATATACAATGCAGTCTAACTGAATTTTTTATTTCTTAACAATTTTTTATTGTTCAAGACGCACACACACACACATTCACCTACACAGGCACACACAAACACACACACACACACACACACACACACATATATATATATATATATATATATGTAATTAAATAAGGGACTTTATGGCACTAGTATGTGTGTGTGCCTAAATGAACACAGTCATACAAACAATACACAATATGAAGAGGATTTAGCTATTTGACCAATGAGAAAAAGCAGCATAGACTAACACATAGTGACTCTCCCCTCAAACAACTTCAGATGAATCTGCAATGAACGTAGCGAAACATGTCAAATGTAAGCTCTACTAGGCGTTCTTTATTTAATCGTATTATCACATTTAATGTGCAGTCATACAATGCATTCCTACATTCTCTCTTTTTCTTTCTCTTTCTCTCTCTCATACACACACAAACACAGACACACATGTAATTTGTGCGTCTGTCTGTCGGTGTCTCTCCATGTGATTTTTAGTCCTGATAAGAAAGAATATCAAGCAGCAAGGCCGCTGATTGGGTGCGATGGTGCTTTTGACAGCCGTGTATCCACTTCTTATTTACTGTTGTTCATACGTACACCCTGACTTGTGCTGGGAGCACTTGTTTGCGCAACAACTATGTCTAAATAGTAAATCCCCAAAAAAGAAAAAAACACTCTAGAAATATAAAAATACATTTTTATAGTAAAAGTATCAGCAATTTTATAGTAAAAATGCCAGTAATGCATTTTTATAAACTAAATTGACCAACAATGCATATTAATTATGAAATTACGAACAATAGATATTTATGGTAGCATTATTAACCAGACATTTTATAGCAGAATGACAATCAATACATTTTATCGAGAGATAAAGGCATAAAATTACTTTCCATATATTTAGGTTTCGGCATTATATACCTACACAGTTTGATCTGGCGATAAACAAAATCAACCAACAAATATCCATGTGGGTTGTATGCACAAGAATTTTATAAAAAAATTTATTATAAGACAGTTATAGTTCTGTTGGCGATAAAAAAAATTAAACTCATCACTTATTAGAAACCAAACTAAAAAATCTCTAATATGATCCCCTCCGACTATGCAACACCAGTCAAAAGTTCAACAGACCAATTCTGTCTGAGAAATTGGCATACCAAACGAGGGAATTAACAAATAAAACAAAATGTAAAACTATCATCTAAAGCAAGTACAAAAATTGCTGATGAAATCCGTAAAAGGTCTGAATATATATATATATATATATATATATATATATATAGGTTGAGCTTTCTTCTAGACTGGATGAATTAATTATAATTATCTCAAATCCTCCTAATTTCTATCACTTGTATATCCTTGCTTGAACCGGGTTCTAATACTCTGGATGGAGCGGCTCCGTGATAGTAGTCGTCGTGGCACAGTCCTATGGGTAAAAGGAAAGCTCGCATGAGTTCCACCAACGGAATATGTGATCGAGCGGCGCTATATCGAATCTGAATCGCTACCTCTTCGTCACCGAGGCCCGTTCGAACGGTTGGTTTGCCTGATAACGTAACTGTCATTGTTTCAATTCTCGGTAGTGGATGCAGACTACTGATGAGTTCAAATATAGGACGAAACGGCCGTCCAGTTCATTCTGTTGAGATTTCTGTTTAGACTCGATGAATTATTAATTATAACACATATATATATATATATATATATATATATATATATATATATATATATATATATATATATATATATATATATATATTCCTCATCGATAGCACGACACGGAGTTTGATGCGCAACACAATCTTCAAGTGCTGAGTATAAACTTACCTTTATAAAATATCTGGTTATCGCTATGATCCCGCAATTCCATGTTATACTGGTATTATATTTTTTTTTCATTCTAAATAGTATATTTGACATTTAAAATAAACGGGATTTGTATATATATTTAAAAAATATTATTTTAGTGTTGTGAGTAGTAATTTTTTATATTTAGCATAATGGGAGATTATTTGTTCTTTGAAAGTAGCCTAATTTACATTTACGTATTTAAGCAGATATTTTTTTTTTGCCTACATGTAACGGTCAACTCATTTCTCTTGTTTAATAAGCTAGTACTATTTAAGTGTTTTAAGTTACAAATATCTAACTAGATGAATGTAAATTTATTGTTCCTTTTTATATTAGTAAACCATTCTCTAGCATCTGCTGTTTTTTGAAACTGCGCTTAATCCCCAGATTATGTTTTGCGAAATTGAAAGCAACTTCATGGATGGTTTGCTGATTTTTACGATATTATTTTTACATGGGTAGAGTAATCGGTATAAAGGGTTGCTTAGGAATCTATTCTGATAAAGGTTACGATGAGAAGTATAAATAATTTATTACACATATAACTGTGCCCAACTGAAAGTTGCCAAATTTAATAATCGGAATATGGAACGAATTAACTTGATCATCAACATCATCATCAAAACTGTTTCAATTTGAGGTCATGAATCATCAGTGACATTGTATACTTATTCGACAATATCTTGCCTACCATCTCTGTCCTCTGCGAGTTTACGAATTCATTGCAGACCCTCCTTGATTGTAAACATCTCCAAAGGAAAAGTGGGATCTTTCTGCCTTGTTCTTTTAATATCTTAGTTCAGCGTTGTTACTATGTTTTTTGTGTTTTTTTTTTTACCTACAGGTAACCGTCAACTCATTTCTCTTATTTAATAAGCTAGCACTATTTAATAGAATTTCTCTCAGTAAAGTACTTAATTGTTATTAAGAGCAACAATTATTATATCAGAGTTAATTTAATTATTTCGCAATACTTATCTGGGGTTGTTATTCCTCACTCAGCCCGGGACAAGAATGATTGTAACAATTATTACAGATTGTATAATTTACATTACAATTTATTATCAGTTGGCGTCAAATTAACAATATGAAATACTCAGAGAAATCTGTGTTGATGGCAGATACAAAAAGAAAATTTGACGACGTAGTAAAGGTGTTATGGAGAAACACACCTATTCTATAGTTATTAGACTCTCCCACCTAATATAAGTAGGAGTATTAAGAGGAACGAGGGACAGTCGACGTCGGACGACTCAGCTAGTCGAACTCTCTGCCTCTGATCAGAGAGGAACCCGGACGAGGCTCCGCCGAAGGACAGAGCCTAGTTCGGGGAGGTTGAACAACCCGATCCCGTTTATACGGTATCTACGGGCATTGATGGCCGAGCCTACGGGCTCGGGAATACCCATCTTTAAACCCGGCCTTGTGCTACATCTATCCCTCGTGGGGGGACAGTAAATGCAGTCGATGTCGGACGAAAGTAGTCAACAGTTTGTCGAATAGGAAAATAATCAGCGACCACAAGATTACTCTACGTAATACCTATTATATTAAGTTCCTAACGTTTGGTACGTCGAACTTATTTAGGACCGATTGTAGTACAAATACAAACTTCCACTGTGAAATAACCCCTCAACAACTTTGGCGACAAGGATGAGATCTGTCTTCGACAAATTACTACCAAAAAAGACAAAGCCAGGCAGAGAAAAATTTATTCAAGTAAAAAATACAATCCTGGTGAAAAAGTATACTTTAAGGTCTATAAAGAGAATAAATCATTATGGGAGATTGGAAAAATAGAAAAGCGGATTGGCAACATGATGTACTTGATGGAAGGTGACAAATTCACGTGCAGACGGCACATTAACCAGATCAGACGACGCTCTTCAGACGTGGTTGACAGCGATCCCGCGGAAGAAATGCTTATGGAGGTGATTTTCGATACGTTTGATCTAACAACGATTTTAACTGAGGTACGCGGATCCAGGAGAAAAAGAAAGGCAACTGATCATTTAAAAGTGGATCCAAAACGTAGGAGATACGCTACGATGTTGCTAAAAAAATGAAGTTTTTTTTTTTCATATTTCCTGTAAAAAATAAAAAATAAAGAAAACTGTTTTACTCCTGGGGAGTGAAGTTTTAGGAGTGGGGTGTTACGGTGAAACACATCTATTCTATACTTATTAGACTCTCCTGCCTAATATAACTCCACAACAGAAGGAAAGCGAGATAAAACAATAAAATAAAGACTCGACATAAACTGTAAGAAGAAATTCCTTGTTATGTCTAATGGGGAAACAAGTTTCTGGGATCTCTTTTGTCATCTCAAGCCTACATATATGAGCTCCCTTATGTAACCCTCACCTATCTGATTGTATACTCACACCCCACAGTCTCCTAGATCTGTCTCTTCTTTTTTCGAGGGTCGTTAGCTTTGTTAATTAATACTAACCTTACAGGTCATCCGCCTTTCTTCTCCCTCCTCGGTTGGGACCAGTGTGTCATCTCAATAGAAATAATTCAAGTGACGGTGAAGGTTAGTGGGCATCCCTTTGTGTACGATAGTTAAGAAGAAATAATTCTTAAATTAAGGTCATGGTAAAGTTTGTCTCCTTGTGTCCCAGGTCAGTTCTGCAATCAGAGAAAATGCACAAGACGTGGACTAGGAAATGCAGATGCCTCAATTCAAGCAAGTACAGAAGATTAAATACCAGGGTAATGTTTAAAAAAATGGAAGCAAAATGCGACCCCTTCACCCGGGCACACATTTGATTAGTGTTATGGTCCAGGTTAGGACCAAGGAAGTACAACACGAACAAAAGAGTAGAAATAACGAAGATATATTAAATGGAATAATAATACAAGATGTGGAAGGTGTTAGTATGACTGTCAGTCTGGTTTAGAGTGAACTACTATCGGCTCGACTCGATTCGTCCCTCTTTCTTGAGAGGCGTAGTATACATAGTGTTAGGAAGAGTTCATTCTGTATTTATACGTAAGGACCCGTAACAATGAATGAAGAATACATTCTGAAAGCTAACCAAAGTAATAATAAACAGAAAATAAATATTTCGTAAAGAAAGAAAAGAGTACTAAACTGCTGTGTAATATCAATTCTCTTGTACTCTAAAGAATGCTTGCCAATATCCCACAGTTATAAAGAAGACAGCATGCAGTAGAAACATTGTTCTGTTGAAGGATGTCGGGAATTCCTTGAAGGCTTGCAGAATTTGATCTTCATAATGCATATCGACTGAAAGAGAGAATGTCTTGCTGCCAGATGTAGTTTATCGTCATACCCAGGACATACTAGGATTGGTAATACGTGTATAGATATATATAGATACATAGGAGGATTGGTAAAAATTGTATTGCCTGTTCGAATTCAATTTAAGCAATTTTCGATGTAGCCGTAAATTATATACTAACAACTTCCCATCTCGCAATTCTTACTTATGGAAACCCCTTCCGGTTCCATGCTTTCCAGCCAAATTTAATCTGCAATAATGTAAATGCCATGTCAATCGCTGTCCGCCTGATTTCTCTCTTCTCTTTCTGCTCATCATTAATATTTCTGTCCCTAATTTTTTGCGTCCTGGGTATGACGATAAACTACATCCGCATCCTGAGTAAGACGATAAACTACGTCCAACAGCAAAGCCTCTGATCAGGAGGTTTTGAGGAGCGTGGAACCACCTCTTAATTGCTGGTGTTCCCAGGTTCACCCTGACCCGAGGTGGTAGCACTTGTTAGAGTCCCAGCTATTATCTATGACTTCCTTTCATATATTAACAAGCTTACTAATTCCATTACTGTAAAATCCTTTTGGATTTGATTCGAAGAACTCATAAATATCAGTTTTAAACTCTTCCTGTGTTACAAAAGCTGTTTCTTCCAAATTATTCTATAAGCTTTGAAACAAATGGTAGTCTGAAGGAGCAAGGTCGTGTGAATAAGGTGGATGAGGAATTTTTTCTCAACCAAGTTCTTCTATCTTTTGTGACGTGATTCTTGCTGTGTGTGGTCGCGCATTGTCCTGATGAATCATCACCCGTTTTCGATTCACTAGAGCAGGTCTTTTTTTCTTCAAAGTTTGGTTCAAACACTCTAATTGCTGACAGTATATTTGAGCATTAATTGTTGCATTACGTGGTAAGAATTCAAAGTGGATTATTCCTTGGCACTCCCACCAGATTGAAAGAAGAACCTTTTGCCCATGAAGTTCCCTTCTCGGCTGTGGCTGGGGTCCTTCCCCTTTAACAAGCCACTGTCTACGACGCTTAATATTTCGATAAAATATCCATTTTTCGTCGCCAGTCACAAGTCTTTCTAAAAAAGGTGAAACAAGTAGGCTAGAATGGAGAAAAGAGCAGATGTCAACTCGGGATTTGAGGTTGTTTTCAGACAATTCATGAGGCACCCATTTTCCAAGTTTAGGAACTTTTCCAAGTTATTGAAGATGGCGATGAGCAGTTGTGTGGTTTGAACTGAGAACCACTGCCAATTCCTCAACTGAGAAAGCAGGATTTTCTTCAAGGCCTGCTTCAAGAAGCTTTTCATCAAACTCAACTGGACGTCCGGTTCGATCTTCATCTTCAAGTTTGAAATCTCCACCTCTGAATTTTGCAAACCATCTTCTGCAAGTTCTTTCATTCAGACATTCCTCTCCATAAACTGAGTGAATGTTTCTCGCCACTACGGATGCTGAGTTTCCTTTCTTGAACTCATAAAACAGTATGTGCCTCATATGATTCTTGGATACTTCCATGTTAGCAGGGTTTTAATCAAACAAAATTTAATTTTATTTGATCAGTTTAAATGCATCTAAACATAAAAATAATGTTCAGCTCCATGAGACATTATAAAATACTCTTTAAATTTCGTTCATTTTAACAAAAAGTTAAAATCCGGACAGAACTTATTGGATGACCTAATAGTTGACAACCAAACTTGTGTAAATATAGGTTTTAATACCAGAAATAATTTGTAATAAAAAATTATTACAAGCAATAATTTTTGAAGGAAGAATTATTATCAGCAATAGTTAAAAATTAAAAAAAAATACCAGCAATACAAACAGTTGTACATTCTTTGAAAAAAATATATGACCAGCTATAGAGTTCAAGAAAAAATATTCCCAGAAATAAATTTTTGAAGAAAACTATATTACCAGCAATAAAAATATTTTCTGAATTAAATAACTCATTGAGGTTGATATTCCGTTAAACAAACCAAACCAAACCTAATTTTTCTCCACTCTGTAATCGTTTGTGTGGTATTACTGCCTTGGTTGGGGTTTATTGCAATTTAAAAAACATTTTCTTCCCCAGAGAAAAAAATATTATGAATGTTTCCTATTCCTAAAGCAAAAGATATTTACACTCCTGATCTTCCATAGTGAAGATCGCCAATGCTTTAAAATGACGAAAATGTTATATTCGATGGAAATTGTAAAATTCAATAAATATTGCATTCAATTTTTTTGTTTATGGGGATGTGTGAGAGTGTATGTGATTGAACAAGTGCGAACCAAATAAAACAAACCAAATTTTACGAAATTCAATTTTCCTCCCATAGTTTTATAGTCATAAACAACAGGAAGAATGTACTAATCTTCAATTGTGAAAAAAAGGAATGTATGGTCGTTAGCAAGAGGAACAGCTGAGGAAAAGACCTATGAATTGTTGATGTGACAGTCAAGAAGCTAATGTATCTGGGAAGTGTTACAACAGACAATGAAAAATGTGACACCGAAATCCGAAGTATATTGGGATAGCGAAAGATGCCTTCCAAAAGTTAAGCAAAGTATTAAGAAAGAGCCAAATTTCGGTAGAAGCAAAATTTGCTAAACGACTTGTATTAATGCTCCTATATGGGAATAAATACGGGACAATTTTCTCACAGATGTAGATTAAACGGTGCAACAGGTATTTGGTTCTACGGAAATATGCTGAGAAGACCATTGACGGGACATGCGTGCAATGAGGAAGTTTTTAGGACAATGGAAGCAAAAGGTATGCATTTACTTACAGTCAGAACGAGACAGTTGAGACTTAGACCTGACAATGAGAAAATAACAGAGAATTTAACCCTCAAAGGGGGACAGATATTAACCTACCCAACGAATAAATAAATGACAAATTTAGAACAATGGTGAAGGCTATAGGAATAAATGTTGATTAGAAATAAAATCAAGAAGCTGTGGGAAGCCATTATCGTTGAGATCCTGAAAGCATGTGGCATATAAAACTTAAATACTCTGAAATTCATGCAAGCAACTCGTGAATCTGTAAACATCTTTGGATGCGTGTAAACCAACCGGGATATCTTTGGTGAACAGCGTTAAGGGAATGTAATAATTAAGAGTGACTTTCCCTTCGTTCCTTCGTCTTTTCTTTCCATTATATCTCCGTATTATGTACACACAGATACATACATACATGAATACATATTGAAATTTCCGATTTGTGCACTGCGTAGATAGAAGTAATTGTTTGTATGTCGTAGATAGTCAAACGCGTGCAAGTCACAAAAATAACAGAGCTCACTGTACACTGGGCTATTTTGGGAGTAGCTAATTATTTCTTGTTTCGAATTCAATAATTCTAAACAAACCACTGCACGAAGAATCGTGACGTCTTTTTTTTTAGCTTTCTCCATTTTTTTCTACGTTCAACCCTCAAGACAGGCAAGCAAGTGCAAAACGCTGACGCGCATGCGTGAAAGTAAACGACACGTTCTTTCATAAAATCATGTTCCGAGTCACGTAAAAAAGTCAAAACAATTTGACTTTTTCTTTGACAGTAATTATATATATATATATATATATATATATATATATATATATATATATATATTTCTTATTCCTATAAACGTTATTTTTTATTTTAACGTTTATAGTACTAAATAATATATGCTTACATATATTTTGTTTTTATAACATTAGAGGATACGTATATTTTAATGGACATGGCAATTTATAAATTGTCTAATTGACGTCTAACTGCCTGGGCAATAAAAAATCATTACACAGAAAATTTGGTATATGCCTTTATGACAATAAGTGACAATATCGGATCATAAAAAGAATTAAATCATTTATATATATATATATATATATATATATATATATATATATATATATATATATATATATTCATACATGTTTCATTAAATAAGTTTTGTCTATTTATTTTATGTAATTTCTTTTCATATCGTCTGATAAGCTTAATAACATTATCATTAAACAATGAAAGAAAATCACAATATTGATACATATTATCAAAGATGAAAATTAGAGTACAATATATTAAGTAATAGACAGACGAGAAATTGATGATTGATTTCCAAGCAACGATGAATACGTGCATATAAGACGCTGGTAGCGAAAATCGCACCGCAGCTCATGACGTCACACATGACCACGCGAGAGTGAATTCGAAAAGTATTAAGTATGGGAAGCCGCAGGTTTTGAATTCAGAGTTGTCCTTCTCCTAGACCAGTTGCCATCCAAGGCTATAGAACCCAGTCTGTCCTGCTATTTACCCATAGTTGGAGGGAGAAGAAGAGGATTCACACCTTTCCCAAGGGTATTAGCACGTAAGTGAATGTAATGGATTCGACTGGAAGCCGTTATCCATTACTCCACCGTGCCTCCTTTGATTTATATATATATATATATATATATATATATATATATATATATATATATATATATATATATATATATATATATCAAACGAATAATGCTCTCTGGGTGTCTATAGCAGGAAGGGGGAATACATACATCACCCATGATTCAAATGATAATGAGAGTGATTTGAAACTGGCTACAAGGTATTATAGTCAGGAAATTCGAAAGCCTGCGCGGTTCACGCATCCATAAAGCACACTGGTGCAGACAACGCAATTTCTCTATTGGATAATGTAAGTCGAATGATGAGATTATGAATCCGGATTCCACCCACCGTGTTCAGGATCCCATTGCAGAGCGTCAGCACCCTGGAGAAATTCCAATCAAAGCAAGAATCCAGTGGCCCAATTGAAAACACAGAGCTACTTGTTCAAATCCCGATCAGGAACTCTCATTAATCATTGTCAACCATCTAAAGAGCACCATCAAATCAGATCAGATCTTTCTGCAGAGTTGTGCACGGGGTTTATCATGAGTGGTTTGGTTTTGTCTATGGCAACAGTGGATAAGTGTTATGTTAATTTACCTACGCACGCATGGACTCTCCCAGCTATAAATAGGGAAAGCTACTGCCTTTTGCGGAGGGAAGTTTCCAGCAGTCATCTCTGACAGTCGGACCGAACATTCTTGCTGTAACACTCTCCTGTTTGTATTAAGTATTTCTGTTAATTCCTCTCATTGTATCTTTATTTCTGGCCCCTAAAAAGGCCACAACAATAAGAAAAAATAGAAACGACCAAATAGATGACAGATTCAGAAGTTAAACTAAGAGCTTCATGCTTAGAAGGATGTTTCAATCTCCCTATGAATGACCTTCCTCTGATCAAGTACTAGACGTCCTGTTTAATGACAACGTACTAAAGATGATTGAAATTCGGGAATCCGTTAGCAAATCCCGTGTCGGCAGTAGACCTGGGATAAATGGAATATCCTACAAGTTATATAAAAATTGTCCAAAGGTCCTCAAGCACTTCATCATCCGTTTCTAGCGGGAACGGAAAAAAAGGTATTGTATCATAACAATGGTGTCTGGCGGATGGCAATATATACACTTCTGCATTGGAAGTAACATGATCACGACAGTCAAAGAGACCCCAGTGAAATGCCTCCGACGAGGTAAAGAGGTGAATAGAGTGGCACTAGATGGGCTTGAATCCATCGACAGAACCAAAAATTACCAGCAATGCATTTTTGAACCAATATATTACCAGCAATGCATTTTTGAACCAATATATTACCAGCAATACATTTTTGTACCAATATATTACCAGCAATACATTTTTGAACCGATATATTACCAGCAATGCATTTTTGAACCAATATATTACCAGCAATGCATTTTTGAACCAATATATTACCAGCAATGCATTTTTGAACCAATATATTACCAGCAATGCATTTTTGAACCAATATATTACCAGCAATACATTTTTGAACCAATATATTACCAGCAATGCATTTTTGAACCAATATATTACCAGCAATACATTTTTGAACCAATATATTACCAGCAATACATTTTTGAACCAATATATTACCAGCAATGCATTTTTGAACCAATATATTACCAGCAATGCATTTTTGAACCAATATATTACCAGAAATACATGTTTCAACCAATATATCACTAGTAATCCATTTTTGAACCAATATATTACCAGTAATAAAAATCTTGTCAGCATTAAATATCCCATTGTGGTTGATATGCCGTAAAACGAAACAAACCAAATCAAACCCTATCATTAAAATCCTACCTGCTTCATGTCTCATTTCAACCATTATCTCTCCTACATATCCTCATAAGCCGTACTTTTTACCAATACCATTATACCATTACCTAAAACGTTCATAAAACAATGTAATTCACTAAACTTCTACCTTGAGTGATTTTGGGACATTGAATTGAGTCAACAGTAAACATCAGGTATTTCGTATGCGTCTATCACGGTGAGGTGGTTAGCAAGATTGTCTCAGTGAACAAATCGTTAACCGCAATTGTTTAACCTGTAGAGAAAGATAATCCTAAAAGTAAAGGAAGACGTAGCAGGATTATCGGCTGATATAATCCTAACAAAATACGATAAGCTGATAACACTGAGTTGATTGAGGATTTAGAAAGAAGAAACGAAGCGCCTGTTGAGCAGAGCATAAAGAAATGATTAGCTATTCAATCTAAGAAGACGACATGTATGGTAGTCATCAAAGGAGGCACACCATAATTGCGATTTGTGTGTAGGGAACATCGAAATGAAGCAGATGTGGTATTTTATCTAATTGTGTCGTGTATTATTTAAAGACGAAGTTTTAGGGGAAATGGAAACGAAATCCACATATCCAGTTTGAATGAGACAACGACAATTGACATTTGTAAGGCGCATAATGTTGAAAGAGGGCTTGGAGAATTTGACACTCACAGCACGGTAAGGTGGACATAAGAAACAGCGAATAACCAGACTAACGAGCTTGTGCAAATTAATAGTAAATCAGGAATTACGAGAAATAGGGAACAAATTACTAAGAGATGCAAATAAGAGGAAGTTGTGGAGCCATGATCGCTGTCATCTTGAAGGTACAAAGCACATAGAAGAAGAAGAGGAAGGAGGAGGAGGAGGAGGAGGAGGAGGAGGAACAACAACAAGAAAAAAGAGGAGGAGGAAGAGCAAGAAAGATGAGAAGGAGGAAGAGGTGGAAGAAGGAGGAGGGGGAAGAAGAAGAATGAGAAGGAGGAAAAGGAAGAAGGAGGAGGAGGAAGAGCAAGAAGTAGCATGAAGTAGAAAAAGAAGACGAAGAAGGAGGAGGAGGAAGAGCAAGAAAATGGAGGAGAAAGAAGAAGGAGGATGAGGAAGAAGTACGAAGAAGGAAGAAGAAAAAGGAGGAGGAAGTAGGAGATGGGGAGGATGAGGAGGAGTAGGAGGAAGAATAATAAGGAGGAGGAGGAAGAGGAAGAAGAATAAGGAGGAGGAGGAAGAGTCAGAAGAAGAAGATGAAGAAGAACAAGGAGGAGGAATAACAAGGAGGAGAAGGAAGAGCAAGAAGGAGGAGGAGGAAGAAGTGGAAGAAGGAGGAAGGGGAAGAAGAAGGAGAATGAGGAAAAGGAGGAAGGATGAGGAGGAGGAAGAGCAAAAAGTAGTATGAAGAAGAAGACGACGACGAAGGAGGAGGAGGAGGAGGAGGAAGAGAAAGAAAATGGAGGAGAAAGAAGAAAGAAAAGGAGGAAGAGGAAGAAGTACGAAGAATGAAGAAGAAAAAGGAGGAGGAAAAAGGAGAGGGGAGGAGGAGGAGGAAGAATAATAATAATGATGAGGAGGAGGAGGAGGAAGATTAATGCTTAGTGACTTGGAACGAGCAATCCAGTTGAGTTTGTCATTTTCTCCTTCGCCCAATTTACGCTTGCGAATAGTATGGATCAATTTTCTTTCAAAGGTATTTGTTGAATAGCAAGGAAAACTGTCCTCCCTAGCCTTATTTGTATAGGAGAATAGCAGAAGAGCAATTACGTTTTTAAAGTTATGGTGAGATTGACCCAGTCATCTGGTTACACATAGAACGGATGCAAGAGAACAGAATTTCCACAAACCATGGAAAATAGCACAAGAGAGCACCCCAAAGAAGTTAATGATTATTTCATAACAAACAAGGTAATGTAGGATAAAGGTCGAGCTTAAAATGCGGATACGAAAACGAGAAGATTTTTAAGCGTTTAGGAAAAAGAAATAAAACGAATTTAATGGCAGTGGATATTGGACAGCTTCTTCACAGACGACGAACAAACTTGGAGGGACGAGAAGTACTCCAACCAACAGATTTCTAAGAAGAGCACATATAGACAAGGGCAGAAACGATTTAACGAGAAGAGGAATGTTTTCAAAAGTGGCTAACAATTCGAAAAAGACCGCTAAAAATTTAGGATACGTAATAAATTCTAGGACACGAAATGAGAAAGGAGGGCCTGGAGAATCTGATACTCACAGGTCGAATAGAGGGAAAGAGACATAAGAGAAAGCAACGCATGATATATCTGGCGGGCTTAGGCAAGTGGATAACAGAACGTGGTCTGTGGGGTGTGGCAGAGGGACGAAGCTTATTGAGAGCTATAAGGGAATAGAGGTAGTGGAGAGCCATGATCGTCGAAGTCCTGAAAGAACACGGGACATAAAAGAAAAAGAATAGAGGTAGAAACTTTGACGTTATTACCATCCATCGCGAATACTCAAAGCAAAAGAGATATTGAGGTAATTAAGAAATCTAAGATGCATGTGATTCTGTTCTGGTCATAAATATAGCAAATTTTGAAATTATGACTACCGGTTTGAAAATAATTAGCATAAAATATATGCTGTGTAAACAACTGTTAACTCTGCTCATTCTAGACTCATGTTTTAACAAGTCTGAAAGACCGTCCTGGTTATGACGATAAACTACATCCGCGTCCTGGGTAAGAAGATAAACTACATCCGTATTCTGGGTAAGAAGATAAACTACATCCGTGTCCTGGGAAAGACGATAAACTACATCCGTATTCTGGGTAAGAAGATAAACTACATCCGCGTTCTGGGTAAGAAAATAAACTACATCCGTGTCCTGGGTAAGAAGATAAACTACGTCCAACAGTAATGCCTCTGATCAGATGTTGAGTAGCGTGGAACCCCATCTTAATTGCTGATCAAACAGAAGTAGAGCTTAAAAGCATTTGTCTGTTTCATCTTCAACCGAACTTTGGAAACAAAAGATTCCAAAATCACTTGAAGATGAAAGAGAAATAATGCTTTTAATTTAATTATATTATTGAATTTGAAGTGCTTATTTTATGTTTTTGAAATATGGTAATTTCTGTGTAGCGATGGAACTATATTTTTAAATCAATTAATTTATAATATTTATGCTCTGTAAATTTACATTGAGCACTGTTTTGTAAAAATGAAAATATCAATAACAACACCAGATTACATATCTTACTGTTCTTTCTTTCTTACTATAATATATATATATATATATATATATATATATATATATATATATATATATATATATATATATATATATATGCATTCTAGCGTATATATAATCCAAGTGAATCATATTAATATAATATAAAATAAAATATTAAATGTGATTCGCAGAGAGAGCTCGATGTTTTATTCAAACAGAGCATATATATTATAAACAATAGGAAATGAGATTACTCCATAATCAATATTATGAAATAATCCTAATTCCGATTTATATATATATATATATATATATATATATATATATATATATATATATATATATATATATATATATATTATTTTTAGTTCTTTTTAGTGAATACTTTATAAAAATGTACATTTATTTATTTTCGTCTACAGCCCTGAATATTAGAAACATTTTATTAAGAAAATAATATTCATTCTGCGGCAGGATACGAACTTGTGTATTCCAGGAGAGAAGGATACTGTTTGTTAGATCCGATGTGCCTTAACCAACTCGGCCACGATGAAGATTTTCTGCTCAAGCAAATTATAAACAGTGAGAAAACGTATGTGTAGATATATATATATATATATATATATATATATATATATATATATATATATATATATATATATATATGTCATCTATAGACAGACTGTTTCGCAGCTCATCAGTGTGGCTAGACGTCCGGTTGCCTCTAGCTAGGATCGACTGAATTTGCGTCAGTCCGAACTTCTCCCACTAAGCCATCAGCTTACGGTACGGGATGAAGGTGAATTTTAGCGTGTTTATTTTTAGATTCGGATAAACACGGAGTGACTGAGAGTGACTCAATTCTGTCGAAGAGTCGTGCAGTATTAGCTTAAATAGTCACTGTTTACAAATTCACACCTCAAACCAGAGGGCTCAACACAAATTAATTTTTTAGGAGCTAATATATATATATATATATATATATATATATATATATATATATATAGAGAGAGAGAGAGAGAGAGAGAGAGTGAGATAGATAGATAGATAGATAGCGATTGTGTTTAGCAGAAATCAATCAGTCGGCTCTGGTTGTTAACTTGAATGCCCACTTTTATATTTACATACGCTCTATCCCTGGTATTGAGCACTAGGACTGTCGTGCCATCCAAATATTCAAATTTGTCTTGATTTAATATAACAAATGCAATTCCTTCTTGAAGTTGACTTTCTTACGTCATCGGTAGATTAAAGAATAAGTTTTAATTCCGACTTTCAATAGCTTTTCTTGTTATTTAAAATAAAACTGCCGTGTCACCCAGATATTTTATTTAATTTGTCTTGTTTTAATATTATTAGGAAAATAATCTTCGATTTTCTTCTGCTTTCTAATAAAATTGTACCTCAATACATGCCCAGAACTTGAGTCGTCCCATGTATTTTGCGTGATTAACTTTTGTTCTATAGATTTGCCATGTATTTTTTTTCTTTTCCAGATACGAATTCGTATATGTAATGGCACCAGACTACAGAAAGAACAAGTGTTAGATGTAATTTTCATCTATGAGCAGAACGTTGACTACAGTGTCTCTCAGACTGCCTGCAAATTTAATCATGTTTTAAACTAGAGTTACTACTTTCGCATATAAAGTAAGTCATTTTTTTTTCTGAAACTTGAAAATTAATGCTTAATTCTCAAAAATAATAGTTGGGGAAGGTACGTTGCCATTCTTTTCAAACGGTCTTTTAAAAAATGGCGCAGAAGTATTCACACCAATTTGTTCATTAAATGATAAATAATTGTCGTGACAGGCACACGGCAATATCCAGATTATTTTTCTTTTAGAGAAAAAGCAATTTTTTCTTCGGGTCCGAGGAATATATTTTTTGGAATTGATCACTGATTTCGGAAATAACTCCGCAGCTCAAGACTGATGTTGTCCCTGGCAAAGTTACAGATTAATGGTGTTCAATTTCAGTTATTGGTTTTGACGTTGAGTTGGTTGAAAATCTCCTGAGGCTTGGTAGGCAATGTTACACCGATGACATCGGTCCACAGCACACTGTTCAAACCTCTTTGATCTGATCATGATATATGGGAGGGACAGCTTTCATTGGCAATTTTACCGATTCTTTGGTTAATTTTCATGTCTTCTGAATTTATTTTTAGGGCATTTCTTTATATTATACATATAAAGAAATGCCCTAAAAATAAATTCCCATAAATACAGAATACTTTATATATATATATATATATATATATATATATATATATATATATATATATATATATATATGTGTGTGTGTGTGTGTGTATGTATGTATGTATGTATATACTAATTTTTGCTACGTTAATAAAAACACCGATTAAAATAAAAAAATAAATAAATATTTAAGATAAGAAATAAAAATAAACAATAAAAATAAATAAAAACAAGCAAAATAATCTAATCCAAATAAATAAATAAACGACTTCCGATAAAATAACCGCCAAAATAAACTTCCCAAAACTGACACGTATATATAAATAGCCGTGAAAAATAACAGCACTCGTAGCCTGATGATTGCGTCTAGCAGGAAACAGACTGTCGCCTAAGTGTCGACTTCTATGTTTACTTTTATATTTACACACGCTCTATCTCTGATATTGAGCACTTTATCCCATGAATATAGCACAGCTTAAGACTATATATATATATATATATATATATATATATATATATATATATACTCGATTTTCCCTTCGAATTCGAAATATGAGAGTAAAGTAGATCAGTTCTCTGCGATTTCATTATAGTGGTGAAGGTTTTGTGCAGAACCATCCACACTTTTTGAAGGGCCGAATACAGAGACCTGATGCACTACGTGCCACATGTTCCCCAAACGCAGGTTTTGAATTCAAAGTTGTCCTTCTCCTAGCCCAGTTGCCATACAGTCTGTCCTGCTATTTACGACAATCTGGAGAAGCGGAGGATTCATATCTATTGCAAGGGTATGGATTCGACTGGAATTCGAACTCGGCTCTCCGATTCCTCAATCCAACCCGCTAACCATTTCTCCACCGTGCCCCCTCATATATATAATTATAATATATAATTATATATAATAATCTGCACGCATACACACACACACATGCGAGTTCGAATTCCGGTCGAACCCATACTCTTGGAATAGATATGAATCTTCCTCTTCTCCATGCATGGTTTACAACATCATGGCTGGCCGCAGACACAATTCCGGAAAATCCTCGTTGAAAACCCAACTATACTTAAACATGAAAACAATAAATAAAAACTAAAAATTCTTGAAGCTATATACATAAAACAGTTGAAACCTAATCTGAACAAAATAAACTACGAAATCTCCACAAATATTATTAAATGCCTATAATTCTTAACAGAAGCCATTGGTTTATACCATCGGCTTCCTATACTTAAAACTTCTCGTTTTCACTCACGCGTGGTCATGTGTGACGTCACGAGCTGCGACGAGATTTTCGCTTCCCCGTCTTGTATACACGAGTTCGTCGTTGCTTGGAAAACTTTCATGCAACAAAAACAGACTATCATTATTGTTTTGGCCGTGTATTGTTTAATATATTGAAATGCAATTGTCATCTTTTATAATGACTTATGTAAGCCGAAAACTTATATAGGATTTTAAAAAAACATGTTTCAATATTGTGATTTTCTTTCTTCTTTTAATGATAATGTTATTAAGCTTATCAGACAATATGAAATGAATTTACTTAAAATAAATGGACAAAACTTGTCTTTATTATTTACTGAAACATACATCAATGAAAAAATGCTGCTTAAATACACACAATATATATATATATATATATATATATACATACGCTGTAATTTGTCTCTAGCTCCTTTTGCTCATATTTTTTTCTCCTCCACATTTCCTTTTCATTGTACTCTTTCTGTTTTTTAATTTAATTTAAATATCCCGTTGGAAGCCTGAAGAGACAATATATATATATATATATATATATATATATATATATATATGTATATATATATGTATATATATATATATATATATATATGTATAAAATGCTCTCATTTAACCACAAGAGAGAAACTTCTCTGCCCACCATCAGCATTGTTGATGCTTGACTGCGTGAGAGTATCTCACTGCGCCTTCTTGGCCCTACGATTTCAACTGACTTGAGGTGGAACAACTACATTGAGTATGATTAATATGCAAATTTAAAACTGGAGATACCAAAATGAAACAAGTACAAAAATGAATTTTTATGATTAATATGCAAATTTCACAGTGTAGATACCAAAATCAAACAAGATTTAAAATACCCAAGTCTTTATTTAATCCCAGTATACTGGATTTTAAAATTAAATACATATAAACTAGGGTTAAATAAAGACTTGGGTATTTTAAATCTTTATAAATATTTCAATAATTAAACAAAACATTTTTGTTAGATATATTTAAAAAATTTTTTAAACAACATCTAAAATATTACTACATTTAGATTTACGTTAGAAATATTCAAACACAGTTGCATTCCATATCACGTGACGTCCGCTACTTAATGTAAACAAACTTCTGAAAACTTCTGAAATATCAAACATATATATATAAAAAAATATAAATAAATACTTTCACAAAAACATTCAATTTTTTTTAATTTGCAACTTTTCAGTTGTTTTTTCTGTATAATTTACATATACATTATGCTATATATATATATATATATATATATATATATATATATATATATATATATATATATATATATTACAATGAATCATTCATACAAAAAGTAGATTAGTAAAGTTGATGATATAAAATGGCGAAATCCTTTCGCAAACAAAATTTAAAGTTGCATTAACCTACAAATCACTCGATGAATGTTATGATCCTTGTTTTTAATAAATATAAGCTGTATAAGGTCCTTTTCTTAACACGCAAGTACTTTCAACTTTACATTCAGTCATCCTCAGGCATGGAAATTATTTTGCTTTTTAGCAAAATCCACGTAGCATCCGAGATGAATAAATTAAATGCGAATCGAAATATGCTTTTTTAAAAAATTTGTTATAGTTAACGGATAAAACTTTTGGAGCGTGCAGTCGCAACGCTAAGGTTGAATTTTTTGAAAATTTAAGACGGTGCGTTTTTTTTTTTTTACTAATATGGCAATTTGAGATTTTTGTGGGGGGGGTGTAGGAGTTTATCAGTCAATGTGGAATTAACAAAATTGTTCAATAAATAGAGTAATGTATATTCCGTTTGTCCAATATTTTTATAGATATAATTTATTTAATTAAATGCTCTGTTTTTTTTAATTATGCTGTATTAATTACATTTACCGGCCTGAATGTTCGAGAAATTTCGTAGAAAATATGTGCTTCTCCGATCGGAATCGAACCTGTAACCCTTAACGGGAACCATCATAGGACCCCATGTGCTGTCAACCGTTCAGCCACAAAGGAGCGTCTGTTTAGCGTAGTCCGAATTTCAATTTATAAACACACACCTTCTCAGCGCCTTTGATGTATCTCTTCTCTCTGTTCATCATAATCAACCAGGAATGGTGCATTATTTATCTGAGGCAATGGCGATTGTAGCGTACGTGTTAACTAACAAAGGAAGAAGCAAAATTATTATATGATGCTAACAACTGAATACCTAAAAATTTTAGAAGAGAAAATCCATAAAATATGAGTGACAATCTATTCTAAAATTCTGACAGTATCAAGTTCCTTTTATATTTGTTGCAAATACCTGCTAATACCTATTTCAATATCGTTAAATAATTTAGATTCTTTGTCAGCTGAAGAGTTTCAAATACAGCAGAACAAGACATTTCCAAAACTGTCATCACATCTCAATGAAACACATGGAAACTAGAAAATGTATCAAGTTATTTAGCACAAACTAGTTTCGGAAAGAGATATATATTTTCAAAAGTTCTGAGGATTTTTTTCTGTCAGTAGACGCAAAATGTGACGGCGAAATCCAATGTTGTATTGGAACAGCGAATGAAGCCTCCCAAAAGCTAATCAACGTCTTATGAAAATGTTATGGTGCAGGTTAGGACCCAGGAAGAACAACACGCAAACAAGAGTAGAAATGACGAAGATATATTACACGGAATAATAATACAAGATGTGGAAGGTGTTAATATGACTGTCAGTCTGGTTTGGAGTGAACTACTATCGGTTCGACTCGATTCGTCCCTATCTCTTGAGAGGCGTAGTATACATAGTGTTAGGAAGAGTTCATTCTGTAGTTATAGGTAAGGACCCATAACAGAAAAAGGAAAATTTATTTCGAAACAATTCAAAGCGACTATATATAAAGTAAAACCAGATTTCTTATGGCAGTGAATTTTGGGCAGATTCCAACGATACTGAGAATGTCATGGACAGACAATATCACTAATGTGGAAGTTTTAATGGACAGGGGCACATAAGGGACGCTCGTTCATAGAATCAAAAAGGAAGTAATTGTTAATACCAAAGCAGATAAGGATTAAAATGGACTTGGATAATATTACATTCAGTTGCCATCAGAAGACAGGAAGAGCAGAACGTAACATTGAATACTTTAACTAAAGTGCCTGTGTAAATCGGTGGAGTACAGGGATTGGGAGACATAACGAAAAGGCAAACCTTACTTAGAGCTACAAAGTATAGGTAATTATGGAGAGTCGTGACCGCACATGTGCCGAAGGGACACGGGATCTAGAAGACGGAGTAACATTGAAATACAGAATGCACACGCCACCCAATTCAGTTCTTTGCTAAACTGTGCGTAATTTCTCTTTCTCCGAAATGGCATTCATTCGTGATGTGGGGTTACTCTGATGGAAACCAGATGTAACAAGTCCACCATTCACAGTTCGTTGTAATCTTTACACCTTCCAAACGCAGGAAGATCACAAACAAATCAAGCAAGAGAATGCATCTAAAAATTCCTGTGTCAAAACCGACAGGTGTTCCAGCGACAGTGTGCTTCTCTTAAGGAATTTGTTACCTACCAGTGCCATATTCTGCTGCAGTTGACTTTTCACCAGTAAAATGGAAATAATATGTTATTGTTTCCTCAAAGTATCTGTCTATATTTCTGAGATGAGGTATTATGTACACTATTTACATTATTCGGACTATTGTCCTCATCTTTGTTGCCATATTTATTACAACGTTTCGGCCCTTCACTATATGTTTATATTTCTGAGATGGGGTATTATGTACACTATTTACATTATTCGGACTATTGTCCTCATCTTTGTCGCCATATTTATTACAACGTCTCTTGTATAATCTGATTTGTTCATCACTACAGTCGCATTGCCTTTGTCAGTCGGTAGTATGATGATGTATCTCTGGTAAAAAACATGCAATGATGACAGCAAAAATTGCAATATGAGCCCTGGTAAAAATGGTTGCTGAATACAAGGTTTATGATACCCAGAAATTCATACACAGATGTCCTCAAGGTCACATGGCACAATGAATAAATAGTGTGAGTTCAATACACGGTTAAGGCAGTGGAGAACTTGGAGAGGGGAATTAACAAGAGATAACTGATGACTGACATCTATTAAACATGGCATGTGGAACTAGAACAGTCTACCCCATTGAGCGAAGTAAGGGGTTCAGTTCGACATTCCAACCCCCTGAAGAATACCGGAGCGTACAACGGCGGAAACGTCGTAATACATATGGCGACAAAGATGAAGAAAATATTACGAATAATGTAAATAGTGTTTCCTCAAAACATTGTTTTATCAGAAGCGATAATGAGCAAGTACTTATTAGATATCTCTCTAATACATAGCCTAGCAAGTTGGCTTTAAGATGTTAATACTATTCTCACTGGAAGTAACTGCACCAGCATTATCATGGTATAATGGGCAGTGAGGTAGTCTGCTCGCTAATCCTGTTCAATGAAATCGAATCACACTAGAGATGAGTGGATGGTGTTAAGGTTTTAGGATCAGAAAGTGATATAGGTGAGATGAGTTCAATTTTCGGTCGATACTGTTTACTTTCCTTCTCGCTCATACCCTTGGAATGTTTATGAATGCATCAAACTTTAGGGCCACCAAGGCTTCCTTGACTTAAATAGCAAACTGATTAGAAGAAAGAAAATGTTGGCAATAAAAACAAGCCTAGAGAATGATGTGTTTCGTCAGGTTTCTTTCCCTAATCAGAACACTACTGATACAGGGTACACTTACAAATGCTACCCTTAAGATCGTAATGGTTGACGGGACACGTGATGTGATGCGAATTTCAATATAAATGTCTCAGATGAATTTGAATTTAATGAATCCATACTGGTTAATAGAGACTCGTTTTTTTTTAACTAATATTTACCCTATACACAGCTCGAGAGTCACTCAAGGTAGTTATAGGAAAATCGGTATGAGTAAGCGTAAGAGAGACAAATTATGAAGACATCTAGGAAAGATAAAGGTTAACCCTAGACATAAACAGATACTAGAGATGGAGAAAACACCCTTTTGGGGGTCGATTACCCAATTAATAGTTCCTGGGAAGAACTTGTTCTCCTGTAAATTACTGCTTACTAATTGTTGTGGGGCAGACCCCTTTTACACGAGATGAACTTGTCCAAAGTATACTTATACTGACAGAGAGAATACCTGCAGGTTGAGATAAGTTGAGTCAGGGTGAGAGATACGGAGACAGTACACAGGGTGTTCACAGAGAGTTATACGAGAGTCCAGCGAGAGAGATAATTACGGCTTCACAGAGACTTGTACATATACTTTCTACTAACCCGCATTCCTGAACTACTAATCTTCACTTCAAGTCTGTATTCTTACGTTTAATACACTTATTTTTCTATCTCAATTACCGGCGGTGTTTATTTATTTGTGCAGGATTCCATTCCCGGAATCCACAACACTAATGGAAAATGAAGTGAGTGTGGGTAGTTACCTTTAGTTTAAGCGGTGAGGCGTCTCTTAGTTTTAAGGGTTTGAGTTATTCGAACTAAGGAAAGCTAGCAACATTTCGTCTGTGGGAAAGGTGTTGTAGGGTGGAAAATAACTAATTACCCACAAACTCGCTGTTTGACTCAGTTAACATTGGAAAGTGAAGACAGTGAAGCTCCAGCCCATATCTGGTATCAGTACTCTTTTCGGTCCGATCTGGTTCTCGTAATGGCAGAGTATAGCATCAGCTATGGATCGTATATACGACGTCTACGAGGTCGGAATTGAACTTAATACCCAATGGGCTTTCAAGGTAATGGGCCATCTTCAGTGAATACCCGTTCATTGCGATAGACAAAAATTCAGGGTCTTCTCTGTTATGATGGAATGTTATGAGTTTGTTTTTTGAGGTATTGAATGTGACCAGCCCGTTACACCCTCCATTAGGTTATTAGAACTCGTTCCTAGGAGAGATCGGCAGCCAGACACTAGTCATCTAAATTTTTGGTGGATCTACCCCGATATACGTGTTGGTCATGCTCGTTCACATTTTCATGGTGGGAATATCTGCTCGGTTTTGTCACCTGTAGACCAACAGAGCGTTTACTCAAATATGGGTATCCACAGAAAATGGCATTCGATGTAATACAAATATGTATAAAAATCCACTTATTCTTTAGGAATTGCCTTTTTATCCTTTCGAATACGAAACAAAGTATATAAACCTTTTGATATTCATTCTTAAAAATGGCCATAAATTTTGACATTGTACAGAAACATACTGTTCTTTTATATACAAATATATATGGAGGTTGATATATTCTTGGAGCATCCGTCAAAATAACTTTATCTTATTTGAATCATAATTCCCAATTCGAATAATCGAATAGCCTTCTTGCGTGTTCCTCTGCTCCACCGTTAATATTTCAGTTTATCACATTTAAGAAAGTATTGCAATAACAATCATAAGACTGAATAAAGCCATTATTTAAAGAAGTATGAGGGTACAAATGAAAATATTTTTAAAATTACAAGGTTTCCAAATAAATGCATGAGAGAATTATGGATTCCAATATCTTTCCTCTTCTTCACGCATTATTTCTTAATGCATATTTTGTTTTCTCAATAAAACAAAGATGATATACTTTTTCATTTCATTCATTACAAGCAAAACTGTCCGTTATTTAACTGAGATAAATCCAGGTAACGCGCACTTTGTAACTTACTAACAATCAGAAATACAATATGATTATATTAGTCAATGTGTGTTTGCCTATGCGTAGAGATGGTTAGACGCATATATATATATATATATATATATATATATATATATATATATATATATATATATATATATATATATATATATATATATATGTATGTATATATATATATGTATGTGTATATATATATATATATATATATATATATATATGAATTTATTTTACGTAAAATAAGATGAAAATCGCACACACAGATACCCACACATATATGTTTGTTTGTATGTGTGTAGTATATAATTGCACTTAGTATATACATATATATATATATTCACACATACACACACACATATATATATATATATGCAAACACATACACACAAGCATCACATTCACACACACACATATATATATATATATATATATATATATGTATGTATATATTCTATTCTTAATTTAAATAATTGAAAAAGACAAAATAAAAGGTATCCATATTCTTGAGAATGGAATCCACTTCTTTCTGGCAAATAAAATCTAACAGCAATAACAAAAGCAAAACAAAATGGATACCAAACTTAAAAAAAATGTCTGGACATTCCTCTAAGTGGATTGGCAGCTGAATCCGACGTTGAAGATATGGAAACCAAAAAAAGTACCAAGATGTTATTTCTTTTGGGATGCTCTTGTTGAAGCATAAGCAACAATTTCTTTGCTGACAATATCTGCGCAGAAAACTGTCACATCTAAACAAATGTAAAGCAAGGAAACTAACATCTGAAAAGTTACATATTCTTGCTTGGATTTTATCCGAATTGTCAATACTGTCAGATTTTATTAGGCAAAGCAAAATCGTTATTAAGGAAAATATATATTGTACGCTTCTGTTTATCGCTGGTTTTAAGCGCTGATAAGAAAATTTTGGGACGACGATGTATCGATGTTTTCTGTTATATTCCTATCAAGAAAGACGTAGGGATATTTTGTTTTAACTTGGCATCGTGATTCAGATTTGCAAAATGTGAAGGAGGAGATCTTGATGAAAGATATTCTTTACTGTGAACTATCTTGTTTACGCTCAGCACTACTCAAAGAACTTTATGTCCAGGAACTTTATTGAATCCTTTTTTCACGAAGCAAATGGATAACACTACAGCATCGAAGGAGTTACTGATGATGAAAAGAAATAGATGGAAGAAAACTAGGGAAAATATTACTGAGAATAAAAATACAATAAAAGGAACAAGGTTCGAGTACATAGGATATGTCGATAGACATTGCATTTAAATCTTAGATGATTTTAGTTGGGAGGTAAGCAAGAAACTGGAAGTGAATTTCACAAGTGAAATGTGAAGGAGAAGAAAATATTAAAATCGAATTTATGGTTACACTAGCAGCATGGCCCGGCGTTGCCCGTGTTTGATTAAAAAATCGTACGACTCATAAAGCAATCGCTATTACTTGACTTAAAACATTTTTGCCCTTCCTTGCCTTTAAAGGAGTGCACTTTTCCGTGCTGATGTTGCTACATGCCTTACTTCTTGCCTATCTCACACTGCGAATTTTTTCTAAGCTCTATACTAAACATTAAATCTGTTACGAAAAAAGAACTAAACAAAATGAACACAAAACGATCAGCTTTGAAAAAGGACTCGTAACTGGAAAAACAACAAATACTTTTTCACAGCCAACCCAGTTCTGCGGAGTCAGAATCAACGTTGACTTTAAGCAAGCGAATGAACCAATTCGAGTAAAGTGCCATGCAGATTTAAATTTTTCCCACTTGTGTCGAATGCAGTGATCGATTTTTTTTGCATGCTAGCATGCTAGTTAATATTCGCGTCAGTCAGCTGTTGGTTCTCACACTGACCAATAGAATCTTCTTGACTATTCGTGGCAGCCATTTATAGGCTCTCACTCTGGCCAGTATAAATGGCCGCAAACCACATGAAAACTGCCGTAGAAGCATGAAAAACTATCGATAAGAGTTGGGAAATGCAATGTCGGTCTTGAACTATTGACTAACTTGGAGCATGGGCATGTAAATTCTGGTGCAAATCTGTCGAATATTGCGGCCGTGCATTCGTTACACACACACACTCACACACCTCCTGCCACATATAGATAGCGATTTAGCAATTTCAACCTTAAAATCGTGTAACCTGACTGCCAGTCAAATACCAAGCTTAAATGTATGAAGCTGAGATACCAAAGACGGAAGCTCCTTCTTCATTGACAGTAAAACATTCATTTAAAAAAAAAAACACGCACGTAGAAGATAAGTTAAGATGAGGGGAAGTTGATTGAAGCCTAGATGCTAGCTCTCGACCAATAATATTTCAGTTTATTCTTTAGATTTTTTCCTGAATCTCCAAGTACAAAGACTATTCCAATGCTTACAATAATCTTTAAATCCAGGAACTTACAGTAATTATTTGCTTTTATCTCGACGCCATCATCATTATTGAAGAGACAGATAATTTTACAGCCTAAAATATAAGCCCCAATCTTTATTTGAAGGGAGCGTGCTACAAATATGCCTGAAATATCACAATGTCACCGATGGAAGTGTTTATGCACCTACGCCAAAGCAATTTCTCGTCTTAATTTAGGGGTAAATCACACCGTTAAACTTGGCCGAACTGTTTGCGCTACTGGATTTCCCGTAAGCGCTATTCTCTGATGTGTGTAGCCTGCACAACAGTGTGTGGCTGCGAGATTTAACGAAATGGTTGGTAAAAGAAGTATGAACATGCCTGTCCGGTTGAGTTGTCAGCAACAGGGAGGCAATGACTTGGGCGGTAATCATCGCTAAGGAGGTGATTGAATCCTAAAAGGTTGATGAAGGCTTCTTCTTTCTACACTGAATTCTTAAAGGTCAATAAATGGACGTATATTTTTTTATTATCCAAACAAATGTTATTTTAAGGCATTATAAAATTCCTAACTCGCGCAACTAATGAAACCTTTTTTGACTAATACTCACCGTATACAAACCGCAAGAGTCACTCAAGGCAGAGTGTTACAAAAGTAGAATGTAGTGCGAGCGGTAAGTCTAAGAGGTAAGAAACAGTTTATGATTGTAATTGGGAGAGATTTTTGGTAACAATAGATTTGAAAGCTTACAGTTCGGCAAAGCAACCTCTTGGGACGAGAATGTAGACATGTGTGCGCGTGAACAAAGAAACACACGCATATACACACACACACACACCGAGACTAAAGCCATAAACATTAACACATGAGATCTACCTGACCATAAAAAAAGCAAACAACACAGAAGACAAATGTACTGGAACAGAAAAGTTTCTTCCACAACTCATTAAAAATATCTGATGAAGCATAGATAAAAAAGTAACGTAAAATTTATGAATATTTTGTACTTGTTTCATATTCTGTCACACACACACAAAGACACACACATATATGCACACACACACACACACACACACACACACATATATATATATATATATATATATATATATGTAAAAGTGAAAATAGAAGTCAACACTTAGAGGCGACAGTTTGCTTCATGCTAGATGCAATCGTCGTGGCCTGACGATTGCATTAGCATGAAACAGACTGTCGCCTCTGAGTGTTGACTTCTATGTTCACCTTTATATTTGCACACGCTCTATCTCTGATATTGATCACTTTATCCAATATATATAGCACATTTTAAGACTATATTTCTTCATATATATATATATATATATATATATATATATAAGAATAAAGACAAAAGGAAAACTTAATTTATCCGATGCGTTTCATACTCTAACGGACTTTATCAGGCAAATATGAGGATTTTATTTTGAAAGAAGTATTTATAAGTCAAATTAAAATTACACTATTCGGACTATTGTCCCCATCTTTGTCGCCATATTTCAACTGATATCCAAATGGATGTCAGTTATCTCCCGTTAATTCTCCTCTCCAAGTTCTCTAGCGCCTTAACCTGGTATTGAACTCACACGCTTTGGTTCCTGTCACTGGATCTAACCAACGCCTTTATCCAGTGTGCCATGTATCCTTGAGGACACATGACACAGTGGATAAAGACGTTGGTTAAAACTGATAACTCACATCCATTAATCATGGCACGTGGAACTAGAACAGTCTATCCCAGTGAGCAAAATAAACGGTTCAGTTCAACATTCGAACCACCTGAAGAAGGGCGGAGCGTACAACGGCCGAAACGTTGTAATAAATATGGCGACAAAGATGAGGACAATAGTCCGAATAATGTAAATAGTGTACATAATACCTCATCTCAGAAAGATAGACAGATACTGAAAGGCCGAAACGTTGTAATAAATATGGCGACAAAGATGAGGACAATAGTCCAAATAATGTAAATATTGTACATAATATCTCATCTCAGAAAGATAGACAGATACTGAAAGGCCGAAACGTTGTAATAAATATGGCGACAAAGATGAGGACAATAGTCCAAATAATGTAAATATTGTACATAATACCTCATCTCAGAAATATAGACAGATACAAAATTAAAATTGTTGTTAATTTTTCATTTTTTTTTTAATTTTAAAGACGCTCATAATTATATATCAGGTTAAATGAAAATTCCAGATAAGTCATGGAGGATGATATGTGACGTAATTTAATGTCTAATAAACGAAAGTGTATAAATTGATTTTTTATGCAATTAATATTACAATTATTTTAGTATACGATAAATATATGTAATTTATATATTTTTTTAAATGTTAGATTCTTATAAATTTAACTTTTCTTATTTAATTTGTTAACATCTTTATAGTTTTGACTGTTGGATTTTGATAGATGTAATTCTTTTAGAAATGGAAATATTTGAAATAATCCGGGGCTCAGATTTATCTTTTGATAAGACTCGATAGCGACAAACTCGATAATTTTCACTCTAAGTAACTTTCTCTTTTAATCAGTGTGGCATTTTTTAGATCAAATTAGAGGATGAATTTGTTTCTATAGATAGTGTATGTATTTGATAAATTTTTGTGTATAATATCCCTTTTATATTCAGGATACGGTTTTATTTTAAATTTCTACAAGTTTCTCCGATGGATTGTGAAGAGCAGTTGTGATTGTTTATTTTATATATACCTGCTTCAAAATTATTATTGTCAGGTTTTGTCTCATTTATTGACATCGTTATTGTTGTTAATAATGTTATTATCTTTTTTGCGGTTGTATATTTTATATGCGTTTCTCTTCCTATTGTGAATGACATAATGAGGATATTGGAAGGAATACAGAGAAAGGCGGAAAAATAAGATGTCAGCAGATTTAATTTGTATAAACATACATATTACATCGCTTACATTAATCGATGTAATATTGAATTCAAGAGGTGGACGATCCAATGTCTGAATAGCGTTATAAAGTATTTGGAAGCGCCAAACCTTGTTCAGATTCTGACCGAGATTTTTTTTAAAAATCATTTCACCACAAAGAAGACAATAAAGTCACTAAGACTCAAACGTAATGATTACTAAATGTGAAAGAATATAAAAAAAAAAGAAAATATTCCGGAGAGAGAAGAATAAAATCGCTTTTTTAAATAAGATAAACTTTTTAAATAAAGTAATTAAGAAGACAGGAGATATCGATTGACATTTCATTATTAAAGAACATAGTTGAGAGGAAAGCAAGAAGCGACTTCCACGCGCGAGATGTACGAGAATTGAAACTATTAGTATAGAACTCTATGCATCTAGCCAAATGAGGAGACCTAGCTGCCAATCTAGTACTGCTCTTAAATTCATAAAGTCGAGCTACCAAAAAGGAAAGGTTATCAGAAGAATTCGCATGAAATTATTTACAGAAAAGGGACAGGAAAGCGACCTCATAGCGGAAACATAGTGACTATTTTTAGTCATTACGTTTCTTCTTCTATTTTTTTATTTTCGGAAATTAGTGACAAGATTGTGTTATTTACATTCACGTACCAACTGTAATGTATCCTTAGATCGCTGGCTAAGATATGTTCCTCAATATATTAAAAGAGATGTGGAATTTATCGGGAAATTATACACTTTTAATGTTTATTGGCAACCTAATGCACATAAATTGAATAAATCTGGGAACTCACATATCTCACACATTTGTCTTTTCATAATATGTATGATCTTCTCTTTAGGGATTGCCATCAGCTGCATCGCTAATCTCATCCACAACGTTTCAATGGTGATTTTAGTTTATGGAGTAAAGTCTGGATTCTTGGATGTTTGACGAATATTTTTTTTGATATACTTTATTCCTTCCCAAACAAACACTGGACAAGACTTCATAGTGAATGAGACAATCAAACAATACACATTACGTCACGAGACATTAAGAAAGTATTCACTCATTGGTGACGGAGTAAACTAATGGAGAATGTTACTTTTTCTCTTTATTTTAAGCGGAAGGATACATCAACGAAGTCGTAATGGTTTACTAAGAGTGGCTGAAGATGAGAAAACGTGATTGAGTAAAAAAGACAAAAAGAATAATAATAAAAAAAGACTTGACATAGAAGGACTACATCGATTCAATGATTGCATCCACTGCATGTTGGGTTACTGTGTCGTGCCAGAAAAATATTCTCGTCAGAATCCAATCATGCACATTTATAAATCTACCATTCGCCCGTGCATTAAATACTGTTGCCATGTCTGGTCTGGTCTTCCTACTCTACATTCTTGACAATAATATCCATAGAAGAGTCTTTAATATAATCAATCGCGACCAGGCATCTTGACTCCAGTCACTTTCTCACCGATGTGACAAGGATTCGCTTTGTCTTGCCTGCAAATATTTTCATGGCATCAGTTCTGACGAGCGTTTTACCTACTGCCCTGAGCACATAAATTTAAGCGTGATACTAAATTGACATTGAAGATGTAAATTCTTGACAATATCCAAAGAAGAGTCTGTAATATAGTCAATCCTGACCAGGCATCTCGTCTTCAGTCACTTTCTCACCGACGTGACGTGGATTCATTTTGACTTCTCTACAAATATTTTCATGGTAATTGTTCTAAAGAGCTTTTTGACTACTACCCTAAATACATGAATTTAAGCGTGCAACTACATTGGCACTGAAATAGCTAGATCCAGCCGCCAGTTCTACTCCAAAAGTTTCATTTCTTGCACTTCCTGCCTGTGGCATTCCCTTCCGTTTACCTACTTCACTGATAACTACAATCTTTAAAAATGTAAATGCAACATCAATCGCCATCTTGTGCCTTCTTGAATCCCGCTTGTTCTCTCCTCAATCGTCCCGATTCTGTCTTCTCTTTCACGTTCAGTCCTTGTAGTTCGGGCATACTAGTGATATTCTTATCTTGCTTGGGGTGAAATGCTTATTAAAAAAATGACGATAATCTTTGCATTTCAATTTTTGAAGATTCTAGTAAATAGTAAAGTAAGAAAGCAGAACACATTTCTATAAGCGAGAACAGCAAGAGAAGAAAGTCTCAGAATAGAATTTACGTCTATATTTAGTAATTTCAGCAGTTAACATGATGAGACATAACAACCAATCCGGTATTAAGTTTAAATTGATGACGTTATGGTACCTAAGAGGAAAACTCATTAGAACAACCACGGTGAAAATATTTACAGAAAAGGCACCTGTAAAAACCGGAAGGAATGTAATTGATGTCGAGATTCCAGGTCTAGAAAGATAATATTGCAGATACTTTGGATTTTGTCAATAATGTCAAGATAAGTAGCAGAAGCTGCAGACCAGATGTAGCTGCAATATTCAATGCACTGACGAAGAGTCGACGTATAAAATGTGCGTGATAGATTTTGGCGAGGAGAATTCGAATTAGAGTGAATCAACTTTCTTAAGAGCAGTCTTAGATTTCCAGGTATATGCAAAGTAATGTCCTTTCCGAGTAGTTCCCAAGTTGCATCATGGCCACACGACCAGTTATGGCGGATCCAATATCAATCAATAGCTTCAGGAAAGACGTCATACATTATTTTACAAAGGGGTACATATTTATGCTATTTTAATAAAATCTATGACAAATTGTAAAAAGTTTTCGTGTGAGGCTTTTTTGTCCTTGAGGACGTCATATGACTAAGGTAATGTTGACGTTGATTTTAAATTTCATTTTTTTAATAGTTGTCCTGCATATACATAGGCGTGAGTACCTCGACGTGGTGTAATGTTAGGAAGATTCTCTTGCTAGGTCAGTTACGACTGCTTAGTGAGTTTGAACCTCACTGGGTGCTACATAATTTCGGCCTTATTCCCCATCTAAGCTGCAATTAAAAAATCGTTATATATAGCTTAGACGACTTAATTTCTTTCTTTGTTTATGTCCTCATCATTTTGTCAGCAAATAATATCACAACATCGGCTATTTAATAACGAAGTGTTTGATTGATTGATCAATTCTTTTTTTACGGCTTATCAACCCTTTGCAGGTTAGTTGAAGCCAGGCAATATTTTTAGATTGTAATAATATTTTTGCTTTTGAGACAAGATTGATTTAATGATAGCTGTATTAGTAATTAATCTATAGCTGGGGGGGAAGGTAATTTCGTACTTTTCCACAAGGTATTTGCGATTAAATGCATACAACGAACTCAACTGGAATTGAACTCAGCTCTCCTATTACAAATTCGTAGCCATTAACCATTATACCAACAGCATAAGTTTGCAGTATTTGGTATTCATAAGCGGTTACCCATCTAGGTCCAGGCTGGACGTTGCTTAACTTCGGTAATAGTACGGGAACTGGATAAATACATAAACAAAAATAAACTAAATAATATCAATTCTAAATGACACCCGTTTTAACATTGCAGGGTTTCTAGATTCATGGTAGTTTTCTATGTGTGGCTTATAGGTGGCAGATGGCCATCAGAATGGGGCGCCAAATGAGGATTGAACTCACTATTCAGTCATAATAGATTTACCGAAGTGTTTCCAGATTTTTGTGTGATTTGGGGAACACGATTCTTCCATCAAAATCAATAGAATTCATTCGACTGAGATTGTCCCAAAATATTTACAAACGCGGTATCTATCTATCTATCTATCTATCTATCTATATGTCTGTCTGCGTATCTGTCTGTTTAAGTCTGTTTATATATATATATATATATATATATATATATATATATATATATATATATATATATATATATATATATATATATAATGAAAATGTGGAAAAGACAAAGCAAAATCC
Source organism: Acanthosepion esculentum (assembly GCA_964036315.1). Taxonomy (NCBI): domain Eukaryota; kingdom Metazoa; phylum Mollusca; class Cephalopoda; order Sepiida; family Sepiidae; genus Acanthosepion; species Acanthosepion esculentum. Next base: position 7,620,065 of record OZ038489.1, read on the forward strand.
GAATATGTGAGTTTACTGTTTTTATTTTGTTTTTGTTTTTGTTATTCTGTCGACGTCAGACGTTTCGGTCAAATAGACCTTCTCCAGGACATGGTTAATGGACACATATTTATATTAGATTTAAGTTAGACGAAGAGACTTAAATCTAATATAAATATGTCTCCATTAACCATGTCCTGAAGAAGGTCTATTTGACCGAAACGTCTGACGTCGACAGAATAACAAAAACAAAAACAAAATAAAAACAGTAAACTCACATATTCGGATTTTGCTTTGTCTTTTCCACATTTTCATCATACCGTCGGATCTACATCCACACATTTGCTTACATAGATATATATATATATATATATATATATATTTAACTACCTGTCTTCATTGGGTGGATCATTATCTATCTATCTATCTATCTATCTATCTATCTATCTATCTATCGATATCAGTTTATTCATATATCTATCGATTTATCTATCTATCTATCTATCTATCTATCTATCTGTCTCAGTCTATTTACACACACACACACACACACACACACACACACACACACACACATATATATATATATATATATAGACAGGGAGAGAGAGAGAGAGAGAGATTCTGTCTTTATTGGGTTTATCTTTATATATTTATCTATCTTACTAGAAAGCTAACTATTTATCTATCTATATTTTTAATGGACTTTTGAATTTGGCATTATTTCTAATTACTACAAACGTTTCTGACTGAATTCATGGTGATTTTCCAAGTGTGGCTTATATCTGGCCAGCAGAATTGGTCGTCAAATGAGGATTGAACTCAGTCATAATAGATCTAACGAAGTGTTTCCAGATTTATGTGTGATTCGGGGAACACGATTCCACCATGAAAATTCAATAGATATCGTTCGATTGAGATTGTCCCAAAATGTTTACAAACGCGATCTCCCGAGGATTAACTGATTAAATTAACTTGCAACGTAACAACCGCACATTTGCCTGCATTTCTTCGTCGAAGAAATTTAATGAATAGTTTACGGGGTTATTAAATGTAAACCTGTTCTTTGTTTCGTTTGTAACAGTTCGCAATTGAACGCATTCAATATGCAGAGTCTCGCGAGATTTGACTGTCGGGGATGAGACTTCTGTTGAGATTGGATAGGTGACGTACAACAATGTATACGAAATGGAGCATCGGAGAAGAGAAACCAAAACTAAATATAAAAGACGGCATTGTATAGGTGTTCATATCCTGGAAATAATGGGTGCAGCAGAATGGTAAGACATTAGTGGCAATAGTGTCTTCATCAAACTAATGCCTTACCTTTATGTAAGAAGTATTTCTGCAGCACCTGTATAATGAACTTCCTATCACTCTCATACACACATAGAGACAGTCACAAACATAGGTAAAATCAGTTATCTATCTATCTATCTATCTATCTATCTATCTATCTATCTATCTATCTATCTATCTATCATTCTTTCTATCTATATGAATATATATCTTTCCTAGTCTGTTTATTAATTATCTATATCTGTCTGTTCATATCTATCTATCTATCTATCTATCTATCTATCTATCTATCTATCTATCTATAAGTAAATAAATAAATATATATATATATATATATATATATATACATATATATATACATATATATATATATATATATATATATATATATATATATATATATATATATATATATATATATCAGTCTGTTTATTGTCGATCTATCTGTATCAGTGTGTTCATATCTATATATCTAGTTAGCTAGCTAGCTGTCTTTATCGGGATGTTCCTTATCTATCTCTCTGTCTGTCAGTCTGTCAATCTATCTATCTCAGTCTGTTCATAGCTATCTATCTATCTATCTATCTATCTATCTATCTATCTATCCCAGTCTTTTCCTATCTATCTATCTATCTATCTATATTTTTAATGGATTTTTGAATTCGACACGATTTCTAATTTCTGCAAATATTTCTGTCTGAATTTATCCTTGCTTAGACTATTGTCCTCATCTTTGTTGCTGTTATCACAATGTTTCGATGTCCGGCCTTCATCAGATACATGTCAATCCGCATCTACAGGGAATGTTGAATTCAACCCTTTATTTAATCTACTGGGATAGACTATTCTCCTCCCACTACTCAGGGTTATCTCGTCTCGTTCATATTTTCGTACTGCTCGCTTTCCACAGATACAACAGCCTAGTGCATTAAAGCGTTGGTTCGTGATTTTGGTGGTATAGTCATTGTGTGTTCAATCCCTAGGTCAGGCAGTGTTTACTTAGACTCAGTGGATGGATAAGTGTTGTAAAATCACCGAATTTAGCCAAAAATCAGAAGTAAGATATTGCGTTATGTACTTCACAAATTTTCTATTCATATTCGTACTATTGACTTTGTCTTTTTTATTACTATGAAAATGTTTCGGCCATTGTGTCCTTTCTCAGTTGTATATCGATCTGGTTAACCTGCAGGGAATACTTATTTAATATACGATTGCTCTCGTTCAACTGCTCATGTCTTGTTCCTATTTTTATTTAGTACTTCTTTTGTTGGAAATACACATTACTCAACCCAGGAATTGTATTTACAAAGTCCAAAATCTCAAACCACCACTTTAATTCACTAGGTTATTTTTTCGTAGGATAATTTGATGCAATGAACTTGGATCATTAAACCTACCTTACCTGCTGATTAGAGTTAAGACTACTGCCCATCGTGATTTCTGTTACTACTGCGGTTGAAGACTTACTATCATTTCTCTTTCGTTCTTTATCACAGGCTCCCATATGGTATTTATATCTATGCTAGGTCTACTAAGGAGGTTTTAGCATATGCGTTGATTCTTTTAGATGTGTGACTCTGTAATATCCACCCTTGTTCAATATTTTCACTTCATTATACAAGGTCTCATGACTACCCTTTTCCCTACATACATGATCAGACATGCTGGGATTCCTTGTCTCACCCTAACTACGGTTTTTCGATGCTATGCCAGCCTTACTTTTAGGATAGGCTTATTCCACGTTCATAGTATCTGTTGCACTTTCAATGAATCTAGTACACGAAATTCTTAGCAATGTTCTCCTCCGTTTTAGACATTACACGATAGAAATTTCTTCGTGGAATGGAACTGCTTCTGAATATTTTCCAGATGGTGTATGGACCGCAGATCTTCTGAATCTTTTTCGATAAGTCCTTGATGTAAGGTAGATAGATTGTAACAATTTTCTGGTCATTCTCATTCTCCCTTCTGTTCCCACATGTAGACGTTGATTCTATGCCGAGTCGCTCTTATACTGAAGTGTACGTTTGATGCGTATCATTTCTTATTGGTGTTTGTCTTGGTCTCCACTTTGTAGGCATCGAACTATCCCTTCTTTCCCAGTGTATGGATAGTTGGAAGTGAAGTCGAAGTGTTGCCCGGTGAAGGTTGGCTTTTGATACACAGATGTTTTGATCCCCATTCTCTGTGCGAGTTAATTAGTACATTCAAGAACGATAGCTGATTATTATTTCTTCTTCCATTGTCACTGAATCGGAGGTTTTATTGAGTTGACATAGCCCAGCAGTATTTGGACAGCTTCCTGCTATGACCGCAACATAAAGGCGTCGTCTACGTGATTGCCATTTTCCTCGAAGTATTTCGTGTATCTGTTCCCCAGCATTGGTGAGAACGGCGAACTCACAGACAAGTCTTCTTCCTGTTGGTATATGTTAGATACTAGTTGGAAGATATATATATATATATATATATATATATATATATATATATATATATATATATATATATAATGTACTCTCTCGTTGACTTCGACGTATGAGGTTTCGACGACCACGAATTAATTATCTGCAAACCCAGACTTACACAAAAGAATTGCACAAAAGACCACACACTGTACAGGAGAAAGTATTGCATGCAATTGCAGCAAGAACATTGCTAACTGTTTTCTCTCGCTTTCGTCTTTCACGCAGTCGAATGAAGCTTAATGCTTGATGATGCAGTATTCCTGAATGGCAGCTCGAACGATACTCTGATCTCTTCATAGCTACTTCTTCAAAATTCTTGAATGGAATGTTGACTGAAAAAAAGTTTGCTTTTCAGTTTATCATTATACCGGAGAACAAGGTCTACAAACATTTCTATGGTGACTATGGAGTCCACTGTAGAAAATAACTTTTGGTAAACCATCATCCTTGCCCCATGGCCGTCCCAAGATAGTTGTGATTGCATTATGAAGATCTCCATGGTACCAATCTTGCATTTTTCAAAAAGGTCGGCATTTGAAAATGGATCATCAAACGTAATGTGCCATCTATTAGGACTTTTATATATATATATATATATATATAGACAACTTACGTTACACCTGTCAGACCACAGCTCCATCAGAACCCATTTAAACATACGCAAAAAGTTACCATACTTCATACGAACATACTAGAAGAAAATACAAGCATACTTGCCTCATCAACATATAAAAAAAATAAACATATTGGAAGCCTTAATAATAAAAAAAGAAAAAGCCAACTGTCAATAATAATAAATTCGAACATGCCCACAATTTGCTGAATCTTTGCAGAAAATAAAAAAATCCCTATAATTCTACATACATACACACAATCCATACATCCAGTTAAAAAGTGAAAATAAAATCATGCTTGATAATAGTTAAAAGTGTAGCCGGAGGCGGTCGGAAACGCAGAACATTTGGGTAGCTTTTACACATTCTGAGGCCAGAAAAGAAAGCATTTGTTCGAACACAAGAAAAATTAAATAAAAAAGCTTAATCTCAATACCTTGTAAGCCATCCTTAATCAAACAGGTATAAATGAAGGATTGCTTGGTAAATACACCATATATATATATATATATATATATATATATATATATATATATATATATATATATATATATATATATATATAATATTAGTGGTAAATATACACATCCATATGCAATCATATATATATATATACATACATATAGATATATGTATAAAAAATAATTCCAAGATGATATGATCCAGGTAGAACTCAATGTCCAGGACAGAGTAAGGATATAATAAAAAAGCTTAAACTCTAATATTCCATGGTCATAATTTATTCCAATGGAATCGTAAATACGATCCAATTCATCAGACCTACAAATTCAAAAAGAAAACAGAAAAAAAGCAACTCCGGGAATAAAAAATAAAATTTAGTGAGAGTATATGTATGAGAGTGTGGGACGAATGCTAGAGTAAATGAAAGTTATAGGGAGGGGTAACAGACGAGAGAAGGACAGGAAGATCTAAAGATGAAGGGCGGATTTGATCACAACTCATATATATATATATATATATATATATATATATATATATATATATATATATATATATATATATATATATATATATATGAGTTGGAATCAAATACAGATTTTTAAAAAATGGGACCTATATTATGCCAGTATGTAATTAGGCTTTTGTCTGCTTATTCCAGCTAAGTTTAAGTTACATTTAAAACTATTCTTATCAAACAGGTGATATTGCTTGGGCAGAAATGGTGCCGCCGTTTCTAAATTCTCATTAAGTATATAGTGACAAGTAATTCTTTTGTAAAAGTTGGACCTTCGAGCGCTGCGTATTTACTGTTTTAACAAACGATAATTCGAATTGGAATAAACCCCAAACATATGATGAAAGTGAATTTATACATTTTCTTTTTGTTCTTAAGAATTGACAACGAAAGTAATAAACGCTATCTATTTAGTAGATTGTTTATTTGCCCTATTTAATATATTGCTTCTTGGTATTGACAAAACCTTTATTAATTGGTAAATAGTATGGATTTGCTTACAGTTTGTTCACATCTTTTAATAATGTAGTACTTGTTTATAAATTTATGAATAAAACATTGATTTCATATTTATTTCTTCTTAAATTGATAAATGATAAATATTACATTGCATTAATTTTCATTGTATTACTTTTTATTATATTGTAAATATAATATTTTTCTTGTAAATAAACTAATAAATAAATAGTGGTTCCTATTTCTTACGTAAATTCTCAGGCATAAATTATATAAATTCGCTTTTATCATATGTTCAGGTTTTTTACAATTCTGTTGATCGTTCTTTGAAACAATAAAAAAATGTCGGGAAGTGAATGTAGTTAAAATAACAGCAGTGTCATTTGACGGCACCAAACAGTCCATGTTTGTCTAATATTTAAATAAAAATAATTTTTTTCTCAAGTCTTTCCCTTAACTATTTGCACAATATCATTATACTGTACAAAATTCTTCCCATTGATAAAGTCAACCAGCATGGTAGGCTCACTTAAATTCGTAGATAAATGGTAATTGGCACGCCTCTTCTATACTGTTGTGGGTTGCATATGAGAAAATAACAATCACCAAGAAACCTTTCTTTAGCAGAATTCTTTTCGCCAAGAAAGATTATTATAATGATTGAATTGATCTGTTCAATCTTTCAGCGAATACTGATGAATTTCGCTGATAAAGATAAGAGTGAAAAACAATTTTTGCTGGCGTCGCAAATCCACACTGTGATCGTTTCCGGCGACGCTTTACGCTTCGCATTAAATCTACATTCTCGGCAACAGGTGAAGGGTTTAACGCTTTCGCTGTCATTTTAATAGTCGATGCAACGAGAAATCATGAGAAACGACGTGATAATTCGAGATATTTTGGATTCCCAGGACATTTCAGCTCGCAGATGCTGATAAATTGCAGAGATGTCGTTTTTTTTTCTTTTGTTTCTGTGTTCGCGTAAGGATGTACGAGGGTTTGCTGAAAAGATTTCGACCGTACAATGAAGCCATTCAAAATAAATAAATAGATAAATAACAAAATATTGTTTGTTCATTGGACCAGGTTTTGAGAAACGTGTCGTGCCAACTTTCTCTCACGCACTTTTAAACCTATCTGTATTCGTTTGCGCATGCGCGTATGTAATGTTTGCGTTTTGTATGGAATTTAATATATCTTGCCAAAACCTTACGTTCTTAGTGTCATCCATAGTTTACATTTCCTTTTACATAATAGAATCCTAGAATATTTTGGAGCCTTCTCTAATTAAAGAAAATTTCGACCGTTCAAAGTTGAAACTATTTTTTTTAAGTGCCTGCAATCCCATATAAATATTTTATCATCAAGACTTTTAATGCTAGATGAATTGTCAAAAAACAAGAAAAGATGACAATTACTGGTTCGCCAAGTTGATAGTTATAGGCTTCAAGTATGTTGTCTCCAAGAAACCCAAATCAAAGAAGGGTTTAATATTGAAATAGAAGTAAAACACATGGCAGTAGCGTTACAAACAGACTGTAAATATTATGGAGATGCTTTTGCTATCAATATCAAATGGAAGATACAAATGTATTAATATGGATGATATCAATGATGTTAAAATAAGTATTAATTTAATATCTCGACTATCCTTATAAAGAAATTATAGTGTTTTTGTGGATCAGTTTTCATATTTTTGTATTACTAGGATCCACTCAGAATATATACCCATGGAATTATATGACATTTACTATATATATATATATATATATATATATATATATATATATATATATATATATATATATATCCGATGCGATGAGAACGAATTGACCAATGTTTATCAGCGAAAAAATTTCCACAGACCAATCAACATTAAACACCCGGTCCATCCATCACCAAACTGCTATCAACAACCACTATTGTTTCACTCAGATACTTTATATATATTTTTTGTATGTATATTTTTCTTCTCAAACAATTGGAAAAAAGGAAGTGACGTTTCACATCCGGCTTGCCTACAAACAGGATTGTTCATAACCATTTTCGACCCTCACCCGTCGATGTGCAGTTGAAATGCACTGAAACCAAGTTGCATCTTTGTAGTGAGTAAAATGGTTTTGTCTATATGATGAAATTATAATAAGTAAATATATATATATATATATATACATACATGTATATATATATATATATAAACGTTTCTTCTCATATATATATATATATATATATATATATATATATATATATATATATATATATATATGAGAGGAAAAGTTTATCACTCTATCATGTTTAATTTTCACTTTCACTTTCAATAATATACATTCTGTCATCATATTCTCCATATCTCATACGATGATGAAGTAGTGAAATATATTAGACAGGTTAACATTATTTCGGATTCCTATCCATATTTAATCCGTATTTTATATATATATATATATATATATATATATATATATATATATATATATATATATATTCAAATGTATCCATGTTGTTGATGAAGTTAAGAGCACTCGATCTTAACGTCTATTCCAACGTAATTTCAATAAAAACAAAATAAATAGAATAACATATGTGTTTTTTCTTTTTTCCTCAGTAATTTTATAATTTTAAACTTAATACAGGTTAAATTTAGATTTTAAAATGGGTAATTTTTTATTTTTTATTTTAATTTCAAATTTTATCATACAATTTAATACTTATTAGTTAGAATAAATTCTATTTTAGTATAAACCCAACTTTAAAGCATTTAGAAGCTATTATAAACTTACTTCATTGTCAAGTTTTTGAATTCTCGTATACTTGTATTTTGATTGGTCATTCCAGCTTATGTAACTGGGTTTCCCCTGGCGAGGGGTGGTTAATTTAATTTGCACCTTTTAAAACCATTTATTATACATTCAACATCATCACTTGATAAGTCCCCAGAGGCGTTGAAGCAAAATGGCTATTTTTATGTTGATTTTATAACATATTTATGTTATAATTTTTAAATAAATAATTATATTTGCTCTACTCTCTATTGAGCACTCTTTTAAGAATAGTAATTGTTGGTTATTGGTATTTATTCCGTATATACCAATCCTATACTTCTATATATATAAATATATATATATATATATATATATATGTGTATATATATATATATATATATATATATATATATATATATATATATATATATATGTATGTATATATATATATATATATATATATATATATATATATATATATATATATATAAACTGCTGCTTTGTGGAACTGACTCCAAATAGGAAGCTTCCTTGATCATGACACTCTTAATCTGTTCAGGTCTCGGTTTAACTCTCATCTTTCACACATGTCCTGATAAACTGTGTTTCTTACTCTGTACCTCTTTACTTCAAGCGGCTCTCGGCCTTTTACAGGACGAGAATCCTTGTAAAATAATAATAAAAGTATTCAGGCCTTAAAGTCGATATTTCCCAAACAAATCTAATGACATAATTCTATTGAAAAGGTTTCTTCATTTACCCTTCCTCTAAAAACTATAAGCATATCATCATCATCATCATCATCATCATCATCATCATCATCATCATCATCATCATTCAGGTCGCAGACCTCCTACTCTTCATCCACATCAGGATCATTCTTGTCACCAACCTCCTCATCTTCATCGTTATCATCATCGTTTTCGTCGTTAGTCTCCCCCTCTTCATTTTCCTTTCTCAACCTCATCTCGTTGACGACCTCCTACACTTAATCCTCCTCCTCCTCATTCTTGATGCCGACTTCCTCCACTTCCTCCTCCTCCTTATCATCATCATCCTCATCATCAATCATTCTCGACTGCGACCTCCATCTCCTAAATCGTCGTCATCATCACTCTCTTCGCCAACCTCCTCATCATCATCCTTATCATCATCATTCTCGTCACCGACATCCACCTCTTCATCCTCCTCCTCATTTTCTTCATCATCATCATTCTCGTCTCCGACTTCCACCTTCCATCATCGTCATCATCATCATTCTAGTCACCATCGTCCTCATCATCAATATTCTCGTCGCCGACCTTCTCCTCTTCATCCTCATTGTCATTCTCGTCGCCGACCTCCTCCCATTCATCCTCATCATCCTAATTCTCTTCGTCGACCTCCTCCTCTTTATCCTCTTCCTCCTCTTTATCATTGACGTCGCCGACCTCCTCTTCATACTCCTTATCATCATCATTCTCGTCACCGACCTCCTTCTCTTCGTCCTCATCATCATCATCTTCATCATCATTCATTCTATCCTCCGATCTCCTCCTAATCATAGGTATCATCATAATTCTCGTTGTCAACCTCCTCGTCATCATCCTTCCCATCATCATCGTCGTCATCATCATTATCCTCGCCGACGTCCTCCTCGTCATCCTTAAGCTCGTCATCCTCGTCATCATCATTTGCGTCTCCGACCTCCTCCTTTTCATCCTCCTCCAGATTATCATTGTCATTATGAGTTCTCTTTATGAGTGTTTGTGTGTGTGTATATGTGCGTGCGTGCGAGTGTTTGTGTGCAGGTGCGTGTCTGTGAATGTATATGCGTGCACGTGTTCATGCGCGTATTTTTCAAATGTCGTGTTTTTTTCCTTTCATCACTTTCTTATCAACTTACACTCTCTCTATTCCTATATATACATACATATATATATATATATATATATATATATATATATATATATATATATATATATATATATATAGATAGATAGATAGATAGATAGATAATTGTGTGTGTGTGAGAGTATGTGTAATGTTTACTAACTGTAGAGGGAGGTTTGTAATATATGAAATAAATGTTGATAAGTGAGTTTAGTAGAACTATAATGCTGTCGATTATTTTTGTAAAAACTGTTTTACCAAAGTAAACGTTAGTTAATAAATGGCCATCAATCTTAGCCAAACTTCTTGTTACAAATAAATTCCTAAATTAAATTGATTTTGAGAGACGTATCACGAAAGTGGCCGTATACCTAATTTAATATAACTGGCAATACCACTGTCTAATTTACCTATTTATTATAATTTTATTTACTTCACTGTTAAGAATACAGATTTTCAAGTTAGGCTTGTAAGTATTATTTATTTCGAAGATTGTCTAAATAAAATATTTACGGATTTATTGATTTTACTTTGTTTTGCCTTGTACAAAGCACGGCTTATTTAATATCGATAGATGGGTATTGATTTTCTTGGGATCCCTCATCGTACAATCAAGAATATTTTGATGGGAACTCGTGTAACTCGTTTCACTTGAAATGTAAATGAAAGTGAAAGTAAAAAGTGAATATAGAATTGAAACATGCTTCAAGGAAAAACGAGTGATGTTTTACAATCGGTGAAGCGAAATAAGATTTTCATTTCAATCATAACTGAAACACAGCGACATTTTTGTTGATTTCCATTCATTTTTATTTTGTTTTCTTTAAATTTTGTTTCCCTAATTCAAAGATCTCCTTAATTCTTCCATTTCTTATTTCTCTTTTTCATATTTTTTATTTTCAATATTCGATATTTTCATTCATTTTTTATTTATCAATCTAAATTTTTTCTTTCATCTGTCCTTCCTTCCGTCGATATGTTTTTAATTCTTTTTCGTTCGCATGTTTCATTGCCCTTTTAATGTTTTCCTTCATTGATTCGTTATTTCTTACCAAAAATATTGAAAGAATAAGAGAAGAAATTAAGTACGAAAAAATGAAGAGGAAGAAACAGAAAATATCTACAAAGATGAACGTCCGAATGATAAACGAAGAAAAGTCAAAGAATAAAGAATAAAAGAAAGAAAAAAATCAAGGACAAAAGAAAAAGAAATAACGAAAAAGAAAGAAGGGTTGAAGTAAAAAGTACGTTCAGGTGATTGGAATTTCTAACGAACCCTTTATTTCGTCTAAAGAAATAGATTGTTCCTGTTCCACGTGACATGCCTCTTCCTGGTATCTGAGTAATTTCTCTTTAACACAAAACTGAAAGTTTTGAAACACCACATTTGTGGCCTGGTATTGAACTCAGAAATATTCGCACGAAATGTTGTGAATATGGCAATTAAGATGAGGATAACAGTCCGAATAATGTAAATAATGGAAGTAATCAGAATATCTCATCTCAGACATACAGAGACCGAAACGTTATGAATATGGCAATGAAGATGAGGATAACAGTCCGAATAATGTAAATAATGTAAATAATCAAAATACTTCATCTCAGAGATACAGTGGCCGAAACGTTGTGAATATGGTAATGAAGATGATAATAACAGTCCGAATAATGGAAGTAATGGAAGTAATGAAAATAACTCATCTCAGATATACAGTATCCGAAAAGTTGGGAATATGGTAATGAAGATGAGGATAACAATTCAAATAATGTGAATAACTGAAGAAAGCAAAATACCTCATCTCAGAGATACAGAGGCCGAAACGTTATAAATATGGAAATGAAGATGGGGATAACAGTCCGAATAATGTAAATAATGGAAGTAAACGAAAAACCTCATCTCAGAGATATACAGGCCGAAACGTTGTGAATATGGTAATGAGGAGGAGGATAACAGTCCGAATAATGTAAATAATTGAAGTAATCATAATACCTCATCTCAGAGATATAGAGGGCGAAACGTTGTGAATATTGTAATGAAGATGAGGATAAAAGTCCGCATAATATAAATAATGGAAGTAATCAAAATAACTCATCTTAGAGATACAGACAAGTAAAAATTAACATCATAAATTAAATAAAACTGTTCATTCGTCAAATATAGCTTTGTAACTTTGATTTAATAGGGCACACATTTTCAGGGGTTCATTAACAATGTATAACACCATTATTGTTACGTTTTTGCTATTTAACCAGCGATGTTCTTTGCTTCGGGGTATCAAATTAGTTATAAAGGAAACCAAACGTGTGCTTATCATATTTAATTGCTTTAATTGCCCATCATTTATATTTGAAGATCTGAAATGAATCGCTTTCTCTCTCATTATCATTCTCCCTCCATATATAATGTTTCGTAAACTCTTATGTTTCACACATTTAGTTGGAGACTTAACCACGGGCAGTAAGAGAAATCGCTTTCTTTGTTTAATACAAAACAATAAATTTAAAAATTTTTTTTATCTCATTTAAAACCTTATGGAAAGCCATGGCTGGCAGGGTTCTTAACAAATACCGTGCATGAAAGCAAAAGGTCTAATTTAAAATATATTGTGTGTCAAAAGTATGAATTTCACTGCGATTAGATTAAATTATAATAAAAATACAGGGTGTCCATAAAGTTCGTGCGCACTTTAAAAATATTATAACTTTATTTGTATTTGCGATAGAAATAATTTGTAAAAAGGATTAGAAAGAAGTAAATCTATATTTTTTAAGGTTTTATTGAAATTTTATTTAAGTTTCCACATGTCCTCCATCATTAACAATACAAAGGGTAATACGATTTTGCAGTTCACGGAAAACATTTGCCAACTGATTTACAGTAATGCCTGAAATCGCATTAGTTGTTTTAACTATACTTAAAACTAGGTACATTAAACTTTATAACATTTTTTACAGATTATTTCTATCACAAATACAAATAAAGTTATAAATTTTTATAAAGTTCACAAAAACTTTATGGACACCCTGTATTATACAACTTGTTCGTTTCCGTCGTGATTTCAAATACGAAGCGTTACCCAAATGATCGGGAAGTATAAAACAGTTTTGTTTTTCACTTTGTGGAATTATGTTTTCTTTTTTTATATACATATAAATAAAATAAGTATTACGAAATTGACGTTAGAATTAGATCTGCGCTCATCCCAAATGGAAAATCACGTCTTCCTTTTACTTAACTCAGAAAATAAAATGAATTAAAAACTTAAATTTTTAAGAAAACTGTTAAATAAGTAAATAACTAAGGGCCGTTCCCTTGTGTCAAATGTATAAGTAAATTAACCCATATCACACATTTAAGTTTTTTAATTAAAAAATATTGAAGTTATAATTATTATTCATAACCCAGGCCAATCTATATGGAGTTGTAAATAATAAAGAGATAAAACCTATACAACATTATAAAACATACAACTTAATATAAATAAAATAATAAAATAAATAAATAATAAATAATATAGAAAAAACAACAATATATCATTCTGCTTATTTGTTTGTCAATTGTATTCATTTTTACATATAAAAAAGACACCACATATTGGTGGTAAACAAAAACGAAAGTGGGATGTTAAGGGGCCCAAAATATTTAAAACAATGGCAGATAGGTGGTTGTAGAGGGATGTGATGACATATAATCTAAAGGAACATTGAGTAAAAAAGAAGAAGCCACATATAGATGGAAACCGAAATCAATGTTTGGTGTTAATGGGACAAACATTAATTAAAGCCGTAAAATATAGGAAAATTGTGTAGTGTCATTAATACTGACGTCCAGGAACAGCATTGCACATAAAGTTATATCCTCTTAAATATTGGCGCTACACAACTTCCTTGCTCAAATCCCCTTTAGTATGGACTGATTTGACATGGCCCTTGTATTTTTTCACCAAGCGAGCCGCGTTAAGAATAAAATATCGATTGCCCTACATAAAGATCTTTCTTCCAGGCTTAATAAAGCAATACCAAGTACTTCTCTGCATGTAGTAAAAGTTAACAAACTAACCTTGCTTAGCATTGGTGACCAAAGGAGATCCATCCTCATCCGATGTGTTAAGCATAAAGTACTAAACACTAGGTGTCAGATACCTACTAGTTCCAGAAACCATCATATCTGAACTAAATTTGTCGTGCAAATAGTTTTCTATAGTTTGGAGGATTTCCTCAAGGATTTGTACAAGTCTAGAAGAGGCTTAATAAATTGCTTATTAGTCTCAAATGGAACTATGCATTGCCTCAGTGTCTGTCTATAATTCTGAGAACAACTGGTGTAGACTGTTCTAGTTCCACGTACCGTGTTTAATGGATGTCAGTTATCTGTTATCTCCTATTAATTCCTCTCCACCGCCTTAACCAGGTATTGAACTCACACTCTTTGTTCCTGTTACTGGATCTAACCAATGGCTTTATCCACTGTGCCATGTGTCCTTGAGGACATCGATGTATGAATTTATGGGTATTATAAACATAATGTCTTCAGTATCATTTTCACTGTTATCATTGCGTGTTTTTACTGTTATCATTGCGTGTTTTTACCAAAGCTCATATTGCAATTTTTGTTCTTATTATCGCTTTTCCCTGGCACTCGTTATTACTGGTTCCCATATTGTATTCATTTCTCTGCTTGGTCCGCTCAGGAGATTTTTGTGGCATAGCATGTGTGCTGATTCCTTAAGTTTACGAATTTTCCAATGGTCTTTGTCTCTGATCTCAAACCTGATCACACAGAGGGCGGTGATTTCCCTTCTCTTTCCATATGTGGTCAGTCACACCTGATTTTTTCACTTCCCCCCGTGCTAGAGCTTTCTGTTCTTGAAGCCTTACCTTAAGGGGGCTGCCTGTCTCCCCTTTATAATTCTTTCCGTAGTTTCACGGGATAGCGTACACACAGTCTTTAGTTATGTTCTCCGCTATGGGGGGGGGGTCTTACTCGGGAGATATCTGTAGTCCAGCTTTTGAAGGTTGTCCTGATGTTATATGGACCGCATATCCTTTGTATTTTTTCTGATAACCCCTTCACACAAGGGAGGCAGACTGTTTTCTGTGTGTTGTTGACCTCTTGTACCCACCTATCGCAGTTTTGGGGAGCTGCTGCTATGTACCCAGCGTAGTTGTTACGTTGTAGGGTACTAATTATACTGACCAATTCTTTATCTAATATCTCTGGGTCGCCACTTATGTAAATAGTATGCATTGCTTGTTTCACAGAACATTATAAAACGATCGATTCACAAATGGTTATGTATTTGTGAATAATTGTGAACTAGGGTGATTTTAATGAAGCTTATATCATAAAAAAATTCTAGCTACAGTAGAATCCCTCATATCAGTAATCCCTCATATCCGGAGTACCTCATATCCGGAATCCTCATATCCGGAGTGCCTCATATCCCGAGTGCCTCATATCCGGAATCCCGCATATCCGGACATGATTTTGATGTGTATATTTGAAATATTTGGGTGATATGTAACTGATTTGAAATTTCTGTTTTTCAGGATATGACTTTGGAGAATTGCTTATGCTTATTTCACCCTAATGACTTATATTGTTGTAAAAGACAATAGGAATAAGAGGAAAAAGACAAATTTGGAGTTATCGCAAAAAGTGAAATTTTTAAACAGACTAGACGCTGGTGACCATTGTAATTGTAACTAAAGGATGAGTCTAAAATAGGAAAGTCAACATTGTGTAATATAAGAGGCGTAATAAATTCCTTCTTCGTCTCAAGTAGAATTATGCATTGCTTGTGTAATATAAGAGGCGTAATAAATTCCTTCTTCGTCTCAAGTAGAATTATGCATTGCTTGTGTAATATAAGAGGCGTAATAAATTCCTTCTTCGTCTCAAGAAGAATTATGCATTGCTTATGTAATATAAGAGGCGTAATAAATTCCTTCTTCGTCTCAAGAAGAATTATGCATTGCTTGTGTAATATAAGAGGCGTAATAAATTCCTTCTTCGTCTCAAGTAGAATTATGCATTGCTTATGTAATATAAGAGGCGTAATAAATTCCTTCTTCGTCTCAAGTAGAATTATGCATTGCTTGTGTAATATAAGAGGCGTAATAAATTCCTTCTTCGTCTCAAGAAGAATTATGCATTGCTTGTGTAATATAAGAGGCGTAATAAATTCCTTCTTCGTCTCAAGTAGAATTATGCATTGCTTATGTAATATAAGAGGCGTAATAAATTCCTTCTTCGTCTCAAGTAGAATTATGCATTGCTTGTTTAATATAAGAGGCGTAATAAATTCCTTCTTCGTCTCAAGTAGAATTATGCATTGCTTGTTTCACAGAACGTTATAAAACTAACGATTCACAATTAATTTCCGTGTTTTGTTTTGGTTAGGTTTGGTTTGTTTTACGGCATATCATCTTCAATGTGTCTTTTAATGCCGACAACATTTATTTTTTTTACTGGTAATATTTTTGTTTTGTCAAAATTCCATTTCTGTTAATATTTTATTTCTCCAAAATATATAGCTGGTAATATTATTTTGTTCAAAAACGTATAGCTGGTAGATATATTTTCAAAGACACATAGCTGGTAATATTATTTTTTCAAAAATGTACAACTGACAGCATTATTTTATCAAAAACGTATTATCAGAGGCCTTACTGTGGACGTAGTTTATCGTCATACCCAGAACGCCGATGTAATCTGAGTGTTAACTATTTGCCTATAACTGGGACACTAACAGGTGCTACCACCCCTGGTCAGGCTGGACGTGGGAACACCAGAAATTAAGAGGTGGTTCCACGCTCCTCAAACCTCCTGATCAGAGTTTTTTCTGTTGCACGTAGTTTATCGTCTTAACCAGGACGCGGGTTAGTTTATCGTCATACCCACGACGACCTGTTTTGGACTTGTGTTCATATGTGTTCATATAAGCAATTTCTAGTTATCTTCTTAAACCAATGTCATTGCACACCGTTCTATTTATAACGGGTCAAACAAATTTTGAAACTCCGTGAAATTAGGGGTGCGGTAAAAACTGCGTTATCATTATATAAAGTTCGATTCAGAAGAGGTGACCTGCAATTTTGATTTCTGCTAAACGAAGCGAAGGTTATTAAATCCTGAAAATACCCGTAGAAATTTTACAGTTTTGCTAATTTAATTTTTTAATGAATATTAATCCTTAAATGAACCCCTGGAAAAGCGCCTTTTGAAACGTTGTAATAAATATGGCGACAGATATGAGGACAATAGTTCGAATAATATAAATAGTATACATAATACCTCATCTCAGAAATGTAGACAGATAATGAGAATGCCGGAGCGTACAACGGCCAAAACGTTGTAATAAATATGGCGACAGATATGTGAACAATAGTTCGAATAATATAAATAGTATACATTATACCTCATGTCAGAAATACAGACAGATACTGAATGAGGCCGGAGCGTACAACAGCCGAAACATTGTAATAAATATGGCGACAAAGATGAGGACAATAGTCCGAATAATGTAAATAGTGTATATAATGCCTCATCTCAGAAATATAGACAGATACTGAAGAAGACCGAAGCGTACAACGGCCGAAACATTGTAATAAATATGGCGACAAAGATGAGGACAATAGTCCAAACAATGTAAATAGTGTACATAATACCTCATCTCAGAAATATAGACAGATATCGTGGTAGGAAGTTCGATGTGACGTTCTGCTGATATTTTTTACCCCAAGAACCTAATTAAAATCCATAACAAGTTAATGACAAAAGCAATAATTTTGAAATTGTATTCGTACTTGTTTTCTGATTCATATAGACCTCAGCCTAATGAATACCTATACAGGGTGGTAGAAAATGAGACGGGAGGTTTCGTTGGGAATTACATAATTTCAATTTTTTTTGGTTGGCATGTAGCCTTGTCTTTAGTGTAGAATATTTGTCTGCAAACTCGTGTTTGTTTGGCTTGTATATTTTTAGAATTTGAATTTTTATGAGGAGAAAGATTGTTCGTATTTTGTAAAACTTCTTTTGTTTTACTCTTGGTTAAACTCTAACCTCATCATCCAGCCCACCACTCCCACGATGGCCGAAATATTTTAATGATTAGAACAAGGAAAACGAATATTGTTTGTTTTGAAGCAACGGGTTTATTATGAAAAGGATCACCGCAGGATAGAGTTTAATACTTTGTCTCATAAACACTATAGATAATAAAGGATTTAAAGAAAAAAATGGATTGAAAGATGCAGACGTTCATAATTTCTGGTGGTGGTGGGGGCAAAGGAAAACGAGTGAAGGAGAAAAAGAAAGACGATTTGTGGAGTGGAAAAAAAGAGAAATATGAAAAGAAGAAAGGGTTGTGTTGGACGAAAGAGAAACGGAAGGAGGACGGTTTAAATAGACAACGTAAATTGTGAGAAGAAAGAAAAAATGCAATTGTATTGAGATGAAAAAGGTTGTTTTTTTTTGTTTGTTTTGTTTTTTTTAAAAAAAGGAAATAATACATACGTTTCACAAGATGAGGCAAAGATCAACATGGAAGCGGAGGTCGGAATAAGAATAGATCGGATAAAAAAAGAGGAGTTTGTAGTTGTTGGAGAAGTTCATTGCGACGTCGGGATGAAATTAAGTTTTGAGGCGGTCAGTAAAAGAAATTAAAGAAATGTTACAAGATGTGAGGGTGAGGTTTAGTATGAAGGCAATTCCAAAAGTCTTTCTTTCTTTCCTTTTTTCTTTCTTCCCTTACCTTTTTAATTATATTCGCCCGTCTTTGTTTCGACCAATTATCTTCAACTTGATTAATCAACTTTATTAATTAAATGATTAGACATTGTTTAATTTTGCTAAAATTACTTTTTTATATTTTCGCTTTTGCTTATAAGATTTTGCGATAATATTTGTGTACAGATATAAATATTAGTGTGTATGTCTTTTTTACATATATATATATATATATATATATATATATATATATATATATATATATATATATATATATATATATATGAGTGCGCTTACGTGTGTATGTAGAACGGTATATGCGAGATTGTGTGCATAGCAGCCTGTTTATGTGTTAAGTAATGTGTACACTAACGTGCCAAAAGTTCGGACAAGCTTGTGGATTTTACCAACGACACAGGCGTGTCCGAAAATTCCGATTTTAAAATCTTTCTCTTTGATGCTTTATTTTATTCGAAAGGTTAATATATAATAAATATCATCTACATTATTTCCAATATTGTTATCAATTTTCATCTTTTTATTTCTCAAATTTTATTAACCGATCTATTAAATCTACATATTATACGAAGTAAACGTGGACACTATTTTGTTATAATTATATATATATATATATATATATATATATATATATATATATATATATATATATATATTGTTTGTGTGTATTTAGGCAGCATTTTTCTTTGATGCATGTTTCCTTAAATAATATAGACAAGTTGTGTCTATTTATTTTAAGTAAAATTAAAATATTTTCAAAATAGCAATTATAAAAAATCTAATACATCGTGCAGAAAGTAATTCATCCACAAAACAGATTTTTTACAGTGAACTAAAGAATATAAAACAAACACTTATTAATAATAGCTTTCCAAACTATATAGTTGAAGAAGAATAAGATGCTTTCTTAGAAATCTCAATACTAAGCAATTAGTAAATAATACTGTTTCTACTAATCTCAAACATATTAATCTCCTATATCATAATCAAATGCATACTAATTATAAACAAGATGAAAATATATTTTTAAAAAATTAGTAAATACTAATATATCTACAACAGGTCCTAGCAGAAAAAAATAGGTTAATCATATACTACACTAAATCTAGTATATCCAACTTAATTATTCGCAAAGATTCTTCCCCCCTCCCCGTTAGTGATTTTCAAAACATAGTTTACAAATTCAAGTGCCCTTTGGGTGATTGTATCGTCAGTGGATTAAATAATATTTCACACCACAAACTCGATTTCAAGACGCTTGACTCTGCATTTGACTGATAACTCTAGCATTTTTAGAAATTTAAAACAACATGGCTGGCCGCGTACACAATTCCGGAAAATCCTTGTTGAAAACACAAATATACTTACAATAAACAAAAATTAAAAATTCTTGAAACTATATACATAAAACAGTTGAAACCTAATCTGAACAAAAGAAACTACGAAAGCTCCACAAATATTCTTAAATACCTATAATTGATAACAGAAGCCGTTGGTTTATACCAACGACTTCCTATACGTAATACTTTTCGAATTCACTCTCGCGTGGGCTTGCGTGACATTGCTTTGAAATTTTTCATGCAACGAAAGAAGCTATTATTATTGTTTTGTCCGTGTATTGTTTGATATATTGAAATGTAATTGTCATCTTTCCTAATGGCTTATATAAACCGAAAGCTTGGATAGGATTAAAACATGTATCAATATGGTGATTTACTTTCGTCTTTCAATAATAATGTTATTAAGCTTATATATATATATATATATATATATATATATATATATATATATATATATATATACATATATATATATATATATATTGGACACTCCCGTCAGTGTCAAGCAATTCGGTTTCTAGAAATCAACAGCCAGACACATGATTTGATAATAATGATGAAGTCTTTGTCCAAAACCAACCACACTTTTTGAGTAGCCGAATACAACGTGTCAAAAAGTCTACAAAATACCCTTCGCAGGTTATGAATTCAGATTTGCCTAGACTAGTTGCATCCAAGGGTATAGAACCCAGTCTGTCTTGCTATTTACTTGGAGTAATGGTTAGGGTCTCGGATTAAGAAATCGAAGAGCCGAGTTCGAATTCCAGTCGAGTCCATTACATTCACTTATGTGCTAATACCCTTCAGAAAAGATATGAGTCCTATACATATATATGTCTAGAACAATAAACACACTGGGTTTAATATTTTAATTAATATTTTTTGTTTTATTATTTCAATTAGGTTCCTCTACTAGTTTGGCCAAGCATGCCGATCAACAAGAGAATAAAATCCCTGTTTGTTAGTAGCAGTGAACAACAGGAGTGAATGACTGTTTCTGAAGAAAATGAACTTTATCTGTAATTTTGATTTATTATTTTTTTTGTTTTTTTATGCTTAATTTTGGCCGGTCCTTGCGTTGGTCAAACAGCCTATTTGAAATTGTTTTTCAGACAGAGATGGCAGAGTTCATTGCTTGGTAAATTTGACAGTTTTATTGGTTGCTGGGAATGGAATGTCTGTTTTAAGTGCATGTTATCTTTTCGTTCTTTGAGAGTGTGTGTGAGATGTATATATTCATGTGAGTGCGTGTATAAGTGTGAGACCTCAACACCTCTGAAAGCATGTCTGCCTTGTGCGGGTGAGAAATGTGAGCAAGGATTGATTCATGGGGTTATATATTAATTCTGCAAATTTGTGTTTTAGCCCGTCTGGACGAATTGGATTGAGGCGCAAAATCCATTTGAATTCATGTTCCTCTAGTATTTTTCTTAGGATATCTTTTCTGTTTATTTCTATTTATTCATAAATATTGAATATATATATATATATATATATATATATATATATATATATATATATATATCATCGACTCTCCCATCAAATTCGACGTATGAGCGTCAAGCAGATCAGTTCCTAGAAACTGAGAGCCCAACACACATGAGATTTGATTATAGTGGTGAAGACTTTGTGCAGGACCATCCCCACTTTTTGAAGGGACGAATACAGAGACCTGGTGCAATGAGTGCCATAAGGTCCCATATATATATATATATATATATATATATATATATATATATATATATATATATATATATCCCAAAGATTAATCATTGTTTCACAATAAATATAGGGAATATTTTAAAACTATATATATATATATATATATATATATATATATATATATATATATATATATATATATATAGTTTTAAAAGATTTCCTATATTTATTGTCGCACAATGTTTAATCTTTGAGATATAGCTTTTGTAGATGGAAACACTCTATTTGACTGTATAAGACAACATGATGATTATCAATTTCATTCCTTAAGCGATCATCAGACCATGTGCTACAAAACTACTTTTTAACAGTGAATCAATGCTACATAAGTTCTTCTCTCTTACACAAATGTCACGACAGACGAAGTAACAATGATACGAGGGTTGGGGCTGAAAGGTTCATAGGCTGCATATGTACGAGAGAATCTATAGCTTTCCAGGTTAATTAACATCTGACTGTTCAAATAAGACATTAGTTTTAACTAGTAGCAACTTCTCTTGAAAATGACATCGTGGAGAGCCATGATCGCCCACGTCCTGAAAGTACATGGTATATAGGAAAGAACTAGTGGTTAGTTAAAGTTAAGTGCGTGGAATTCTGCATATATTAAATGGCACATTGTACAAATTCTTCAACTTAACTTCATGGAAATTGAGTAATATCCATTGAAATTGTCATTTTGTTTGTTTAGGATGGCTCACATAAAATGCAACACCGGAATCCGAAAACCCATTGGAGTAGGGAAAGGTGCCTACCAAACCCTGAGCAAATTGACAAGAAAATGTAATTTTTCTTTCTAGAAAAAAAGAAAAGAATATTGAACTAATATATAATATCGGTCATTCTATATGGCAGAGGCAAGAATATTATCTTCTTCCATAGACTGAATTGTGACCTCCATCGGGTATAGAAGAGATTTAATTCTTTTTAATATCAAACAAAAGTATTTCTATATCTCTGTAATGAGGTATTATGATTACTTGCATTATTCACATTATTCGGACTGTTATCCTCACCATCACTGCCATATTCACAATGCTTCGGCCTCTATATCTCTGAGATGAGGTATTATGATTACTTACATATTTATATTATTCGGACTGTTATCCTCATCTTCATTACCATATTTACAATGATTCGGGCGTTCTTCAGGTCATTTATTTCGTCCACCGAGGTAGATCATTCAAAGACTCATGGCCCAGTGGATAAAGACGTTGTTGAGATGCAATGACTAAACCCAAAGATTTGTGAGTTTAATACCAGGCCACAGCAGTCGTGAACCAAAAACTTGGAGAGTTGAATTAAAGGGAAATAATTCAGATATCAGGAAGAGGCATGGCAAGTAGAACTAGAACAATCTACCCCGGTGGACGAAATAAAAGGTTTGGTTCGACATTCCAATCACCTGAAATAGGCGGGAGCATACAACGGCCGAAACGTATCGAATATGCCAATGAGAATGAGGATAACAATCCGAATAATGTAAATAATGCGTGTAATCGTAATACCTCATCTAGATTTAGACAGATATTTTACATAGTGCTTTTATCAAGTACCTACACAAAAAGGGCTTAGCTTCCAAGAACATGAAGGCTGACAGGGTTGCCACATTAGGGGACGATATAGCAACAGTGCACAAGTGGGCGGCTGAACTTAGGAGGGTAAGGAAGAATCTTGAAAATGTCCCACGGTCTGGATTTCCTACAACAGCCACCATCGAGGAAGCCATTGATCCTGTTCACCTCTTGATGATGGATGACAAGTGATTGACTCTAAATAAAAATATCCAGTGCTATGAGCACTTGTGAAAACAGGGAAACAAAAGAGGCCATAACTTGGATTTTATAAATGTCACCCTAAATTGAAAAGAACATAATTATTTACGCAGGAAATCGCAGGTTTATCATCTACAGACACACATCAAACATGGTCAATTATATCACCAACTTTTATCGAATCCATACTTGAAAAGACAAGAAAATGTCGATCTACTACTAAAACCGGTGTAACCATAATTATTTCACCCTCACACAAATGTCTCCAAATCAACTTGCGGGCAAGGACCAAACAAGAAAAGGAAAAAAAATGCCTACTAAGGGAACGCACACAAACGAATATACACTATATTCCCGCATAGAAAAAATAGAATTAGGATACACATACAAAAGTTAATTAAACACACGAACGCTGTTTGACAAGTCTGTTGCACCTGAAGTCCACTTAACCAATGGAAGATAAACAATACAAAAATTAAAAATTCCAGAATTTTTTTTTTTTCTGCTACTTATTTCATTCTCTCATGAAGATTAAATAAAAGCGAAACATGTTAGTCTTATAAACGTTTTTGATTTGTTTCTATAGAATAGCGCGTATGTGGACGATTGCCGACGAAAGTTTATTGCAGAGATGTAGTCCGCAACGAATATTACACACAGTCACCTCCGTCTGAGGTCGACGCTCAAATCGACATATAAATGAGGAGTTATCCTTTTAATTAACTATTAATTCTTGACACATTCACAAGCAAATTCAGGCTTCGGATTAATTACATGAACGCCTGATTTAATCTGCATTGACAAGGACGTTAATCTTTCCGTTTTAGCCGAAATTAATTATAATAATCTGATTCTGGTCGTAAAGAGAAAAAACTAAACCAAAAAAAAGCATTTTCAACCAGGTTGTAGATTGTAATAGATATGTCTGTAGGGATTTATGTGTATGTGTATGGGTGGCTTATTGGGTGTGTACACAGGCTGCGATAGGTAAATTGTCGTCATTATATATTTTTTATTTCGCGCATGCCAGTTGTTTGTTTTTTTATTCTATCGACTGCACAGTATAGTATGGTTGTTTGGGCACCGTCTGTGAAAAAAAAGAGCACCATGACGCAATTCACACCATCAGGAATTCGGAAAAGGCATTCTGTACTGCTGGCATTCGCTCTGGAAGCTCATTTCAAAGTGTTTGGATGTCAATCTGAGTATAGTGCAAAGGATTCGGAAAGAGTTGGAAGAGTCTAATGGTGATTACGAATGTACAGACTCAACACGGAAGCCTATTTCAAGTATCTTGAAAAAGCAATGCTGCCCTGAGTGAAGAGAGTGGGTGTTGGAAGACACTGTGTCATACATTAGGACACTGCACCATGCCATACATGCAGGAGAAATCATTCATTAGAGTCAGCCAATTTCTGCAACCACATCACCCCATACATCTGACTACCTAACTTCCCAGACTGCAACCCCATTGATTATTATGTGTGGGGCGCAGATGAGCGACAGATCAACAAAACTCCTTGTAACACCAAAGATGATGGCAGTATCCACTAACTGAAACAAGAACCCGTCCATGAGAGTCGCAGGATATTGCGAAGTCGTCTGAAGGTCGTGATTGAAACCAATGGTGATAGTAATGAATGTATCCCTGAAAGTTTATGTCCATTTTAATATATATATATATATATATATATATATATGTATATATATATAATTTAAATAAAAATGAAAACAGACCACTTTAAGGTTCCATTTAATAAATTATTTCACCACAGCCCTTTTAAAGGACCGCGGATCATCAGACTTTACTTCCAAAGGTTGAAACGAAAATATATATATATATATATATATATATATATATATTTAAGACAATTTTTATGTTTATACGTTCTTCTTATAGATACAAATATTTAAGTAAATTCTCTGTTTATAATAAACAGTATTAATAACATTTACCGGCCTGAATGTCCAAGAAACGTTCATAGAAAATATGCGCCCTCCGACAGGAATCGAACCTGTATACTATACGTCATATAGCCTGACGTCCTTTTACTGATTTAGCCACAGAGGAGCGTTTCGGTTAGAAAGGTCGATTTTACTGCTTTTAAACTACAATTCTCCATGTTTTCTCTCGTACATTCATATCTGCTCGATGCGTATCCAAATGTAAACAAATGACGTCACACATTATGAAATGGACAAAGTACGACAATTATTTTTTAAGAGATATATATATAGCTTTCTATTCAAATCTATATTCTTTCTGTTCCACCTCCTTTATACAGGCTTATGCAATATTTAAAATAAATCTAATAGCTTCTATTAACATTCAAAATATTTCCAGCAATTTTCCGACACTATTTATATTCATCTACATTCACAGCACCATTTTCCCTTCGCTCTTTCTCTTTGTCCCTTTCACGCCATCCAGATGTTTCCTCATTTGTACCTGATGAAGTCTACAAGGATTTTAATATTTTAATGTCATTTTAGTACTATTCCGAGATATCTTGTTTTGCTTGAGGTGAAAAGAATAATATTTCCAAAATTAAAAATCTGGCACAGTGAAGTTTGAAAGGTGTCATCTGATTTGAAGAATTGCTTGTTGCATATATTTTCGTCTTGAAAAACCTGCAGTGTGTTTAAATAGAATTAAATGTTTATCTACTAAATAACAGTGTCCCAATATGGGATTCGAACAACCTTCTTCTTCACCGTTGTGTTCTTAAGCATGATTCCCCGATATATATATATATATATATATATATATATATATATATATATATGGTATAAAATGACAATTGGAAAAATCTTTGATTTTGCAGACGCGTTTCGTCTTCCGACTTTTTCA
Source organism: Acanthosepion esculentum (assembly GCA_964036315.1). Taxonomy (NCBI): domain Eukaryota; kingdom Metazoa; phylum Mollusca; class Cephalopoda; order Sepiida; family Sepiidae; genus Acanthosepion; species Acanthosepion esculentum. Next base: position 7,646,928 of record OZ038489.1, read on the forward strand.
AGGCAAAAATGAAATCGAAATATCTCTGTTGTTATAATTACATTAAAAATCCAAATTAATAAGATAGACGCTTCTGTCCAAGCCTTTTTTTCTGGTTAATGTAAATTACCTTTATAGTAAGAGATTTTTTTTCCATAACTATATATATATATATATATTTCTTAACTTCATATATATATATATATATATATATATATATATGTGTGTGTGTGTGTGTGTGTGTATGTGTGTGTGTGAATGCCTGATACCAAAGAACTTGTAAATAGTTTTAAGCAGACATAACCACATATTTTTCCCTAAAAGGTAGACTTTTCTTCAGCCAACATCTCATCGTTAGCGACTAGCAGAATGGTCACGATAATCGTGGAGGGATAGACAAACTGGGAGAAAACGAGGCATCACAGCTAAAATACAATTTCATATTAAAAAGGTGGGAGAAAAAAATAAAAGAGGGGGGAAAATAGCAAAAACATAAATAAATATATCCAATGAGTTTCAGAAGAAAATATACTCTTACAGGCCTCTCGGTAAAGAAAGAAAGCCAATAAATTACTCTTTCTATCGCCGTCGGTGTAATTTAATACATACTACTTCTAAATCGTGCAAGTGATTTGCCGACCGTGCTTTGTCGAAAATGGAAAACCACAAATAAGTTATTTGCACGTCCAATTTGGATTATCTAAAAGTGTTGGCCTATCGCGGAACCCTATACCCTCTGTGTCAGACGTGTATTACGGGTAATAATACTCGGCCTGATATTGTCAGGCACATGTCGTGCACTACGCGTTTCAAGGCACTGAAATATATATAGTAATATACCAAGCGTAGCTTAGATGTGCCACAAGACCGAAAGTAGCATGCTAACCATTATGCTACCCCGCGGTGCCCAGGCGTGGAAATATATATATGCTAAAGACAAAAGAAAAACTTTTCCTTTTGTCTTTATTCATAATCTCTTTTTACAGATATATTTCATTTATATTTGAATGTTTTTGCAAAGATATATTTTATGTATATCTGAAACTTTAAATACACACGCAAGTTTCTATATGTGTGTGTTTGCGCGTTTAGATTAAATTGACAGATTGACAAATTTCTGTAAAATCTATACAAAGTTAATAATGATTTTGTTCAAGTAATTTCGAATGCCTGTAATCATTATCGTGTCAATTATTATGTTTATATATATATATATATATATATATATATATATATATATATATATATATATATATATATATATAAACATAATAATTGACACGATAATTATGTTTATATATATATATATATATATATATATATATATATATATATATATATATATATATATATGTATGAAGAAATATAGTTTTAAGGTGTGCTATATTTATGGGATAAAGTGTTCAATATCAGAGATAGAGCGTATGTAAATATAAATATTAAAGTGAACATTGAAGTCAACACTCAGAGGCGACAGGCTGTTTCCTGCTGAACGCAATCGCCTGACGATTGCATCCAGCAGCATACAACCTGTCGCCTCTGAGTGTTGACTTCAATGTTCACTTTTATATATATATATATATAAATATATATATATATATATATATATATATATATATATATATATATATATATATATATATATATATATATATATATATATATATATGGGTACAATATAGTTTTATGGTATGCTATATTTGTGGGTTAAAGTGTTCAATATCAGGGATAGAACTTATCACGGATAAAACAAACTTAAAATTAGTAAATTTCCTAGAAGGCACATATCAACTATATAGAAAACCTAACGCGAAACGACTTTATATACAGACATATTTCAACTAACCGCCATCGGATCGGATCCAAGGAATCAATTAAACACAGGTTATCTGAAAATTGTTCCAGTGAAACAATCCTCAACGAAGCCAAGAAAACTTAAGAAGCAGCCCTAAATGATAGCAGATATTCCGCAACATTCTCATATATAACAATATAAAAAACATCATACGTTTCACGACACGGGACAATAAAACCGTAAAAAAATAATTTAGAAAATATTCATTATTATTATTATACAGAAATAATTCCACCAATCATGTATTCTCTGCAAGAAATTCAATAAAACACATTAAAAATCAGCTACAGATCGACAGAGAACGCGATACAAATACTAAAAAGCTCAGAATGGAAAAAATACAACTAACCATCCTCAAAATTCAAACCCACTTGTAACTGCAGAGCAATGAACCAGTGTCACTTAAACGGCAATTGTTTGGAGAATAATGTAATATGACAATACAGTGTAAGATCAGCAAGTAACGAAGAAGTTTTTTTTTTATTATTTTGAAGGAATTTGCTCAAAACGCTAAAACCAAAGCAGTCAAGCATTGAAGTGGGGGTACAAATAGCAATTTTACTCCAAGAAGACTTCTCTCAAAGGCAAATTCCGAAGAATTTGATCCTTCCTAGACATGAGGTGCGATATTTTTTATAAAGTCAGTCAGAAACTGTCGCAAATCTTGACAGAAAAAGAGCTGGATCAATACAACTGATAAACTGTTTCTGGAGACTAAAATAACTGACTAAAATAAAACTTCTGCGGAAGATAAACATTTAATTATTGAGAACAAACGATATAAAAGAAAAAGGGCTTTAGAAGGAAGAAAAAGAAGAAGGGGAAGGAAGAAAAACAAGTGCAATATTACACCTATACATTTATAATACCCTTTCTTCTTATTCTTTTTCTTTTTCTTCTCCTCCTCCTCCTCCTCCCATTCTTTTTCTTCTTCTTCTTCTTCTTCTTCTTCTTCTTCTTCTTCTTCTTGGTCTTGTTCTTGTTCTTGTTTTTGTTCATCTTCTTCTTCTTCTTCTTCTTCTTCTTCTTCTTCTTCTTCTTCTTCTTCTTCTTCTTCTTCACCTCCTAGTTCTTGTTGTTGTTGTTCCTCTTCTTCTTCTTCTTCTTCTTCTTCTTCTTCTTCTTCTTCTTCTTCTTCTTCTTCTTCTTCTTCTTCTTCTTCTCCTCCTCCTCCTCCTCCTTGTTGTTCTTTTTGTTCTTCTTCTCCTCCTCCTCTTCCTCATTCTTCTCCTCCTCCTCCTCTCCTTCTTCTTCTTCTTGTTTTTTCTTCTTCTCCTTCTTCTTCACCTTCTCCCTATTTATTACACCAAACGTCGTGCGTTTGTTTATTTATTTATGAAAATAATAATATAGCGTCATTTAAAAAAATAAAAAATACGGCGTTATTTAATAATTATTATCCCAGGATACTGTAAGCATGAAACCCCAAAGTAGCCCCCTGATTTTTAAATTAAAAGCTCTACAGGTTATTGTTAGTTTTTTAGCTAGGTAGATAGATGGGTCGGAATAGATAAAGACAGAAAGGTCAATAGATGTGTGCATCTGAAGGGAGACAAAATAAACTTGAAATTCATCAGTTCTTAATTATGTTTGCTGTAGATGCACGTTGACTTACATGTGAAATAAATTTCCATTATAGACACGGGTAATTCATTTAAGAAAAAGTTAATTAAAATTCCATTACGTTAATGTTTCGATTTAACACAAACGCTGGACTGAATTTAATTAGGAAATCGATTAAGATTTATTAAAATAATTTTTACATCAATGATCTTGAAGTTTCAGCATACTCGATTTTTAAAAAAATAACAATATCCCCGCCCCCCTATCTTTGTCCTCCGAGTAGATTTCTACAGGACATGACTTTGGAATTCAAGCTCCCATTAGTTTAATAATTAATGTCCCGCCACGTTTGATTGGAGGTTACTACTCCAGATAGATTGATTAGGGGGACTTTTGAAAAAAAAATATATATATAGTTTTGTATTAATATAATGTCAAAAATAAGAAAAAATACGAAAAAATCACTGCATTATTGACTTATTGGAAGGTTAAGGGGGACTTTGGAAAATCGCCCGGAATTAAATGGAAAATAATTAAACAAAAAAGAAAAGCTTTCGCCTGTAGGGGAATCCGTTGTTGTAGAGTCGGCATGGACATTTAAAAACGTGAAGAGCTTCACTGATCGCAGAAAATTAGCCGCAGGGCGCAAGAGTAATTTTTTTTAGAATCAATTACAGAGTATGCGATAGAAACATATATATATATATATATATATATATATATATATATATATATATATATATATATAGAGAGAGAGAGAGAGAGAGAGAGAGATAGAGAGAGAGATAGAGAGAGAGAGAGGGGAATGTAGAGAAAATATTTATTTTTATTCTTCTACTGAGAGTTAAATGGATTAATTAGTTACAAAAATAGTGAAATATTATTTGAATAACTTCTCCAAAACTGAATCTTTCGTACGCGATGACTCACCGAATTTATTCTAGTGTACTCAAAACATTAAACTATTGTGAAAACAATTCTCGGGTCACCATCTCGCAGGCCCCACGGGTCGCATTTTCTGCATGCCCGGTGTAGAGCATGTAGTGGATGAAAAATAGCAATATGAGAATAAAAGAATGGCGATAGTCGCTAAGTGTAAACATGAAAAGGATTGCTACTCTGCAAGCTCTTTTCAACTTTGCTAGCCTCTCGCTACTCTATCGTTATTTTCACAGCAAATGTTCAGATGACATACATTCTTCATTTCAGCCAGTTCATGCCTTCACAGGTAGAAACTGTCATACCTTTAACACCGGGTAGAATTATCCTCATTCCCTTTTCATTCCATTGCTAAAGATGAATTTATACTCACCTTCTTCCGCAGAACTGTTATTTTGTGGAGCAGACTCCCGAACTGTTGCTTCCTTGATCACAACGATTTTAACCTCTTCAAGTCTAGGGTCAACTGTTATGTTACAATATGCTCTCTATTTCTCTCATCCTCTTTTATAGTTGAAGCTTTTACCCTTTTCCTTTATTGGTGTGAATCGCCCAGTTTTTCCCTTTCGTGGTGGCAGCGATGCTATTTGTGTTATTTTGTATACTTTTCACCGTCGGTGATCTATTTTAAATTTAGGCTTGTTGACCACATTTTATATTACGTATAACAAATTTGACATTGGAGATAAGGAAATTGAGAAAAGAATAAGCTGCCTTAAGGGTAGTTCCAAGACGCTGCAAAACGAAGACCTGAACCTAAGCACGCGAGTTTTGTTCCGATACAGTCAGTCCCAGACTCTGTTATTGATATCCTGCATGGCATCCATTCTGTCCAAAAATGTCTAAAATTCGCAGACCAAATATTAAAAATACCTTCGAGCAAAGGAATCCTGTCAGACTATTAGAGTGCCATCTCTATTTGAATCTTGTGGACAGGCGCTGCTCAATCACTGACAAAGCACTGTACCAAACAGAAACTACATCACTTGAGGACTTTTAAAAGTTGCCATGTTGGCTTGTTTACCGGCATATCAATTCCTTATGGATCCTTAGGAACGTTAGTAAATTTCTTTACAAAAATGCATTTAATTTTTTCAAAAAATTATTGCTAGTAATTTTTTTACAGTGAAAATTCATTGCTGGTATGTTCAGTA
>OZ038489.1:7654917-7772417 GCA_964036315.1 Acanthosepion esculentum
TGAAAATAATAATCATAATAATAATTAAAAGAATATTAATTTGGTTTGGTTTGTTTTACGGCATATCAACACATCAATTGGTTATTTAAAGCCGACAAAATTTTTATTGCTGGTAATATTTTTCTTCAAAAATCTATTTCTGGGAATATTTTTCCTTGAAGAAATCTATAGCTGGTCATATTTTTGTATAACTGTTTGTATCGCTGGTATTTTTTTAAAGTATTGCTGATAATAATTTTTCCATCAAAAATATTGCTGATAATAATTTTTATTACAAAGTATTTCTGGTAATAAAACCTATTTTTACAGAAGTTTGGGTGTGAGCTATTTGCCCATAGCTGGGACCCTAACAGGTGCTAACACCCCGGGTCAGGGTGGACCTGGGCATACCAGCAATTAAGAAGTGGTTCCACACTCACTAAAACCTCCTGATCAGATGCCTTGCTGTTGGACATAGTTTATCGTCTTACCCAGGACGCGGATGTAGATTATCGTCATACCCAGGACGGCAAATATTAATAAAAATAATAATCTAAACATATAAAATAAGAATAAATTGAGTAATTAACATAATCATATTAAAACTAATAATATACAGTAATATAAAATGATTAAAAAAAAATATAATATAAAACATTTATTTAAATAAATAAATCACCTAATATTTTTTTTATTACTTTTGATTAGTTTATTTCATCTCTATATCGTTTATACTTACATTTGTCTATGTATTCTCAAGATCAAAATTCGTTTGGTCATCTCAAAACTGGAAAAACCTTTATGTTCTACAATTATGGCTATCAGAAAGATGAGTCGAAATACATAGAGAGTACACATATGCATATGATTTTTCACTTTCGAGGCTCAAATTCCACACACCTGAAGAAGGCCGGAACGCACAACAGCCGAAACGTTGTAATAAATATGGCGACAAAGATGAGGACAATAGTCCGAATAATGTAAATAGTAAAACAAAGCAGCCAAGCAAAATGGATAGCACATAGAAGAGAAAACAATGATAGCACTTTTCCTACAATATATATTGAGGGGTCTCCCCTTTTTACACAAATGGGCTCACCCAGAGTATACATATACTACTGCCAGTGAATACCCGAACAGTAGTAGTCAAGTCGGACAGTAGTAGTACGATGAGTCGGTCGGTAGAACGTTTGGAAGAGGGTAGCACAAGAGTCACAGTCACGAGCACTTAGACTCAGTAAGAAGTCATACAGCGATACGTCGATACCAAAGACTTTACATATATATTTGTCTACTAACCCGCATTCCCTGAACTACTAACCTGCTTTACCAGTTTGTATTATTACGTTAATACATTTATTTCCTATATTCATTCTTGGCGTTTGTTATTATTTGATCCCGGATTTCATCCCGAAATCCACAACAAAATAAATTTAAGAACAATATAAATTTCAACCGACTGTAAGGTTCGGTCAAAAAACGCCAATATTTCCTGTATGGAAACTGTTAATCTTACCATTACCAATATACTTTTACATTTTGGTATTCCTTCACTGTTATAATATATTAAATTTCCAAAGTTTAGCAAAGTCAATTTTTTTTATATATTCTATCTTGATACGGGAGAGAGTTCAACGAGAGAAATTATTTATCTTGCTTTTGTACAACATGTATTTTAGCCTTAAAACATTGTCGAAGAATTTCTTCATATTTCGCTGAAAGCTTTCAAACATTTTCACATTTTTGAGCGTTATTTTTATGGTTTCAAAGCTCTGAAGCATTTAGACATTCCTCTTCATACAACAGCTCAAGCTTATGATCCATTTTAAATATTCAAACCAGCAATTTGGCTATAAATCTGAAACATCAGAATCCATGAAATTTCATACAAATGCCAGTCAGTTATTTATATCTGCGCAGACCGAACTGGTTTTATCTAAACTGTGCAGAAAATATTGTCTTTATTCAGTAAATAAACGTTCAGATTCTAATAAATATTACTTTTATGTATCGATAAATCTTGAAGCGTTTTATAATATCAGACGTCGTATATAAGAGGGTTGCTCCGAAAGTATATCTTCTTATTATATCATATGTATCAATGATATAATGCGATGATGGTGTTACGACAGTAGAGATTGATTATTCCAATTATGAATCTAGAATTTTTCTTTGCTTTTTAACAGGAACAGGCTCCCAGATTGACATTATTCAGTATAGGGCTTAAAAAGCAGAGGTCTTTTTTTATACTATTGGTTTCTTTATACAGGGTCTAAGAAGCAGTCGATTATTGTGATTGTAGGGAGACGTTAGATAGATAATTCTTGACTTTCGATTGGTTAGCTGAATTTTTCTAAGTGGGAAAAAATGCTGTCCATTGATTCTCGTCAAATGTTGATGAATCTTTACAGAGACCAATGAGTGGATTTGAGCAGAGGAGTCGAACAATTATTATCAACAGTGGCGACATTATATATGCTGGAAACTATGTTCTGGGTTGTTCAGCACAGAGTCAAACATTCAATATTATTATTAGTCTATTTTTATCTATTGGAGTCTTCATGGCAATAAATAAGAGGCGTTACTGTCAAAGCACCCCTTCTTTATACACACACACATGCGCGCACACATGCGCGCATACATACACACACATATACATATATATATATATATATTATTTATTATAATTTTTTTCAAATAGGCAAAAACAGTTTACTCACTACAAAGTTGCAACTTTGTTTCGGTGCATTTCAATTGCACCTCGACTTGTGAGAACCAAAAATGTTTTTTGTCTATATGAAAAAATTATAATATAAAATTATTGCTCTAATATCGCTATCGAGTCCTCTTCTGAATTAAGACTATGAACGTTAGTATTTATATATTATTTTCGTTCTCATTGCATCGGTATATATATATATATATATATATATATATATATATATATATATATATATATATATATATATATATGTGAACATTTTATTTCCACTGGGTATACGCATCTGAGTTGCTATCCTCTCAATCTTATTTCCTTAAAGAATGAAATTAATAACAACGAACCTTGACTGAGAAGCCTTATTAAAGAAATATCGTGTCTCAGACAGGAATCTAACACGTACTCACGTTTTCATTCAGGGAAAACGATCCATTCCCTATTTGAAACCAGCCATTTCCAATTTATCCACGGAGGTCGCGTTTAGAAGCCAAGTTTCGTATTACCTCTCATTTCTCGTTGGCACTTCTACGGATCTATATAGATGCTAGCTTCAGTTTAGTAGCTGAAATCATCGGGTGTTCTAGTTATAATGGCCTGAACTGGTGTACCTAACGAATGGAATTTATTTGAAGATTTGCCATTGTGACTGTGTGAGAAAGTTGCTATTTACTGGAACATAAGCCAACCTATCAGACTGCGTTATCGATTTTGAATTATATCAAGACTGGAAAGTGAAGATTGGGCAGCTCCAGCTCATATACGACGGCTATACCATTTTTCGTCTATCTTGACTCTTGTAACGATAAAGCATAGCAGAAGGGCTTGGTACCTTCTATAGCGGTAGAAGGAACTATTTTTCACGCAGCTTTAACATTTTGATGAGCGGTTGGAAGATTTTGCTAAGCAATTGAAAATGTATAAGTGGAGTGATTATGCTGAATAAATTGCTAGGTCTAGGTGCAAGGATTTTTGTTTAACTGTGTCATGACAGACAATTTTCCTCCAGAATTCATATTGCAAGGATGAATTGAATATTTATAATAAAATCTATATTGATTCCATATCCGGTCTGTTGCTCCTGTAATATATCTCGAGATTCTCGAAAACATTCAAAGAAGTGTCGCTAATATATCGATCCTGAGATGGCATCTCGACTTCAGTAACTTTCCAACCACCGTCACGAGGCCTCCCTCTGTCTTATTTATAAATATGTTCATGCCATCTGTACTAATGAGCGTTGGTATCTTGGCCGTATACAATTTAATCGCTTTAGTAGACTGGTAACTGGTTCAGATCGTTTTACTTTTGAAATAGCTTGATATAACCGCAAGTTCTACTCTAATCCTTTCTTCACTTACCCTCTCCGATTTCTTATTTTCCTGCAATCTACGATGTTCAAAATATTAGATGGCACGTCAGTTCTTCTGTCTTCCAGTGACCTGTTCTTTAATTTTCCTTTCACCTCAATAAAGCCTTCTCATTCTTTTTTTTGCTCACCCTGTACAATGCCCAAGAGCCACTCTAGGGAGTCGCTTACAGAGCCACACCTTATGGTTATAGGTAGAGAAAATCAGTAACCCGTGGTGCATTCGTGGCGTTATCGATTTTGAAATGATTAAAAAAAAAATCAAATCAAATTAGTCGTCAATTAAATCTAACATTCAACACTTGCGAGTTGTTTTAACAGCATCAAATAGTATTCAGGTGTCCTTTACACGTACAGCAAAACTTACACAACAGTTGAATGACATGATTTACAATAACATATGATATATTATATTAATCACTCAAATCTATTAACAACTTACCAAATCACGAATTGTCACCAGTCTCGGGTATGACGATAAACTACATCCGGCAGTAAAGTTACTGTTTGGGAGGTTTGAGGAGCGCAAGTCCACCTCTTAATTGCTGTCGCTCCCAAGTCCACCCTGGCTTGGGGTGGTAGCACCTGTTAGGATCCCAGCTATTGGCATATAATGAATTCCCAAACAAAAATCAACAGTACATTTTTATAGTAAAATAACCAGTGATATATTTATTTTTATAGCAAAATGAAAATCTATACAATACTAAAATATTATAATGATACATATTTATAGTAAAATTACCATCAGTACATTTTTATGAAAAAAATACTTTCAATATATTTTTGCGAAATTATTAACAATACACCTTTTTTAAATTGCCAGCAATACACTTTATCATATAAAAATTATACATATATATATATAAACATATATTCAAAATATCTGTAGTTGAAAGCATAAAATTAGATACAAATATTTAGATTTAGCCATTAAATAACCCATAAACTGGTTGATATGCCGCTAAAAAAAATCAACAAACCAACGAATCATCGTCAATAATACATTCTTTGATGCATAAGTTAAAACAAACATACAAATAATTAGATGCATTTACTGTTAGACTATTGCTCTCATCGATCGACAGTTGTTCTCTCCGGCCTGCTTTCGAATTGTATCCATTTTTTAATCTACGAGTGTAGACTGTTCTCGTTCCACTGTCCATCTCTTGGAATTTTTTTTATTGGCATCCGTCTGTTTCGAGTGACCATGGAACTCAGCCCCAAAATGTATGCCTCAGCTGCTGAGGGTGTTGCAGCATCTCTTATGGCTGTACAGGACCACGCTTGAGTGACAGTCTCAATTGCTATGAATGCACGTGAAAAAAAACTCCTCCAATGTTTCTGTGTTGTTTTCTTTTCTTCGAGCAGAATTCTCCCCGAGGGCAAGCCTCCGCTTCTTCTCTCTTCGCACCCGCTCTCGGTGTAAATCGTGTCTCCAGTGTGAGCAATCGTTGGCGACGTCTTCCAACACCTCGATCTCCATGTCCATCGCCCTCATGTCACTTTTGCAGACGCGTTTGAAGTGAAGATGCACTTTTGTCGGTGACCAGTTCCGCCGCACAGAAGTAACTTCGGAATCCTCTCATCAGTTGACTGCTTCTTCCCGTGTTTTGCCGTAGCGGTGTGGCGACTCTGGAGTCTCCTCTCCAGGGTGCAGGCCTGGACAGGTTTTATGAGAGATCTACGGTTGCTCATGCAGCACGTCTCCTCTCTCCATGCTACAGACTTTATACAAGGGAGGGGTAGCGTCCAAGACCGTTGGTACTGGCTTCGTTGCAGGAGTTTCCAAAAGAAGCTGAATATAACATCGAAATGCCTAAGGGTTTACTCCCAAGATCTTTCCCGTGATTGGGTATGGTCGCAAGACAGTAGGATGTCTAGGGATTATTCTTTTATTTAAAGCTGCTCTGTTATTTTTAGCTTCGTTTCGACTTCGTGTACGACTGGACTATGCAAAGATTGATCTCTAAATTTCTATGTCAGCAAATACGCGAATCACTGCTTGAATGGTATTAGGACATTTGGATGGACTAAAAAATTTCCGTTTCTTATGTCAATTTCAATTGCGAAATGACTTCTCACCACAAACATACAATTTGACATTAACATTCGGCGATTGCGACCCCATAAGGATGTCAAATACAATCACATGTACCTAAAAATACTTACAAATGTAAAATAAAATAAGAATTATCATAAAACTAATTTAGAATAATATTATTCTATTTTTTAAACCATTTTAAAATAAGAATAGGAAACGCTGGCTGTAATGAAATTTAACAAGTACAATTTATAGGGTTTGATTACCAAACAAGGGATGCGTTTTATGCGTGAGTATAAGCATTTTCCCACACTTTCAGCACAATTTTAGGGGTGCGTATTATGGATGAAGGCGTATTATACATGGGGAATTACAGTAGTTTATGAAGAGTCTGCACAAATACGAGAAATTAGTTTCATATTTAATACATTTATTACTATTAATGTGACTTAATGCGGCTGAAAATTTCTTCATAATCAGGTGTCAGGTTACACTTTGATGTACTCAAAATAAATTGCATATTCAAATATGTTACCTGAGGGCTATCTGTTTGTTTTCTTAATGAAAATAAAATTTATATTAAACGTATACGCTTTTCATCTCTATTCTCGTTATTTCCTGCGCGTCATGTAGACATAAAATACCAAAATGTTTTTTTAATAGAATTTGTTTGTTTGTTCTCTTTCAGGCGGCCTACAATGACTTCCGTGATACGTCAACAGTCAAAAAGAATAATTATTGTATCAGATATTAAAACTTTTCAGAAATCGGTGTTAGACAGGATACGAAAGGAATACAATTGCCGATACAAGGTACCTCCTGCCTCACATCAGATAGATATATTTACAGAGACCAGTCTGTTAAACCAAAATAGTTGAACATCTTAGCCTGACAGTTGATTTCACCCCTGATAATACTTAATGATGATAACACAGCTTGTCGCATTCAATACCGTCAAAACAAATATGTGGTTTCTTGTATTGGGCGCCTCTTGAGGCTCAAGTTCAGCCCAGATCTCAATTGCAACTCATACGTACGATATTTACTTACGTACGTATATGCACGATATTTATATTTACACATTTAAAAAAATAAAACAAGGATATGTAAATTATTAAAGCACCCATGTCCCCTGCGTTTACATGAAAAGCTGCAAATTATAAAGTTTCCTAAAAATAAAGTTCTCCTAAATCAAAGATATGAATGAACAGTAATTTGTAGGCATTGTATAATGTTTACTTTAAAATATAGTTAAAAGAATTTTTCAAAAAGTTTACGCATTTTAATTACATATCCATTATTTAATTAGTATATAATAGTCCATATAATATTTACTTCTTTCATTTTTGCAATTTTAATATTGCCTTGTTACATTTCCCATTCAGTATAATAAATATCGCATTTTAGGTTGCACACACACACACACACACACACACACACACACACACACACACACACACACACACACACAAATATATATATATATATATATATATATATATATATATATATATATATATATATATACTAGCGACCACTTTAAGAAGGTTATGTGGTATAATAAATTTTGCAATTCCTTAAAAATAACAATTTGTTTAATACAACCTTGTATACTTCAACTTCTTTAAACTTTCTTTGCAACAGTTTGTCTGTTGCTGGACCTGGACGTGTTAAAGTGTCATTTCATCTAAGGCATGAACTAATCGTCCTTTTCCCCTCACCCTCTGGCCGTATTCGAGATTTCTCCCTTTTATCTGTCTCTTGATTGGTTGGTCCTGACATGCCCACAAGTATGTTTATTTTTAATTTTGAAACTAGATTTTTTACCCAACTTTTTAACTTTCAAATAAGGTAATAATTTGTTTTCTAGTTTCCAAAATAAATCATTTTGATAATAAGTTATCTATCATCACCCAATGAAGGAACATCATAGTTCCGAAACTTGAAAGTTTTTGTGTAGCAATGTATAATATTATAATAAAAGTATTATAATATTATGGTCTAAGTTGTATTGAGCACTTTTTAAAAAATGCTAAGAACTGTGGATTCTTCTTCTGTTTGTTCTTTCTTTTTATATGGATATACACACGCACACTCTCACACAAACATACACACACGCATATATATATATATATATATATATATATATATATATATATATATATATATATATATATAAAGGCTTAAACACTAATATTCCATGGTCATAATTTATTCCATTGGAATCGTAAATACGATCCAATTCATCAGACCTATAAAATTCAAACTTCAAATGGAATAAACTATGACCATGGAATATTAGTGTTTAAGCCTTTTTATTATATCCTTACTCTGTTCTGGACATTGAGTTCTGGATTCTATCCTTTTAGAATTATGTTTTATACATATATATATATATGTATGTATGTATATATATATATATATCTGTGTGCTGTGTGTGTAAGTATATATATAAATTGTTACATACTAACAAAACAATTACTCACGAGATGGCGCATTTTTGTTTCGATACGGAAGCATCTCGACGTGTGAGGAACAACCATGGTCACCATCTTTGTTCCTCACTCGTCGAGATGCCCCTGCAGTGAAACAAAAATGCGTCTTTGTCTTGAGTAATTTAAAAAAATAATGTACCGAAAGTTGTGTATAGATCTATTAAGTACTGATGCAAAAAATTAGATCTGACACTTCAACGGTTTTTTGAGCATTTGGCATCAAAGATCGTAGACAAAAATGCACTGAAAAATCCACCATTTTGCAAGATTTGGACTAAATATTGATAAAAAAAACAATTTCACTATTTAACTCAGGGAATATTGTTATTTTGTTTTATCAAAATGAAATAAAATGAAGAAATTATAAGCAAACTTCAAATGAAAATCTGACCTGCCCCACCATAATCACTTACGACTTTGACATGCTGTTTTTTTACCTCATGAATTAAGTAGTATTAGTTGAATACAATAAAATAATGATTTTTTCTATTATGAATGAAAATACAACAAACAAACAAACAAATATGGAAAAATAAACTATATTTTAATAGGGCTTAATATATAGAGTCAAATATCTCCATATAAGAGCCCTCAGGCGAAATTGATGGTCTGAATTTCTGTACTGCTTTAATATTTATGGTGAAATTAGATACAATCCTTAAAATGATTCTATAAATCGGCATAACTAATTTAGTCAGTTTTATATGAATAAATATTTTCTAACTTAATGGCCAAAATTCTTTTATAGCTTCTTCCCTCACATCCAGTTCATCAGATTTGACCATTGAATATAAGATATTTTTAGGCAGTAAGGTGAAAGAATTGTATGGTATATTTTTCAATGTGATCTGTTGGATTTCATATGGTTGCTTCCTAATCCTTTGGATCATATTGAAAATATACATTTGCTGATTGTGGAACTTGTTATTTCTTTTATTTTCGAACCAGAAAATGGCATACACATTCACAATAAAATTTATTAAACTGTGGAGTTTGGTTGAAATATTTCGTGGGTATGAACCATGAGTCCATAAACACATCAGACTGATGCCTAAAGTTAATCACCTTGCCTGGTTTAATGGATCAATTTTCTATGATGCAAATCTAGAGCCCACCTTACCTCTAGAAATACGCACTGTATATTCATAAAGGAATCTTTGGTCACAACTAAATGTATCTGCATTTTCAATTTTAAAAATGAGTCCAGAGTAATACCAACAGCTGAAAATGATATTTGGGTTAAATTATTGTAATCCTTTGCACGTAATGTACCCAGTAGACCATTGATAGTGGCAGGACTTTTTTGTGGTACCATCTACATGTTTAAAAAGAGCTCTAAACGGAGGTTTATTTTGGTGCAAGGAGCAACCAATAGTGTGAAGATTTCTGTTAAGTCTTCTTTCTAGAGGTGCAGCAAATCCACCTTCACAGCCTGAATTGGCATTAGTGTTTGTCAACAAGGATAGCCTTGATAGTGCTCACACTGTTGAATTCATGCAAAACATCAGCCACTTGCTCGACAAGAACCACACCAGTTGCACCAATATTAGGAAGAACCCTATGTGCCAGATATTCACTTTCATATGTCATCTTTGTGACAGTCAAGTGGCGTTCTGGTCTCTTGGTTTTTTTCAGTCTTCTCTCCATTTTCCTCCACGATTTCCTTGTACATTATTGTGTCTTTGTCAGTTCTCCTATCAACTCCAATACAAAGAAGATTTTCCAACTTTTCATCATGCTGTTGATGGGCATTTGTTTTCACTTTAGCCTTTGCTCTATCAATTTTACATCTATCTATATAGATATCCTTTATATTAATATTGGGAATAAGAAGGCTCATAGCCCTCAAATCCAAGAGCAATGCATTGGCAAGGCTGGCTCCAAGATTGGAAGATACATTAATTCATGAAGTCTATGGCAATGAAATGACTGAACACATAGCAAATCATTTTAGATTTCCTAAAAGTTTTGTCATATACACCCTTGTGCAAATTAATTTAAACATTCGCCTTAGTTTCTTTTCTTTCATCATAGGGTCAGTTTTAGACCCACTAGAGTGACAGGGTGTAATCGATTTTTATTTTTACTCATATTAGGTCATTTGCAGTGATGTGCAGCAATATGGATCTATTTTCGCGGTGTATGATGAAATTTGTTTGTCCTTGAAAAATATTGCGTCATCTGTGATTGCATCAAATCTTTATCGCGCCCAGACACTATTGTCTCAACTGTCGATTAGCTACCCTACGCCCATTGTCTACGATGGACGTTACTCCAAGGAATCTTACGAAAATTGTAACGCTGGGCGAAACATTGGCCAGCTTTACCAGTGAGTAAATCAAAGTACTAGAGACTGGCCCGGAAACTCTCCTGATTTAAATCTAATCGAGAATCAGTGGTCAATCTGCAAGGAACGACTTCGTGGAATGGACATACGAAGTGCTAACATGTGCACTGGGTCATGTTTCATTGGAAAATACGTAAAAAGTGTAAATAATAACGGAATTATTCGTTTTGTTTCAATTACTGCGCACAAAGGTGTACCTCCCAGAAATACCACCCACACATACCTCCCAGAAACACCTTCACTTTGCCCTCCCAGAAATACCTCCCAAATATACCTCCCAGAAATGCATCTCACATATTTCTCCCAGAAATACCTCTTAAATATACTCCTTATAGAAATACCTTTCACATAGCCCTCTCACAAATACCTTTCACATATCCCTCCTCCAAATACCTTCAACGTAAAACATTAGTGGCAATGGTTTCTACATCTAGCTAATGTGTTACCATTTTGTGCGAGGTATTTCTAGGTGGTAATACTTGGGAGGTATTTGTGCCGTACACTCTACTTGATTCCTCCTACCATACATTGTCTTTAAAAAAAAGTATAAATAGACTATTGTTGCCATATCTAGATTTGAGCTGGTCAATTCACGCATCCCAGCGTTTGCACAGTTCAAAAGCATTTACACAACATCGTGGACGATTAATTATTTTCAACCCTACTGCCATTTTCCTCACAGACCATATTTCGGAAGACTATCGCTACTCTACCGCTATTTCGATGGAGACTTTTCTTATGACCTTCAGTCTTTAGTCTCACCAGTTCCATCCTTTACACACTACAATCTTAACTTCTTTAAGCCTAGTGTCAACAACTATCTATCCAACATATCCTCATAATCTGTACTTTCCAATTATATGCCAATGCATGAATTTTAGTAATACTCTGTATTGAGTGACTCTTGGGCCTTGCATTGCATGAAAAGATAAATGAATATCGATAAAGGTCTGCTTCAGTATTTTGCTAACCAACACTTTGTGGCAAGCGCCCTTAATGTAAAATGAGTTAATTAAATTTATATAAAGTTTAATTTCTTGTATCCTCTTTCAAATTAGCATTTTAGTTTCCATTTGAAACCCGTCGACATAGTAAGTAATTCCTGATTAATTAAATGATAAACTGGCCGTTATTCTATTTGCAGGACTTTCTGTTTTGATTTCATGCTGTAGAAGGCGAGGGGAAATATAAACCCTGGACTTCGTCCAGTAGTTGGGGAAGACTGGAGCGCTTACTACTCAGTTGATTATAGTAATTGTATTCCAATTGAGTTAGAGGAAGCGAGTTACTTCAATAATAAAAAAATATATATATATATCCCAGGCTCTGAAATCTCTGATCTTTCAGCCCGTTGAAGAATTGTAATGCAAACGATTAGTCTCAGAGGTCAGTCTCCGGGTTTTGTTCTCTTTCCCCGCGACAACAAAAAACAAAACCAAAGGCAAAATGAAATTCCGACTATTCCGAGTGCATATATATATATATATATATTTTAATTTTCTATTTTCTTGCAATATACAAGCGATGCAGACAAAGCCGGCATCAATAACGCCTCGAAATGAATTAGAAGAAAAAAAAAACTATCAATATGTATGTAACGAATAACTGTTTCGTTTCCGTTTAATCATGGTGTCTTCTATGACCAAATTGGTGAAAGTGACGACCATGAAATAAGATCTGTCGAATTGTATAACCCGCGTTCCAAATTCTTCAGAAATATTTTTTCTTTCCAGCTTTCACCAACGCTCCAAAAATATTTCAGTCGAGAGTATTGCGGTAAAATAAAATTTATTAAAAATCGAAATAAAATAATATTAAAAATAAATTGATTATAAGTATTATTTGTATATATATTTACTTACTTTTTGAATCAATTCATCCCAAGCGAGGCGATAATGCCACTAAGACGTAAGTGGCTACTGGAAGTGAACGAGAAGGAAAAGAATTTCGAAGCAACTGGAAACCCAATAATAGTACAAATTTCGGCGTATAAGTGGAGACGTTAGGAGTACAGCGTTGAATCTTCTATCCTTGTTAAGAGTCCAAACCTTTCGAACATTGATTGAATCAGTCCTACTGTATGGATCAGAAACATGGAGATTATCTGTTCGTCTTGAAAGACGACGGGATGGAACATATACGAATCTATTTAGAAAAATCCAGAACATCAGTTGGAGATCCCATGCAACTGTTGAATCAATTTATGGAGAACTGAGACCAATCTCTCTTAAGCTGAAACAAAAGCGATTGCAGTTTGCCTGCCACTGCCACCGAGAGAACGGGGAGGTCGCGTCTCATCCTTATTTCTATGGCATCCTTCTGGAGGGGTCCTCTCGCAGAAGAGTGACTTTTCCAGACACCATAGTTAAGGACTCAGTGTTGGACATTGGGGATCTGGGGACGGCAATGCTGGACCGAAGAGCGTGGAAAGCAATTGTTAATGTAGTTCCAACCAACCGTAGGGAGGTTGAAGGATGATGATGATGATGATGATGACGATGATGATGATGATGATGATGGTGATGATGATGATGATGATGACGATGACGATGATGATGATGATGATGGTGATGATGGTAACAGAGTTGAAGTAGAATTTAGAATGAAATTAGACACATATTTTAACAGACTATACAAATCTAAAAGAATCACTTTCATATTTAATATAATTATTAACATTAATTAGATTTTTGTAAATGAGACGGTCTTTTAGAATAAGGATTTACTTGTCCGTCTGCGAAAGATTGGTTTGGTTTGTTTTGTTTTACGGCACATCAACCTCAATGGGTCATTTAATGCCGACAACTTTTTTTTCCTGGTAATATATTTGCTTTGTCGAAAATCTATTTCTGTTAAATTTTTCTTCCTCAAAAATTTAATATCTGGTAATATATTTTTTCAAAAACGTATTGCTGGTAATATTATTTTCTCAAAAACGTATAGCTGGTAATATTTTTTCAAAAACGTATAGCTGGTAATATTATTTTTTTCAAAAACGTATTGTTGGTAATAGTTTTTTTTTCTTCAATAATTTATTTCTGGTAATAGTTTTTACAAAATATTTCTGGTATTAAAACCTATTTTTACACTTTTATAATGATTTTTACCTCAGTTTGTGAGTTAACAATTAGCCCATAGCTGGGACCCTAACAGGTGCTACCACCCGGGCCAGGGTGGACCTGGGAATACCAGCAATTAAGAGGTGGTTCCACACCCCTCAAAACCTCCTGATCAGAGGCCTTGCTGTTGGACGTGGTTTATCGTCTTATCCTGGACGCGGATGTAGTTTATCGTCATAGCCAGGACAGGTCTGCGCAAGATAGATTGCATATTAAAATCTGTTAGCTGAAACATATTTTTTTATTTTATTAATGAAAATAAAATAGATAGGGTTTCCGTTTTTATTCTGTATATTTGATGCCCAACATGTAGCCAAAAAATATTTTCAATGGACTTTTAAAATGATGTTCGCTACGTTCATGCTTATCGCCTAAGAGCAACAGGCGGACCGGATGCAGCCATCGACACGGAGTTGGATCAACCATGATACACGTCATCATTTAGTTGACAGAGGTGATAAATATTGCATGAATTGTTAAAACACGCCAGAAATTGAACTTTAGACAGGATGAGGACACTAGATGGATAATAACTTTTGGCGTTCTTAACATCTGCATTCGTCATGTCAATAAAAATAAAGTGATTCCCAGCACAGATAATTGCTGTAACAAGAATAAGGACTAAAACAAGTTAGACTATGTTAGCAATAGAGAAGGGAACATCTGTAAAATACAAAAGTACAATACAACTTGTAATAATATAAAAATTATAAGGAAGAGTGCATTAAAAAATCTAAGAAATAGAATTAAATAAAATATTCGATATAAGTAAAAATAAGTTGATGTAAAAAAGACCACCATCTTATAGCCAGTGGCTCAATCGGTAAAACATGTCAGGCTATATAACGGTTTCGTATAGGATACAGGTTCGATTCCTGTCGGAGGACACATGTTTTTATGAAAATTTCTCGGACATTGAGGCCGGTAAATGTTGTTAATACTGCTTATTATAAACAGAGAATTTACTTAAACGTTTGTATGTATAAAAAGAACGTATAAACATTAAAAAATGTCTTAATATATATATATATATATATATATATATATATATATATATTAACTTCAAACGTTAATTTTCGTGGAATTGTCGCATTTGAAAAAGACGGACGATTTTTATTCATTACGCCTCTCGGTTTACGCATTCAATATTTAAATAATGAAAAATTGAATAAATAAAATGGTTTTAAATTTGTAATAAATAAAAATGTCCTATATATATATATATGAATCTCAAATGATGGTTTGTTACAGATTGATTCTTTAGAAATGCATTGCGATGACGAATACATTTATTACCTTCGTAGGTTTTTCTATTTTCTTTACCCGTTGGGGTATCATGTGTACTGCCGCCACTGAGCGGCATTTCTTATGCAAAATAGCCTGACAAAGCCCAACCTTCCACAGGCTAGTTTTGAATTCAGAGTTTTTCCTTCTCCTAGACCGGTTGACACCTAAGGTTATAGAACCCAATCTGTCCTGCTATTTACCCATAGCGGAGATGTAGAGGATCCATACAGTATTGGCACGTATGTGAATGTAATGGATTCGACTGAAATTCGAACTCGGCTCTCAGATTCCTTAATCCATGCCGCTATCCATTACTCCAAAGTAAATTAGCCTCATACTGAACAAACTTTACTCAATAATCTTTTAATGTCGTGGGCAGTGTCGAACAAAAGTTCTATAATTGGATTGATATCCAATTCCAATCAGAATTCGTTGTTTTAATCTCGTGTTCTACTCTCTATCGGGCACTCCCTATCAAAGATTTTCAATCGACGACGACTGCTCACCCTGCTCCTTGCTTCCCTCCCACCATTAATATACATTGTTCGTGTTTTTAATGCTTTTCATTAAAAAGTTTTCTAATGTTCTCCAGAGATTAAAAGGATACAAAAAGAAGAAAAGCAAAAGTTTCCACATAGAAAAACATTCCTATTTTTTTTCTCTAGAAAACAAAAGAATGAAAACTGAATGGACGTTTTGTTAAAAAGTAATTAATGAAATTTGTTTAAAAATAATGCATTGACCGAAGCGCCATGTTTAGAAAATGTTGAAACAAAAGAAAAAAAATTGGAATGAAGATTAGCTAATTGGTCTAAATATAGATATCCTGCTCATTTTGGCATATACTTTTTCCACTAATATACACACACACACACTCTCTCTCTCTCTGTATATATATATATATATATATATATATATATATATATATATATATATATATATATGTGTGTGTGTGTGTGTGTGTGTGTGTGTGTGTGTGTGTGTGTGTGCATCTTTTGAAGAGCCAAATAAAGAGACCTGGTGCACTATGTGCTACAAGGTCCCCAAACAATACTCCGCAGGTTTTGAATTCAGAGTTGTCCTTCTCCTAGACTAGTTGCCGTCCAAGGCTATAGAACCAAGGCTCTCCTCCTATTTACCCATAGCTAGGGGCAGAAGAAGAGGAATCCCACCTTTCCTATCTTTCTATATCTCTCTCTAATTTGTAAATCTGATGAATTTGATCGTAATTACGATTCCAATGTAATAAATTATAACCATGGAATATTAGTGTTTAATCCTTTTTATTATATCCTTACTCTGTACTGGACATTGAGTTCTACCTGGATTCTATCCTCTTGGAAATTTATATATATATATATATATATATATATATATATATATATATATATATATGTGTGTGTGTGTGTGTGTGTGTGTGTGTTTGTATGTATTAACCACTAATATCATATATATATATATATATATATATATATATATATATATATATATATATATATAGATATATATATATATATATATATATATTAAATAAAAATTAAAACAGACCACTTTAAGTTTCCATGTAATAAATGATTTCACCAGAGCCCTTTTAAAGGACCGCGGATCATCAGACATTACTTCCAAAGGTTGAAACGAAAAATGAAAAGAAATTTACACATTTTTGACGGGCAGTACTAAGCATATTTAAATCATTACAAAAATTTTGGGGATTTAATATCAACTGATAGAGATTTTACCTTAATAATCAATTACAACTAGAAGTAAACTTATATTTTAAAATAATATTTTAGTATTCTAATGTAAATTCTATGAATATTTTTCTAATCGACTATTTCATATTAAATCCCCAACATTTTTGTAATAAAGTTTTAAAAAAAAAATTAAATCGCTAACAAACATCAAATTAAATTCCTTATAAACTGTTTAAACATTCAAATTTATATAAAGCATGATAATATTTATGAACTCTCAAAGTAAAGCAAAACAACAGCGTCTATTTCGGGCCTTTCATTCCAAAGAAAGTTAGTGACACTTTCTCTCATGACTTCTCTCTCTCTCTCTTTCTCTTTATGTCTTTTTTCTCCTCTCCCCCTTCTATATCAATATATAACTTCCGTTAAGTTAACCGATTTAATGTGGAAATGTCTGGACTTCCTCAAACAATTTAAATTTAAGAGAATAGAAATGTTACATCTAACTCAATCATGTCTCTCCCCCCTCACTTCCTAACTTCGTTAATTTACATATACTTATTACTGCCCGACAAAAATGTGTAAATTTCTTTTCATTTTTCGTTTCAACCTTTGGAAGTAAAGTCTGATGATCCGCGCTCCTTTAAAAGGGCTCTGGTGAAATAATTTATTACATGGAACCTTAAAGTGGTCTGGTTTTATTCAAATTATTAGCTCTGATTTACATTGAGCTCTCTGGATTTTATCCGCCTTGGGTCTACCCATACGGATTACCTAGTTTTTCGTAAACTATATATATATATATATATATATATATATATATATATATATATAGGGAGAGAGAGCTGTGTGGGTGTGCGTCGAATATTCTGTAAAAGACTATATTATTGTAGACAGACACGTGATAAATACAATTCAATTTCGAGCATTGCCGTCGACCCATCGTCAAATATGGCTTTTTAATTCAGCTACGGTCTTACACTCTCCTGTTCAGATGGGGCAACGGTAGGCGTCTTGCAGGAGTTGGTACATAAATGACACAGAGCGTGCAATGAATGATTTATGTGCGCGTGTCAAGTGTCTCTTTTGGGTTTTTCATGCTCAACACAATTCTCTTCAAATCTCTTACCATTTTTCGCTTGTTTCCTGAAAGATGGAAAAATGTGGGGCTACGTTTCCACAGTTATTTTGCATGATGTTGGCCTTGTGTGATGTGTTTAATGATTCTGTTTGCGAAATAGTGTTTTTTTCTTATGACAATACACGGTATAGAAAGAGGTTTTGAATCCTGTTGTCCTTCTTCCAGACCTCATTACTCTCCCTCATAACCATCACTGAAGTAGAAGAGACTCTATACTGGCAGATAGACTGCGTTCGACGATTTCAACGTAGCTCACGTTCATTTGCCACCGGAGATCCAATATACGGCAGAGACACTGTGAGTGAAATCGCTCCAACTTTTTCGTTCGTTTCTGGTCTGTACTTTTTTTTCTTGCCTTCTTGATTTGGTGCGGGAGGGGAGATTTCATCATTCAGGGTTTTTTTCTTATATTTCAAGCAGAGCCTAAAATTCCTAGCTACATACATAACTGCTTGGATCTGCATAGTCTTATCTGGAGCCGATTGGTACATTACAACGCGTTTTTCCAAGCTAATCTTTAGATGTAAATCGCTGCATGACGCCGAGAAGGCAGATATACGTTGCATATGACTCTATCGCAATCGTCATCGTACACACACGCGCACATACATGCATGCATATGTATCAATGTAAACACAAGCACATAAACGCACACACACACACACACACACACACACACACACACATATATATATATATATATATATATATATATATATATATATATATATATATATATATATACCGAGTGTAAGAGCAAATTTGTCCAAATCGTGTTACAACATAATTATTCATCCCGCAAAATGTTTAATATGTATAAAACCGCTAAACTATTGAGTTTTCTTTCTCCAGGTTTTCAGATAAAACGTTTAGCCATCTTGACACCATTGTTTGTAAGAATCACTAAAAGAAAAACAATGGTTAGAGGAAAAAGTTCCTTCAGACCTTCAGTAATGACACCAACATTCATACTCTGGCTTCCATCTTCAAAGTCCATCCAAGATCCATCAAAATAGCGGTGAATAAGTTTTTTAAAAAAGAGGGAACAATAGAGAGGAAAACTGGATCAGGAGGTCACAACAGGAAGCGAGATCACCATTTCAATTCAGAGCTAAATAAATCAATTAGAATAAATCGAACTTAATTCATAAGAGATGTAACACGTGAGAGAGAAACATCAGCTATAACAGTTCAAAGAGTTGTGAAAAAAGGATTTGAAAATGAAATCGGACGTGAAACATGTGAGACACCTTATATCTCCAGGACAGAACGTTAGAAGTTTAGAGAGGACGAAGATCAGCTTGAATAAGTTGAAAAATTATAATGGAATAACATATATATTTTTTTTAACTTTATTTTCATATTTCATGAGCTTCCGATCCTTAGCTATTATTAATTAATGATGAACATGTCATTTTTACGATATTTCTCTTGAGTTTAAAGAATGATTATATATTCCTATAGATCAGAGTCCAGTAGTGTTATAAAAACCTTGGAGAACTGAAGTAATATATCTTTAATCATTTCTAAGTTACAGCTGTTCAGAGCTTAATCTGGCAAGTGTACAATTTTGGAGCATTTTGGATTTGAATATCTGATGAAATGGTCACTTTTTTTAAGACCCTAACGAAATAAATATAACCTCATGAAATTTTAGGTGCCCGTGCCTTTTATAATATATATATATATATATATATATATGTATATATATATATATATGTATATATATATATATATATATATATATATATATATATATATATATAATTATATATATATATATATATATATATATATATATGTATGTATATATAATTTCGAAATAATCTCTTACATTAAATTCACTCTATCACTGTGTATTTAACCAGATTCGCCTGAGTTATCTCTCTCTAGCTCTGTTATCAGATTCTTTTCATCTCACCCACTCACTAATCTCTCCCCATCTATCGAGATTATCTTTCACCACAAGCAACTATCTCATAGATTTGTACGTCTATCTCAAACATCCACGTCTACACAAGGCGTAATGAAAAACGACCACATGGAGTAAAACATGTTCACCCTGCCCCATACGCTCTTGTCCCACGCGTTCATCTTCCATCCCCGCCACTCCTAAGAGACCACCCAGATCTATCCACCTCTGAGAGCTTAAAATGTTCGATTTACAAAAGGATTAAGAGTGGATGAATAGGCTGTAAATTATATAATTAATCGATTGATAATTGCCAATGAATGAATTTATAATTTTAAAAGAAGTGAGGACTAGTGAAGGGTGGGGTGGATTAGAGAGAGTGTTGGGGGGAGGAGTTAAGTGGTGTAGAGAAGGAAAGAGAGAGATAGGAGAGAAAGTAGGAGTAAGAGTGAACGGTAGAGGGAAACGGAGAGAATGGGTTAGGGGAATAGGGAGAAGAGAAGAGTAAAAGAGGAGAAAGGATGAATGAAGGAGAGAGAAGAGGAAACAAAGGCATCATGTTGGGAAAGAGCAAAAGAAAGAAAGAAAGAAAGAGCAAAAGAAAGAAAGAAAGAAAGAGCAAAAGAAAGAAAGAAAGAAAGAATTGAAGTAGGCGAAACAGAGCAAAGCGTGGAAACAAACAAAACGAAAGAGAGTGAACCTCAGAAAGAGGAAAAAAAAAAGAAAGGATGTAAAAGAGAGAAAGCAAAAAAGAAAGGAAATGGAGGTAGAAAAAAAGAAACAAAACGGAGACGGTCTTAATAAATAGACTGTGGGGAAGAAAAGAGTTCGCTTGATTGATTCGTTTTTTACGGCTTATCAACCCTTTGTAGGTTATTTAAAGTCAAACTGTAGGAATTTATTTTGAGATAATAATAATAATAATTTATTGATACAAGTCTTAAAATTTAACCTATAACTGGGGGGGTGAAGAAGAGGTAGATTAATTCCTGTCCTAAGTGTATTTGAGCGCAAGAGATTGCAATGAATCCAACTAAAATAGGAAATTGGCTCTCCGTTTATGATTTCCGAGCCGTTATCCGTTACACCATCCGCACATCAAGCACTTGGTATACCCAAGTGGTCACTATTCTAGGTACTGACCATGGTTGATCGTACAAGACCATGTGTTTCAACGTGATGTGTCTGTAAGCCAGGAGACTTAAAGGCCGACGAGAAAATAAAAGCGACAAACAGAGGTTAAAAGGGAAAGTGAGCGGATAAAAGAGTGGGAGGAGAGAGCAAGAGTGGGAGGAGAGAGCAAGAGTGGGAGGAGAGAAAAGGAGAGGAGTTGAAGGCGGAAGGTAATCAAAGAAAAGGGAGAGTAAGACGAACAGATGAACGACAGACAAAAATAACTGAGAAAAAGAAAGAGAAATTTAAAAACGAAAGAGAGAAAGAAAAGTAGTTAGAGGGATGAGAGAGGGAAGAGAGGAGCAGGTAGAAAAAATGAAAATAAGAGTTGAGAAGAGAGGGAATGAGAGCTATAGAGAAAGATAGATTAGAAGAATATTTTCAAATCATTAGTGGCAATTGTAATCGACATCAACAGGCACGTTGACATTGTGTAAAGAACAATACTTGCATTTTCCAACCAAAGAGCCTGTGCGAATCTCACCATGGTCGATTTTTCAGGAAGGTTACTTCTTGATGTTATCAGGCCTGGATAGGAAATCTCAGTCTGCAGCACCGTTAGAAAGTGCCTGAAAACCGCCCGGTTATTTTGGGTTTTTCCCCGTGCCTAGACGCTCCGCTTACAACCACGGTAAAGAAAATCTTAACATGAAAGGAAACTGAAATCTAGCTGATAACAGCATAAAAATATTAACTTCGATTGCCCTTGTAGTCGTTTTTTATTACATTCAAATAAACATAAATGACTTTGAGATGTATATGATTACAGAGATTTTAATCTCACAAGTTGAATTGAAAAATAAATAAACTAACATTAAAAACATACTTTAATAGATTCCTCTTCATTCCAGCTGATTAGAAATCTAAAAATATTGTTTCTAGATGTTTAAATTTATTTACGGTGTAACATATCTCTTTTGCTATTTAGTTGCATATATCCAAAACCTAATCTGGCCAAGGCTTATTTCGCAAGCTTAGCGGCCGTACGCCAACCGTTCCAAACCTGTGGCGTTCTTCTTGCTTCTTTTCCTTTTATGCCACGTACATAAACAGGGCGTAGGCGACCATTGCCCTTCACCTCCCTCTATCACTCGCAGCTCTTAACTAAGTTCCTTCACTCTGCCATCTCCCCCAGACCTCGCTCTGTCATGCACTTGCTCAAGCCCGTTAGGTATGTCATGCGTTGTTTCCTTTGTCTATGTTTCTCTCTATTCGACCCGTGAGTATCAGATTCTCCAAGCTCTCCTTCCTCATTATGTGTCCCAGAAACTCCAGCGGCATCTTCCTGATGTTAAGTATAAGCCTCCTCCTTGTTTGCATCCACTCTAAGACCTTACACTCTCGGTCCATGATATCTTCAACATCCCTCTGTAGACCCACATATCCATCGCCTCGAGTCTCTTCTTCATCTTTGAGGAAATCGCCCAAGATTCGTTGCCGTATAGCAGGGCAGATGTCGTATAACAACTCAGTATTCTTTTCTTTGTTACCAAAGAAATTCTCCTGTCTCGTAATACTCTGCCCATTTTTGGAATGCGTCCTTGGCCATTGCAATACGTCGACAGATCTCAGTTTCGCACTTACTGTTCTCTGTCAAAACGCTTCCCAGATATTTAAAATTCCTCGTTTGCTTGATTCCAGTGTTCCCGACCTGCAAATCGCTTTTTGGGCTCATTCTTTTACTGATAGTCACGCATTCTGTCTTCTTGTAGTTTACGCTTCGCCCCTTCTTCTCAGTCTCCGTCGCAACCTTCTGTGGGAGATTTTGTAGTTTCTTTTCCGTGTCTGCTATCAGTACTGTGTCATCTGCATATCTTCTGCTGATAAGATTATGACCACGAATGCTAAAGCCCGGTTGGATTTCCAATTCCCTCAGTATTGCCTCGCTGTATGAGTTTAACATGTAGGGTGAGAAGACGCATCCTTGATAACTCCCTTTCCTTTTTGGTTGATATTTGCTGAACTCGTTGTTTATGCGCATGCATGCTGTTTGCTAAAACACTCAGAACTTGGAAACCGACCCAAATTTAGAAACATTCAAGCGCAGTTCGATTCGGATAACCAGTGAATCCTTCAAATTTGCAGATATCTCTAAGGCAGTTGTTCCCAGCCGATTTTGGGCCATGCCCCACTTTGGTATTTCTAATATTCTGTTGCTCCCCAACTGTAATATTTAATTCTTGCATATTCAAAATTTTACTGCAATTCATGTTAAGGAAGCTTAAACGGCCATTAACTTGGTCTCTAAACAAGCCTCCAAAGATCATGACGTCCATGAAAGGGAAAAATTAAAAACCAAGAAGACAGTTAATTATATATAGATTCAAAATATATAATAGAGAACTGAAAGGCAGAAATATAAAATATTTACATGAAAGCTTATACTATAATATACTTTGATCCTTTTAATCATGAAATAATAATATAAAATACAATTTGAGATCACTAGAAAACAATTCACTGTTAAAAACTCATTCTCGAATTGTCCCCTTATTCTGTTGGTATAATAAACCGAACAGTGCACATCCTACGCATGCCAAACTGAACTATTACCATGCCTCACCGGTAGGGCAAGCGCCCTAAGTTGGGGAATGATTGCTCTAAGGCGTTTGATAGGGTTTGGCATGCTGGCCTTCTTCAGGGATACCGTATAAAAGGACGATTATTTGATTTAATACAATCATTCATGTCAAAACATGAAATGAAGGTCGACCTAAACGGGTTCTCTTCCAGTTCCTCTCACACGAATACTGGTGATCCCCAAGTCTCTATCCTGGGTCGTACACTGTTTCTGATCTTCATCAACTCTCAAGTAGGCATCTACGCAGACGACACTACTATTTACTCCTTAAATTGAATAAAGTATGTTCCTCTGTAACATTCTAAATGATTCTTTCTAGAATAAAAGTATGCTCTACTGTAACGTTCTAAATAATTCATTCTAGAATAAAATATATTCTTTTGTAACGTCTAAATAATTATTTCTAGAATAAAATATGTTCTCCTTTAAAGTTCTAAATAATTCTTTCTAGAATAAAATATGTTCTTTAGTAACGTTCTAAATAATTATTTCTAGAATAAAATATGTTCCTTTGTAACGTTCTAAATAATTCTTCTAGGATAAAATATGTTACAATGTAACGTTCTAAATAATTATTCTAGAAAAAATATGATCTCCTGTAATGTACTAAATAATTCATTCTAGAAATAAAATATGTTCTACTGTAACGTTTTAAATAATTTCCTAGAATAAAATATGCTCTAATGTAACGTTCTAAATAATTATTTCTAGAAGAAAATATGTCCCTTCTGTAAGTTTCTAAATAATTCTTTTTAGAATAAAATATGCTCTACTGTAACGTTCTAAATAATTCTTGCTAGAATAAAAAAGGGTTTTACTGTAACGTCTCTAAATAATTCATTCTTGAATAAAATCTGTACTACTGTAACGTTCTAAATAAATCTCTCTAGAATATAATATGTTCATCTGTAAGTTTCTTAATAATACTTTCTAGAATAAATTATGTTCTACTGTAACGTTCTAAATAATCCTTCTTGAATTAAATATGCTGTACTATAACGTTCTAAATAATTCATTCTAGAATAAAATATGTTCCTTTGTAACGTTATAAATAATTCCTTCTAGAATAAAATATGTTCCCTGTAAATTTCTAAATAATTTTTCCTAGAATAAGATATGTTCTTCTGTAAGTTTCTAAATAATTCTTGCTAGAATAAAATATGCTCTACTGTAACGTTCTAAATAATTCTTGCTAGAATAAAATAGGCTCTAATGTAACATCCTAAATAATTCATTCTAGAATAAAATATGTTCTACTGTAACGTTCTAAATAATTCTTGCTAGAATAAAATAGGCTCTAATGTAACGTCCTAAATAATTCATTCTAGATTAAAATATGTTCTACTGTAACGTTCTAAATAATTCTTGCTAGAATAAAAAAGGGTTTTACTGTAACGTCTCTATTAATTCATTCTTGAATAAAATATGTACTACTGTAACGTTCTAAATAAATCTCCCTAGAATATAATATGTTCATCTGTAAGTTTCTTAATAATACTTTCTAGAATAAATTATGTTCTACTGTAACGTTCTAAATAATCCTTCTTGAATTAAATATGCTGTACTATAACGTTCTAAATAATTCATTCTAGATTAAAATATGTTCCTTTGTAACGTTATAAATAATTCCTTCTAGAATAAAATATGTTCCCTGTAAATTTCTAAATAATTTTTCCTAGAATAAGATATGTTCCTCTGTAAGTTTCTAAATAATTCTTGCTAGAATAAAATATGCTCTACTGTAACGTTCTAAATAATTCTTGCTAGAATAAAATAGGCTCTAATGTAACGTTCGAAATAATTATTTCTAGAAGAAAATATGTTCTACTGTAACGTTCTAAATAATTCTTTCTAGACTGAAATATGCTCTACTGTAACGTTCTAAATAATTCATTCTAGAATAAACTATGTTCTACTGTAACGTTCTAAATATTTTTCTAGAATAAAATATGTTTACTGTAATGTTCTAAATAATTCTATCTAGGGTAATATATGTTCTCCTGTAATGTGTCTCTGCGTAGGAGAAAGTAAATCTCAATGGAGGATATCCTAGTATCTGTTTATAATATTCAATCAATATAAGGCTCGAGAGCCAGTCAATATAGCTGGTTACTTTTAAAATGTTTATTATTTTTATTTACTGAAAAGATGTTCACTCTGTGCAAAGTCCATGACACTCGTGGTAGAGGTTTACAGAGTAAGAGGAAGCTGATTTAGTTAATCGTCTTACTCGGGACAATGGTGTAGTTTATCGTCTTAAACAGTTGATAAGATTGTAGCGTTCCTAGAAGCATCAACGATGATGTCTGTTCTACAACGTTGCAATTCTTACGAAAATCTTATCTGAGTGGAACTTTCTTCTAGCATTTGAAACACGGAGGAAATGGGGATGATTCGGCTCTGTCGAAGTAGGATGGCGTTCACAGCTGTCAAGGTTTGAACTGGTGGAACTCAAGAAGGGTGCTCACCTCAACAGGTGTCATGTAAATAAAGATAAATAAAAAAGATAGAAACATTTAAAGTTTTTCGACATTGAATGAACTGTTTCACTAAGAAGACGCATATATCGACACAACTTCAAAACTATTTTTGGCGGTAGAAAATGTTATTTAAAAAGAAAACAAATCACCGAGTATTATGTGCGATCTAAACTCACTAGCCTAGCGAGTAATCTATTGAAAATGAGTTCGTGATATATTGCTCTAGAGCAAGCTGCCAAATTCCAGTTTTATTTATTTATTTATTTATTTTTTGCTATTTTTAGATTTTTTGCTTTCTCTTTATCAGAATTTTACTAACGAAGCTTCGAACAATAAAATGTGTGTTCTGAATTTCGTTAACATGTCGACTGTTGAATGACGAGAGAAAATAGACGGAGAAAAAAATATGTAAATTCTCTTGTAAAAAAAACGGTTGGAAAGTGAAATCAGTTAAAATGATTGACGCAAATCGTAAATTGAAATAGGTAGAAAATAAAAAAGCATATTTTCTTCAAAATAATTTAACGTTTTCTTTGGAAGAAAACAAAAAGACGCCTGATGGAATAGACGAGGGAAAAAACTGGAAGAATGGTAATGAACATGTAAAAGAATAAGAGACATATTCCTCAAACTTCCGTGTCTTTGTGACTAGCACGATTACGACAGGAACGTCAATTGGAAAGTTAATTCTCATCGGGTATTTTTTTGATGAAACCATTCCATAGTACTGCTTGGTATTCGCGCCAGAATCTCCAATACAATCATTTCAGAGTATTTGGGTATCAATCCGGGGAAAATGCAAAGGATTCGGAAAAAGTACTATGATTCTAATGGTGATTACGAATGTATGGCAGCTCGAAAAACTCACTCTGATCGTTCTGATACAAAAAAAACGTTAGTATTTGTTGGTGAGGGCCTCAGACTCAATACCGAGGTCTACATCAAGTGGCTTGAGGAAGTTGTGCTGTCATGGGTCAAGAGCGTGTCTGCTGGAAGACCCTATAGCTCGCAATAAAACTCTGCACCATGCCACACAAGAAGGAGAACCCAGACAATTTCTGCAACCACATCTCCCCTTACATCTGGCCACGTAACTTCCCAGACTACAAACCCCTTGATTATTATGTGTGGGTCGCAGTTGAGAGAGAGACCAACAAAACTCCTTGTAACACCAAAGGTAAACTGAAGGCGAGGATTATGGTAGCATTCACCATCTTAAATAAGGATAGCGTCTAGAAGTGTTGCCGGATATTCCGAAGTCCTCTGTAGGCCGCGGTTGAAGCCAATGGCGATTTTATTGAATATACTAGCAGTATAGCCGTCTTCGACCGGGTCGTTCATTACTGGGAATTTTTACCGTTCTATTGGAGAAGTTTCAGCCTCACGCACAGCAGCAATTGAAGTCGCTTTTCTCCTCAGCCGTTTGGCCATTTGATCAGCAGTTTCAGCCTCATGTGCAGCATCAGTTGAAGAGACGTTTCTAGTTGATTCCTTTGATCATCTTTTTCAGCCTCGCGCGTATGCTCTTCAAGCAAGATGATGGCTGCGTTGATCTTCGGAAACAGTGGCTATGATTAAAGCATTCGGAGAACCTTCAAAAGACGAATCGTTAACACTTATTCGCATGACGGGCCTCGTGGCCGCGTGTATACGACCTAGGCAAGTTCTTTTCTTTGGCAAGTATGAATTGTCAAATGGAATGCGTGGGCAAATACCAGAAGAGGACGCTGTAAATCTACAGGGATCACTAAGCTCGAATAACTTTAAGAAAGATTGGAAAAATGAATGTAGAGTAATAAAAAAGCAAGCTTACTTATTACTACGGTGAATGCAATGCAAAAACTGACAAGAAAATAAAAAAATCAAATTGCGAACGACTATAAACCACAATGAAAGTAACGTCTTAAAACTGTAGGAATAGGCTTTATGCAACGAAATGTTAACCTTACCTGAGAGAGATTGAATGTTTGGCCAAGAGAAGTTGAATGTATAATTTGGACTCAAAACCGTCACTGAATAATTATCTATCAAACAAACAAAAAAATTATTCGAAATCGGATGAAAACTGTGGAAACGAATTAACAACATTCGATCGCACGCACACACCCGTGCGCACATACACACACACACACACATACATACATACATATACACACGGTGTATACGTTGAGAGATAAACATTTATGTCTCGTGAAAGGCCCACAACAAACATGGCGGACTTGAAGTGTAAGTCCACGTAAAAAAATGTAAAGAAACGGCAAGAACCGATATATGGGAATTTATGTTCATATATATATATATATATATATATATATATATATATATATATATATATATATATATATATATATATATATATATATATACACGCACACACACGCGCGCGCACACACACACATATATATATACATACATATATATATACATATATATATATACACATACATATATATAAAGATATATATACACACATATATATATATATATATATATATATATATATATACACGCACACACACGTACACACACACATTTATATATACATATATATATATATATACACACATACATATATATATATAAGGATATATATACACATATATACATACATATATATATACACACGCACACACACACATACATATATATATATATATATATATATATATATATATATATATATATATATATATATATATATATATATATATATATATATATATACAGTGTGTCCATAAAGTTCGTGTGCACTTTAAAAATATTATAACTTTATTTGTATTTGCGATAGAATTAATTTGTAAAAATGATTAGAAAGAAGTAAGTCTATATTTTTTAAGGTTTTATTGAAATGTTATTTAAGTTTCCACATGTCCTCCATTATTAGCAATACAAAGGGTAATACGATTTTGCAGTTCACGGAAAACATTTGCCAACTGATTTACAGTAATGCCTGAAATCACATTAGTTATTTTAGCTATACTTAAAACTGGGTACATTAAACTTTATAACATTTTTTACAGATTATTTCTATCGCAAATACAAATATGGTTATCATTTTTTTAAAGGGGAACACGAACTTTATGGACACCCTGTATATGTAGAAACAAATGATAATGTATTAACAATAAAGGGTTGTAACTGACAAAGACAAAGATGTGTGTGTCAGATTAATGTGAAAACCTTTTTGGTCCAAACTGAGTGATTGTGCGTACGTACGTGTGTGTGCATGTATTGTTCA
Organism: Acanthosepion esculentum; assembly: GCA_964036315.1. Taxonomy (NCBI): domain Eukaryota; kingdom Metazoa; phylum Mollusca; class Cephalopoda; order Sepiida; family Sepiidae; genus Acanthosepion; species Acanthosepion esculentum. The sequence continues at coordinate 7,684,493 of OZ038489.1, forward strand.
TGAGTTTCTGCTAGAGTCTACATGTTGATGGATTAGGTAAGAAGAGAACGAGAAAAAGATCGTAAAATGTTTATTGTCCTAAGAGCGTTTCCTTGGAGAAATATCGAAAATTAGGAGGATGTAACCCGACAGATATGACATTAAGGGTCCAACAGCAGCAGCAGCAAGAACAAAATATCTCCGGTGAATGCAGTCAAGTGTGTATTGATTTACACTCGGTGGAAACAGGGTGAGCAATAACTTGGCAGTATAAAATTGAACTAGAAATCCCTGACGGGGTCTAGTTCTTATTCCCGCAACTCGAAACTATAATACAGGGTGTCCATAAAGTTCGCGTGCAAAATTATAACTTTATTATGTATTTGTGATAGAAATAATCTGTAAAAAATGTTATAAAGTTTAATGTACCTAGTTTTAAATATAGCTAAAATAACTAATGTGATTTCAGGCATTACTGTAAATCATTTGGCAAATGTTTTCCGTGAACTGCAAAATCGTATTACCCTTTGTATTGCTAATGATGGATGACATGTGGAAACTTAAATGAAATTTCAATAACACTTTTAAAAATATAGTTTTAATTCTTTCTAATCTTTTTTACAAATTATTTCTATCGCAAATACAAATAAAGTTATAATTTTTTAAAAGTGCACACGAACTTTATGGACACCTTGTGTATCTTGTATTTAGTTCGAAATTATTGTGCCAGGATCGTCAGACATCTGAAGAAAGGGGGGTGCACAACGGTCGAAAGGTTATTGTAACAAAAAAGATGAGGACAATAGTTCATTTGTAAATAATGTAAGTAATTTTGACACCATCGAAAATAGAGAAATCAAAGCATTCTCCAAGATGAAATCTTGTTTGAGTTTAATTTGAGATTTTTATTGTTCGCTGAGAGCAAGACAACGGCAGTAACATTAATTCTTTGAATAACGTTTTCTTTTGTAAGACGTTCATTAAGAGCGAGTTGAACAAGAAAAGGAGGAGATTTTCTGAATGTCGAATGAATTAAGACGTTTAGCGAAAAGAGCTGTAGTTTGTGAAGTGCTTTCTCAAAAGCCATTAACATACACAGATGAATCTTGGACATTCAAAAGGAGAGCAGAAGGGCATAAAGAGACGGAAGGTTGCAAAGTCGGGTTGGAGAGAGACAGGTGATGCAATACTTAGCGGCTTGCAAAGCAAAATCTGCGAGCTTCGTTCGAAATCATGTCGAGTTCCTAACATTCACTTTCGCGCATATACCCGTGGGAAATGTACGAATCCATTCCCTCTCGCTACAGCTATGGGTTAAAAATAAGGTCGACTCAGCTCTTTAGACTTTGCTGACAACCAGTCGAGAAAAAGTAAAGCAGACTGATCGCTTTCGCCCTAGCTGACAACTAGCCAAGAAAAATAAATTCTAAATTCTAATCCAGCTAGGCATGGGACTAGTACAGTGGATGGACAAAATAATTGAAACACTTGTTAAATTCAAAGAAAATTTATTTAATATGGAGTTGGTACTCTTTTAGCCTCACATACAGCTTTAATACGTTTAGGAATGGAATCATACAGCTTCCTGACTTCATCCAGAGGAATTTTCAGCCATTCTTCCATTAACACCTGCTCCAGCTCTTTAAGACACGACGGTGGAGGATAGCGGCCCCTAACTTGTCGCTCCAAAATGCACCACAAATGTTTATTAATATTGATATCTGGAGATTGGGGAGGCCACTTCATGTGTTCTAGCTCACTTTCATGCTCTTCATACACATTTTTAACCACTCGGGCGGTATGTATTAGAGCATTATCTTCTTGGAAGATACAGTCGCCATCAGTCTGTGCCATTTGATGAACATGATCTCCTAAAATGTTCAGGTAATCTTTGCTGTTGATTCTACCATGCAGGGCAACTATTGAACCGATACATTTCCATGATATGACGGCCAAAACTATCACTGATCCACCTCCATTCTTCACTGTTGGAAGAAGGCAGTCAAGGTTGTAAGCTTCTTTGGGCTACCTCTACACATAAACTCGCCCTGAAGTTGAGAAAAGAGAAAAACTTGACTCGGCTGAGAATATGTCTTGCTTCCATTGGTCTGCAGACCAGGCATTGTGATCTCTGCACTACTTCAACCTCCTCTGAATGTTGCGAGTGGAGATAAGAGGTTGCCTAACGGCAGCTCTTCCATGATATCCAGCCGTATGGACCTCACGACGAACAATTTTCGTAGAAACTGGACTATTCAGTTGATTATCCCACTCAGCAGTCACTTTGGCCGCAGTAGTGCAATTATATTTTTGTCACATTGCATTTCAATGCACGTCGGTGCCTGTCAGTAAGTTTGCAAGTCCGGGCCGAATTGCTACAGTTGCTAGAGGTTTTGCCCTCTTTCTCGAATTGCGTCATAGTTCTTGATATGGTAGCTTTTGAAAAAAACAGACATTTCAGCAACCTTATTGATCGAGGCTCCTGCCACGCGACCTCCAATAATTTGCCCTTTTTCGAACTCGGAGAGGTCACACATTTAGCTTAAATTTTACTAAATTCTAAAAATAAATGAGACAAAGAGAGTAAATTAGATAAATAAATGTATTTACAATAGATATAACCTGCAATTACGAAGTTTTAGTTAAAGTTCTTAATATAATAAGTCTTTGAAACATACGAGTGGATTTTGCACCTGCTGCTCCAATTATTTTGTCCAACCCCTGTATTTCCATTTCGTTAGAAAACAAGCAACGAATTATTGAAAACAATCAAAAACTATACGACTGAGTTAAAACATACAACCGAGAAACATTATTAAAAGAACGTCGAATCAGAACGGGAATGAAACTTTGAGAATTTTAAAGAAAACTGCGAGAATAAATATTTAAAAAATACAGCAATTTTCAATATTCTAATGTCCAATATCCTCGCACCACTGCCATGGTCCAAGGTTATGACCAAGGTGTAATACATGTTTAATTTAACTTGAATGTAGCAATCCGACGTAGGAAGTAATTTGTTCAATGTAACAGCAACAATGTCTAGTAGCAGCTATTCAGGAATTCTTAAGGTCTTCTATATCAGAGGTTGGCAGTGGATATTCGGAGAGAATAGGAACACGTAGTTCTGCAGGTCTTTTCATCTGACCGGTTAGCAGTAGATATTCCGACAAGAAAAAACCAAATACCTGCCTTTATACACATAGGATCGAATATTTCAAGTCTTCTGATCGGTTAACCTTCTCGTAGTAAAATATAAAATGAGTCAGCTCATTTTGGTTTGCTCACTAGTCCATTATGTACACAAAATAACTTAACACAAGGAAGAACAACACGAACACAAGAGTAGGAATAACAAAGATATATTAAAACAGAATAATAATACAAGAAGTTGAAGGTGTTAGTATGACTGTCAGTCTGGGTGAGAGTGAACTACTATTGTTTCGACTCGTTTCCGTCTCGACTCGTTCAACTTCGTTCTATCCGTCTCTCTTGAGAGGCGCAGTCTTTATAGTGTCAGGAAGAGTTCATTGTCATTACAGGTAAGTTCCCAAAACATTTAGATTGCCACATCTTCTAGTATGTGTGGAAATGCTTTTGGCCGATACGGCGGTTGAACTTCCTACATTATTTTAAGCTTTGAAGACACATATTTCTTATTATTGTATATATTATTCGCTCGAGTATCTTAATTAATATTTTTCAAATCAATCTACAATATTCAGTCTTTCATACATTTTCTGAAGCAATGACTTGAAGAATTTCCATCAACAAGTATTCGTTTCTGAATTTTGGAGATATGTTGGTATCATTGTTTACATGCGATCTATTCTCATCTTAGTTGATATAAATTAAAAATATCTGGTTTTTAACTAATAGCTTTAAATAGATTTAAAAATAGTTAGACATCTTATAAAACAAAAGGTCATTGAAACAAAGCAAGGTCAGTCGACCAATGATGACAATTCCAGAACAACGTAACTATAAACAATTTTTTCTATCCTCTGCCAGCCGCTATGATGGAGAAAGCATTACCTCGAACCGTCGCCAGTGAGACACGCTGCAAGAGCCACTCCGTTTCGCGAGGCTCGTTTCTTAATCGAGACGCAATCGCGCCAATCCTCCGAAGGAATTCCGTCGAACGAGGGCCAATAACCCCTGAAGTCTCCACTGCCACAGAAGTAAAAAAAAAAACCTATCAGCAAGAGAAGAATATTTAGCTATTTTTTTTTATCTCTGCGTCTCGGGCGACGAACTCCGGCTCAACCGCGGACCTGATCAAATTACCGGCCAAAAATGTATCTGCACAGGTCGCATCCCAAATCAACGACTTACCCATTTTAAAATTGATATTATCAGCCGATTGACTTATCTCTGGATTACTGTGATGGGGTGATATCATTATTTACATGGGCATTATTGTCCTCATCTTTGTACTTGTTAGAAACCATTGTCTTCTTTCTGAATTACCGCTATGAAGTTATTTACATGCGGATTATTGTTCACGTCTTCAGCAGGTCTTCATCAATCATTGCTTCAGGATAAGAACCAAAATCATGGTTTTAGTGCCATGGTCCTCTCCACCCTTTTGTACGCTTGTGAGACGTGGAGCGGTTCCAGCAATCGAGGCTCGGAAGGGGACCCCACCACTAAACTACAAGGTCCTGTCTTGGATGTCTCTATTCGGCTTCGCGGTAACTATCTTTCAACATCGTCACCACTGGCATCGAATGTGCACCACTCGACACCCACGTATTATCCTGCTTGGAGAGCTCGCTAGAGGCAAGAGTCAACAATGAGACGGGGAAACGACGCTTCAAGGATCAGCTGAAGGCATCGATGACACAGGCCAACAATGACCCTGATGCCTGGGAAAAAGTTGGTGTAAATCGACTTACCTGGCGTAGGATTACCCGGCGTTGGAGATGCGAAACTTTTGAATCTAATAGGCGACCTGAAGAAAATTTGCGACTTGCTGTCTCTGCTCCCATTTTCCTAAGGCAGACTGAAGTTTATATCGATTAAAGCGTTATGATATAAATAAGAACGATGAAGATACTCACGGGGAAATATTTACATTATGCATATATAAATATGTAATTTATATTTGTGGACTATTGTGTTCCTTTTGTTGTCTGCATATTGACATTTTATTATATCTTTCCAATTTACACATATGTTGGACATCGGCTCTGAAGTTATGAATAAATTGTCTACTTCATGTTTTTGTTCCGTTATATTCAATTTCTTTCGACACAAATCAAACAAACAATTCCAACACATTCATTGCCAAGACATTAATGTTGGCTGCATGGTAACTTCAATACAACACCTCATTTGGAAATTGGAAAGATATAATAAAAAGTTGAATAGAGAAACATTTTACACACACACGTATATATATATATATATATATATATATATATATATATATATATATATATATATATATATATGTATGTATGTATATATATATATAATTTTATATTTCCAGTACTTACTGGAAAGTGTTCAATATCAGTGATAGTGTTAACATATTCAGAGTTTGTCTGATGATTGCAATATATATATATATATATATATATATATATATATATATATATATATATATATATGGTTTGTATGATGATTGCAAAAGCGTAAAACATCCCAGGGTTACTGTTATGGGATCTTACCTGTAACGACAATGAACTCTTCCTGACACTAAAAAGACCGCGCCTCTCAAGAGAGACGGATAGAATGATGTGGGACGAGTCGAGACGGAACGAGTCGAGACAATAGAACTTCACTCTAAACCAGACTGACAGTCACACTAACACTTTCAACTTATTATTTCTGTTTTATATATCTTTGTTATTCCTACTCTTGTGTTCTTGTTGTTCTTCCTTGGTCCTAACCTTGGACCATAACAGTGGTGTGAGGATATTGGACCATAAAAGTGGCGACGAGGACTGAAGAAACAAACAATACGCGGAGAAATCTAAAAAAGTATACTGTAAAAACAAGTTGTACGCGAACATAAAATAAAAAAATAAAATAAAAATTATTTTTGGACACCAATTTTACAGTGGTAATGAAGACACGAATTCTATGCTGGAAAACATTTTTTCGCACTAAGGTTCCAGTACAACAGGCTACAAAGACCTGAAGTCTATAAAAAGTAAAATAGTTACACATAATTACGGTGTAAACATGGAAGACTTTAGGGCAACCATCTTGGAACTAATGAAAATGCAATCTGAGCAGCAACAGAAAAACGAACAGAAGCATCTTGAACTACAAGAATTACTACTATGGACAGTAAAAAATAAAGTGCAAATTTCCGAAAATGAAACGGCATTCTCGCAAAATGCTATATGGAGCTCTATCAAAGACTTCACTTATGAACCGGACGAAGATAAAACCTTCGCAGATTACTTCAGAAGTTATGAAGGTTTATATGAGTTCAATTGTGGGAATTGGTCAGACGCGAAAAAAGTGCGTCTACTACTGAGGAAACTAGGGTCAAGCGAATACACTAAATTCGTAGACGACATCCAACCGAGGAAAACGAATGAGTTGACTTTCAAGGAAGCCGTAAAACTTTTCACGGAATTATTTAGTCCGAACACTTCACTATTCCACAAAAGGTGGAAATGTTTAAATCTAACAAAAAAGGATAGCGAAGACTATATAACATTTGCTTCCATAGTAAACAAACACTGTGATGACTTTAAGTCATCTGAACTCAGCCCGCACAATTTTAAATGTTTTATATCCGTCCAAAGCCTGGTTTCGACTAAAGGTGCGGAGATCAGACGGAGAATTCTAACAAAACTTGAGAGTGAACCAGAATTGACGCTACAAAAATTGGCTGAAGACTGTCAGAGATGTATAAGCGTAAAAAGGACTCGAAAGATATCGAAGAGTCTGGCGTCGCTTCCATACGAAAAGTACAACGACAAACACGTTTTTGTCCCTCCTCAAAAACAAACCAAACCAATTACTCTACCTCAAAGACAAGACAGACAAATTATTCTACTTCAAAAAATGAAATGAAATATCAGAAAAAAACTACCAACCAGTTAATGCTATCGCTGTGGGACTTTGCATTGGTATAAAGATTGTCCATACAGCTTTACAACTTGTCTGTCGTGCAATAAAGTGGGACATAAAAGTTCTCATTGTAGGACTGGGAAAGAAAGCAGAAGCCGAGTAAGAGTCACTATAACTGACCAAGCGGACGAGACAAATATACGAAAATACGTACAAGTAGAAATGTTACACAAAAAAGTCAGACTACAATTGGATTCCGGATCAGATTTAATAATTATTAACTTACAGACGTGGAAGGAATTAAACAAACCGACCATGTTGAGAACCGATAAGATAGCCAGGTCGGTAACTGAAAGAAAAAGAAAATTTGAGGGAGAAGTTATCACAAATGTGACATTCAACAGAATGACCAAAAAATTAAAAATGTACGTTCTTAAAAATACGGAAAATTTATTTGGAACTGACTGGATGCAGAAATTTGACCCCTGGGATTTACCGGTAAATACGTTCTGCCAAAAAGTGAAAAGTTTATCGACCGAGGCAGATAAATTAAAGGAGAAATTAAAAGAGAGTTTCCCCGAAGTATTTTCAGTCGGCCTCGGGAGGTATAAAAAATTGCGGCAAAAATAGAATTAAAAGAAAATGTACAACCCATTTTCAAGAAATGTAACTTTTGCAGCACTAGAAAAAATAGACCAAGAGTTGGATAGACTCGTGAAAACCGGTATATTGACAAAGGTAGAATATAGTCAATGGGCCGCACCTACGGTTTACGTGAAAAAGAAATCGGGTGAGATACGAGTATGCGCTGATTTCTCGAAGGGATTGAATGCAGCGATTAAGGATTACCACTATCCTCTCCCTAGTCCAGAGGAAGTTTTCACAAAATTGAACGGAGGTAAATTTTTCTCAAAGATAGACTTGAGCGAAGCATACCTACAAGTACCAGTAGATGAGGAAAGCTCGAAGATGTTGTGCATAAACACACATAAAGGATTATATAAGTTCCAAAGATTACCATTCGGGATCAAGGTCGCGCCGGCAATATTTCAGCAAATAATATACACTATGATAGGCGGACTGGATTTCACGATTGCATACCTTGATGACATCCTAATAAATAGCAAAAATATTGAACAACACTAGGAACACGTTCAAGAGGTTTTCAGGAGAATATAAAACTACGGTTTTAAAGTAAAAGAAAATAAATGTGACTTCTTTGTGAAGGAAATAAAATGGGCCATATTATTGACGAAGAAGGAAGAAGACCAGATCCAGAAAGGGCCACGGCAATAAAAAAAATGCCGGCTGCAAAAAACATAGCAGAATTACAAAGCTTCTTGGGCTTAGTAAATCATTACCAAGAATTTATTCCTAACATGCAAAAATTACGCGCACCTCTAAACGAACTGTTGAAGAAGGAAAAGGTTTGGGAGTGGACAGATGAATGTCAGAAAACGTTCGACAAAATCATTAAGACGCTAACAGCAGATTTATTTTTAGCGCACTATGACCCAAAATTGGAAATAATAGTCGCGTGTGATGCGAGTGCCTATGGTGTTGGGGCATGTATACTTCATAAAATGCCGGATGGGACACTAAAACCCATCGCGCATGCTTCAAGAACCTTGGTACCAACCGAACAAAATTACTCCCAAATCGAAAAATAAGTCTGTTAGCGGATTCTAAGAAAGAGACTGTTAGAGGATTCTAAAGGTCCACCTCAGGAAGAGGAAGAAGTAATGGACACAATATTCGACACATTCGATATGCAAAGGCCCCAAACAATATCAGAATCGCGAAAATCGTGCAGGAAAAGAAAATTGACAGAGCCTTTGATGATAAATCCAAAGTGAAAACATATTAAAGACCCCTACGAGGTAAAAGCTTTGGGAGGGGGTGTTATGGGATCTTACCTGTAAAGACAATGAACTCTTCCTGACACTATAAAGACTGCCCCTCTCAAGAGAGACGTTGGAGGAAGTGGAACGAGTCGAGACGGAACGAGTCGAGACAATAGTAGTTCACTCTAAACCAGACTGACAGTCATACTAACACCTTCAACATCTTGTATTATTATTCTGTTTAATATATCTTTGTTATTCCTACTCTTGTGTTCGTGTTGTTCTTCCTTGGTCCTAATCTTGGACCATAACATTGGTGCGAGTATATTGGACCATAACAGTTATAAACATCCATACAATTGAATATATTAGTTCTCTCACAGTTATTGAGCACTTTTCAATAAGTAACGCGTATATAAGTATATATTATGAAATGGACTAAGTCCGACAATTATTTTATTATATTTTATTGTTATACGTTATTTTTATAGACAAACTTATTTAAGCAAATGCTCTGTTTATAATAAACTGTATTAACAACATTCACTGGCCTCAACGTCCGAGATATTTTATAAAAAAATATGTGTCCTCAGCCAGGAATCGAACCTGTATCCTACACGGAACAGTCATATAGCCTGACATGCTATAGCAGTTTAGCTACGAAGGAGCGTCCGGTTAGTATGTCGATTTATTACATTTAAACTATAAATTTCCCGTGATCTCCATTGAACGTTTATCTCTCCTATACGACGGTAAGATACAGCTTCGATTCCTGTCGCAGGATGCATATATTCTAGGAAATTTCTCGGACATTTCATGTTGTTAACATTGTTTATTATAAGCAGAGTATTTACTCTGTGTCTATATAAATAACAAGTAACAATATATATATATATATATATATATATATATATATATATATATATATATATATATATATATATATATGAGATTCGTAATAAAATGAAACAAAAACGATAAACTAAGCGTTTGTTGTTTCAAGAAGAGCTGTTATAGAAATAAACTTGAAAACCCCCAAAATATGGAGCAATAAAAAGTTTATTTAAAACATTTTTTAGCTGTATATAGCGTTAAAGTTTAATCAAAACTCTAAGACAGAGCTTTTACGGAGGGAATATTCGCAAAATAGTTTTATAACCATTTTTCCTTCCATCTTTCCTCTTGGCTTATGCTAATCTCCAAGAGAATGATTCCTTGCGCTTTTTCGGGCAAATATTTTCCACTGGCATGAAGTGGAATGATTATATTGAATCAGTGGCTAAGTCTGCTGCTAGACAATTTTTCTCGCCCGAATCTATCTTACAAATTTATAAATCTACCATTCGTCCATACATTGAATGTCACTGTCACATCGTGGTTGGTGCTTCTGCTTTAGATATTCTTGATACAAATAAAAAGAATATGCAATTTTAGTTGTGGTGACCTGGCGTCTCAGCTTCAGTCATTTTCCTTAGCCGTAACGTAGATTTACTAGGCTTGTTCTACAAATATTTTCATGGTAATTGTTTTTTGGTACCTAAACTTTATGAATCTAAACACGGTGCTAGTTAGTTGGCAAGGTTTCAACATTTTACAATTGAAATGGTTAGATGGCACCGTAAGTTTTACATTAACAGATTCTTCTGTCGAACTCTTCGCTTTTGGAAATCTCTTCCAGCTCCTTGCTTCACAGTTACCTTTGATCTTCGAAGATTTAAATGCAAAGTCAATCGATATCTTCTATTTTCGTAATTTATATAATTCTCTCTCTTTAATAATGTTTTTTTTTCTCATATTTTAACTCTTAGTAACGGCTTGGATTTTATTTTACTGCTTTGATTTGGGGTGAAATGATTGAAAAGAAAATTGATTTTTATGTTCACTGACTCTTAGATATCTAGGCCAGCAGATTAGAGGCAATGTTTCTCATCTTCACTCATGACATAACATTTGAATAGCAATTTGTTGTACATTTTTATCCATTCAAATCTACTGCTATTCCTTGTCTTATTGGGTAATTAGCCCAATTACAGGAGTTTTGTTCCTTACTCCTGCAATGGAGAGGCTCGAAACTTTGGCACACTTCCCATAATCAGTACATAGATCCGTTCCATTTGTAATATGTCTTTTCATACTGAAAGTAAGTTGGTTGACATAGGGTTTTACTTGAGTGAGTGTTTATTTTTTTCTGCGACACCATCACCGAGTAAGGATTATCGTGATTCTAACACTGGATAGATAGCCATCCAAGATGCTGAGAGTCCGTCTAAGGTTAATGACGTTTCGGACAGTAGACGATTGTCATATCTCAACTCATTCCCACAACTTAGAGACTGAACACTTTCCTTAGCATAGGAACTGTTCCAATTATTATTATTATTATTATTATTATTATTATTATTATTATTATTATTATTATTATTATTTCCTTTGATTTATGGCGTTTACATATTTCTTTCCGGGTCCCGCCCAGGGACCTGAGGTTAGAAATGGTATAATGACACTTTCCACTGCAAAATAAAAAAATATATATATATACATATATATATTACATAGATAAAGCCCTTCGTAAAGTGTGGGCTGAACTTGTTAGAATAATTTTTTGTATCTCTTTGAGGCATGGACTTCAGGGAATCCCTTCAATTAGTCTACTGGAATCTTTTCCAACCAATCCTAGGCTTCCAACTACAGCAGGGATTGTTGATGTTCCCATGTGCCACATTTCTGAGATTTCTATTTCAAGGTCCTTGTATTTTGAATATCTTAAAAGATACATTGCAGTCTGCAGGGATTGCCATATCAATAAGGTGGCACTTTTTTGTTTGTGGTCTTTAATAACTATGCCTGGGCGGTTGGCTTTGATTGACCTGTCAGTGTGTATTGTGTAGTCCCATAGAATTGTAACAGGTCCTATGTCCGTAACCGGGTCTGGGTGGTGTTCATACCAGTTTCTTTCACTTTCCTTCCCGTAGAAGTTGTTATTATTATTATTATTATTATTATTATTATTATTATTGTTATTATTGTTATTATTGTTGTTGTTGTTGTTGTTGTTGTTGTTGTTGTTGTTGTTGTTATTATTATTATTATTATTATTATTATTATTATTATTATTCAGCATCTTTCGTTTCTCTCACACTATTTCTGCCTTGTTGCTCTTTAAACAGCCTTTCTCTTTTTGTTCTTCATCCCAACTTGACCTTCTTGATATCATCTTCTCCAGTTGGAACGCGATTACCCCGAAAAAGTCAATATTCTATTTTTTTTTAAATTCCATTTGTAAAAAATTCAACCGTAAGAATTGCCATAAAGGCGTTTCACTCTTTGAATGTCATTAACTTTTATTCAAACTTGCAACTCCGTTTTTTGAGAAACAAGATTTACAAAAAAAAAAAAAAATTCTTTATTTTTATTTTTTTGGCAGAGAGGATTTATGTCTGTGTCAGTTTTTTTTAGTTTTTTTATTTATGCAGATTTGGTCAATGACTTTTCATGCCAACTCATCAACCATTCCTGAAAGATTTGGTCGAGAATTCAACTCAATAAACTCTAAAGGAAGCCGTTCAATAAATCTAAAGCCTAACTAGACGCACTTGCTCTTAACGAAAGTGAAAGAAACATTAAAAAGTATACCCTATTTTAAATAAAATTTAGTTCTCTTCATATAGACATTTCACATTTTTAACAATGATATTCAGATAATGCAAGGCCAAAGAGCGACTCAAGGTAGAGAATTACTGAGTAAGCAGCACAGTTTATAGGGATACGTGTGGGAAATAAACGTTAACTAAAAACTTGAACTGCTTATGATCTTAGTGATCTAGGAAGCATCTACTTGGGAGTCGGTTTCACAAAGTATCGTTAGCGTACAAATGGAAGTGGTGTGGTTCGCTAAAATGTGACTTGTATGGCTGTTGAAGGAATTTAAGTCGTCTGAAGACTTTCAATGGAAACAGCGATAGTAAAGCGACAGGCTTGAAATGTTTCATATTCATCACCCACAAGGACGCGGAGATCCTTTTGTGCTCTATTGCGATTGGAAACTGAAAACTGGGTAACTCCTGCCCTTATATCCGACCCACAGCTTACAGACAATGTTTCTCAATTTCACTCATGCTATATACATTTGAATAGCAATTTGTAGTACATTTTTGCCCATTCAACTCTTCTGCTATTCCTTCTCTTCTTGGGTAATTACTCCAATTACAGTAATTACTCCAATTTCGGGAGTATTGTTCCTTACTCTTGCAATGTAGAGGCTCAGAACTTTGGTACACTTCCCATAACCAGTACATATCACCCTAGATCCGATTGATTTGTAATGTCTCTTTTCTTTCTGAAGGTAAGTTGGTTGATATGGGGGTTTTTCTTGATTTAGGGTTTATTTAGGAAATAGCGATAGAAAAGCAAGAGACTTGAAATGTTTCATATACATCACCCATAAGGACGCGGAGATGCTTCTGGGCTCTCTTGAGATTGGAAAGTGACGACTGTGTAACTCCTGCCCATATATGGCAGCATCACACTATTTTTAGCCTGATCTGGCTCTTGTAAAGCGAGAAGATAGCAGGTAAAACTGGCGCTGTAGAGGGTACCGGCCATTGTTTCAATATCATTAGCGATGGATCATATTTACGATTTCCACTTTAGGGGTGAGTTTTGCTTAATTCCCAGTAGGCGCTCAAAGAAAGGACCCTTCCTGACGGAACAGCCGTTTCATAGGCGAACATTCAGGGTCCGTTCGGTGATGACCGGACTTCACTAATTTGCTTTTTGAATCATTGAATATGACCAACCAGTTTTCCTTCCAACGAGCTGTCAGAGCTCGATAAGAGATGAAATCAGCTTCCAGACTCTGATCATCTAGAGCTTTGGAGCTGCATCCATTGTATTCCCAAACGATCTGAGTATATTCCGAGGCAGATCAATTATGCAAAGTAGAAAATGAATTGTATCCTTAAAGTACAAGCACATCGCAGTACCAAATTCATGATGAAATGACAATCTTCACTTACACTAACTGAGAATTTTCATTGGGTTTAAAATGCTCTGGTGATATTTTATAACCGTACCCCGGCGGACAAAATGTTTAGTGAATTAAATACTTTTGTTAATTTTACACCCAAATTGATAGAGATTACAGTAGGCATTTCTCAGTACACTTTATGATCTTCGAGGGCCGTAAAAAAAGAAAAAAAAAGATTTGCATGGCCCTCTCTTAGCCCCAATCGACTTAAATCAATGTATCATGTGTTATCTGGTACCTTGGAAAAGGCAAAACTTTACGTTCCAATGCTCAAGGTCTACATACACTGCTCGTAAATGACATTACTAAACAATATTGTTGTAGAGTAGCTAGCACCCCTTCAGCATTCTACCAGACGGGCTGGATGATAGCCTTAAATAATCTACGTTTAAGGACTCCAACAGTTGATTAATAATTTGATACTAAACTGATTAATATTCGGACTGATCTTACTTCGTTTGGCTGTACAGCATTTGAGCCTCCTCTATTCCTTGTAAGTTGTCTTGTTATTCGCTTTGTTATTTTTTGTATGTATCCGTTATGTGTTTAGTCGATTTGAACCATGTAAAACATTTTATTCTCTATTCAACACCATCACTTGATAAGACACCAGATGTTTTGAAACAAAATGGCGATTTTTATAGTGATATTATAACATCTGTATGTTATAATTTTTGAATAATTAATGTATTATATATATATATATATATATATATATATATATATATATATATATATATATATATATATATATACATACATACTAGGGTTATGACTTTTTTGTAACCCTATGTTGCCGTATTATATATAAATGAAATTTTGTTCAAAAGTAATGAGAAAAGGCATTAATTTGTTTTAGTTCTTGAAAAAGCTCACCCCTAAAGTGAAAATTTGATTTTATCATATACACAATAAGAGTAAAAAAAAGCTTTAGTTTTTAATTTCCTAATGATGTAATTGAATAATTGTTGTAGAGTAGCTAGCACCCCTTCAGCATTCTACGAGATGGCTTGGGTCATAGCCTTAAATAGTCTACGATTAAGGACTTTAACAGATGATTAATAAGTTCATACTACGCTTATTAAAGTTCAGACTGATCTTACTTCGTTTGCATCTACAGCATTCGACCTACCTCTATTCCTTGTAAGTTGTCGTGTTAATTGTTTGTAACGTATTGTTCTGTGTTTATATATATATATATATATATATATATATATATATATATATATATATATATATATATATATATATATATATATATAATCAAATTCCCAGATCAATTCTGTGGACAAGACAGATTGGTATAAAATGACATTTTATACCAATCTATCTTGTTCACAGAATTGATCTGGGAATTTAACTGTATTGTCGACATGGAAAAAGAAAAAACAATCTCTTACTATAAATGTAATTTACATTAACCAGAAAAAAAGGCTTGAACAAAAGCGTCTATCATTTTAAATTTTGATTTTTAATGTAACTATAACAACAGAGATATTTCGATTACATTTTTGCTTTGAAAAATCGGAAGACGAAACGCGCCGGCATAATCTAAGATTTTTCCAATTGTCATTTTATAACATATATATATATATATATATATATATATATATATATATATATATATATATGTGTGTGTGTGTGTGTGTGTGTGTGTGTGTGTGTGTGTGTGTGTGTATCCGTTAGCACCGGATACTGGTGCTGAAGAAATCTATTAAGCATTCATTCTTCTCTGTGTATCATTCATGTGTGTGTGTGTGTGTGTGTGTGTGTGTGTGTGTGTGTGTGTGTGTGTGTGTGTGTGTGTGTGTATCCGTTAGCACCGGATACTGGTGCTGAAGAAATCTATTAAGCATTCATTCTTCTCTGTGTATCATTCACCTCGACGATACAACAAATATTTAATGGAATAAAGGTGTATGATCATTTTATGTTATTCGCCAAAAAATCATGCATGCCAGTTTATATGTTGTGAGGTTTTTGAAGAATTAACGGAAGTATTTATAAGTCGATCGTTAAAAGTAGTAATTTATTAAGCGTAGCCTAGATGTAGCTGGATCTGGCAGATGTTTCATTATGATCTGGTGCCACATGCTTAATAGGAATCTGCTGAAGAATTATTTTATGGGGATCTGGTAACTTATATTCAATCGTGAATTGGTGCCTCTTCATCTTGTATTGCATAATTAATCTTTATCTGGCACAATTTGATTCGGCTGGATCTGGTTCCACAAGGTTAATTAGGACCATGTTCCCTCTGATTTATCATGATCTGTTGCTACACACGTGATCTAAGTCTGTTGCTCACTGCTTACTCTGTTACCGAATGTCTACTATGACTCTTGGACCAGAACCTTAATCGATACATGGCACTAAATGATTGCTCTGAATATGATTATGCAAGCTTTGTCGATAACTGTTGTAACGTGATTTATTCTGTGCCATAATCATAAAATCTGGAAGCACATGACTGACTAGGATCCGGTGAAATATACCTAACCTTGATATGGTTCACCATAGTCCTTTACATTTGCTTGTGTCAATCTCTTTTTGAGAATCAACAACTTATCATTCTTTGCGTGTCCTGAGCTAACACTATATATTTGGACAAGTTCCATATACGACCACCGTGTCACTTCTCTGATATTTGTTATGTTTTCAAATTGGAGGACCAGTCGGGATTTAGTAACCTCTTCCGCCCCACGCTCCCCCCCCCAATTCTCCTAATTTTCACCTCTCTGAGACAGTTTTATCGTAGTCACAATCTTATTTCTTTTTTTTTATGTTGCCCGTGGAATGTGGCCCGAACATGTTCCCTCGTATATCTGACATGATTTTTTCTTCAGATGTGGTATGTGAAGCTTCGGCCGCTGTGGATTAAAGTGGATCACGACTTTCAACGGCTGGCCTCAGAGAAAAATTCTTACATGATTACACGGAACGGAGCCGACAATGTTGACGCTAGTACCAGCATTCTGAGACAGAAGGCAGCCAGTGGATTTCGATGATCATACCTCCATTTCTCACACATATGGTCAGATTTGACTCAAGCCGCAGGAAATAGGAACATATGAATTTACAAGAAAAAACCATGATACTCTCATCAGAAAAATATGTTGAGAAGTTGACCGCTTGCGATCGCGAACGTTTACGGGACATTCTGGAACAAGCGACAACAAGTCCGATATGAAGGTTAACAACCATTCAATGTAAACGACAATGCGAAGGAAACCATCGACAACGCTCAAAATTCATGGAAATTAGAAAGACAAACTTTATTTGACAATGAAAATCCAGAAAGACAATAATAAATGAAACATTGCACTAATAATTTTTTTTTTTTTACTGCTATGGGAATTTTCCCAGCCATTTAACATGAAATATATAAAATGGTGTTTTTTTTTACTTACATTACAATTACAAGCAGCGGAAAAGAAAAGAAAAGGAAAGGATTGCTCAGATCATGTTTAATCTTATTCTTAACTGTTATAATTTAATGGACATTTTCAAACGACTTTAAAGAGATTTAAAATGGATTTTAAATTTTATTTAACCCTTTAAAATTTTTAGCACATCTGCCGGGGGATATTAAATGGAATGTTATGCTTACTGCATACTTCTTGAAGGAAACACCGCTTCGCCTTTTGTTGCAGCTCAGTTGCAATAACGATTTCCGTCCTCTCCCTGTTTGACGAGTCGGTGAGTTGAAGGAGGAAGGGATAATGACGTCGCACCCATTTTGCATATTAGGCACACTTCTAAAGGCTTCTGTCGAAAACAAGCGAGACTCTCTGGAACTCTCTGTCGACCTCTCTCGCAAAAACGCACGAATTGATCCTTTTATGACTATCTAAGGCGTGTTAAACCTAGGCAAATCACGAGAACACCATATACGAGCAAAGTATATCAATAAGTCAACCCCTCTTTCCTTATCCCGCGAAGACAACGTTCTTTTTCAACAGACGGTAATTAAAACGTCTGCCAAATTTTGACACTTGCATACATTATATTTTTTAATTTATAATAAAATAAAGTGTATCAATAAAATAAATGTACATCCATGTACTTGAAAAAATGTTCATTTTGATTATTTTTATTTTTATTTCCAACAATCTACGTAGAAGACAGTTCCCTTCCTCGCTATTCATTGCCAGGACCAGGCATTACTTTTCGATGGTCAGTCGTACGTCCCACACTGGGAAGATCATTCCTTTCAAGATCAACAAAAGTTTTGCTTCCAGTCTAACTTAATCATCTCGTCTTTGACGTAATTGGCAATTTTTGTCTATTTTCCTGTCAATCCCAAAGACATAGAACATTTTATCAATGGCCGTAAATTCAACCAGCGACCAACTCTCTTTGAAAAGGTGACTGCGCTGCCTGGCCTTTTGTAAGAATTTTGTGACGTTCATTAAACATAGTAGAGTAGATTATATTATTTTTATTTTCCTTTTGATGGTCAGTGTTGAACACTTGTCTTTTTTTTTTCAATTTTTATTTTAGTTTGACTTCTATTTTTTTCAGGCTTCTTCTTTTTGCCTTCTTTTCTTTTCTTTTCTTCACAATCCTTCAGCGGTTTGAAATAAAATATAATTTTGTCGACCTTATGGTAGTGAATACCGCGTAACTGTCAGTACAAGTAATCCATGTTCGCATACAGCTTCCGACATGAAAATATCCAAAAGTTAAGAAAAAAACCGTTTCAAACATCCAAAACGGAAAAAATATAAAGGAAATTAGTTTAAAGTTGTTTTTTTTTTATCATTTAACACCAAGTAAGGCCGGAAAGCCACTAAAACGCAAGGGGTTACTCTCTGTTAAAGGATATGTGAAAATGAAAAACATTATTAAGGAGGGAGAACAATAAAAGAATTTAAGTTATGAAGACAGAAGATAACCAGTGAGATCGCATTTATTTTTTTGAAAATCAAATTTGACTGTAACACAAAATACCGGAAGAGAGTTGCAGAAGCGAGTAATTCGAAAGATGAAACCCTTCGCACAGAACCTATGGTTGTTTTAGCAACTTGAAATCTTTGAAACAAAAATATTAAACGAACATTTCATTCATAAATTGGTTTGTTATAATTACGGAATGTTTGGGCTCCAATTTCGAGTTTGTCTCCATAGATTCCATAATATAGGTTTCACTTAGTTATGTTTCTCTAACTCTTCCAATGTTGAATGAAAAACTAATTCTAATTTCTGTTTTCCCATCTTTACACTATATTAATTTTACCTTATAATTTATCTCCTGTTCTGTCACCCATGAAATGAAAATAATTGTTTGTACGGAAAGTAAGGACCTACGTACATCAAATAGTTTTTAAATTAAGTGACAACAGAAGAATTATCGTTGAACTTTTAAAAGCTAAGCTTAAACATTAATTCAGTACATAAATGCAGAGTTCTTCCGTAGTTTATTGATGCCAATCGCATCTACTTCTCCCTAGCTATTGTGGTGATGACAAAACCAAGACTCCTGCACATGAGCTGGCTTAAGTGCCTCCCAATTGGGCGGCTTTTAAGCTAACTTAAAATTTCAGCTAGCTTAAAATTTCAGCTAGCTTAAAATTTTAGGCTCGCTGCAATTTTGAATACAAAAGGAAAATATGAGTTACTCTCCTTGAACCATGAATGCAACGATAATGGCTAGTATAATATATTAATATATATTTTAACCTCGCATAATCTAGCAACCCAGAATCTGAACTTAACGAAAATAGTTCTCTGCGCCTAACTTTCTAGGGATTTTGAATGAGTTTTAAATAATTGAAATCGGACTAGTGGGAGCGGAATCGTTGCTTGTAGATACACACACGCACAAGCAGACGCACATACACTATACTTTATATATAAGATTATGAAACGAAACAATATGTGTAATAAACTGTAGTGAAAGGAGAAATGAAAATTTTAGATCGAGAATGTAAGTATTAAATTTAGGATATGGAAGACAGTCACATTGTTTACGTACCAATTTTGAGCTTTTGTCTTATTTTTACATTACTATCAGCGTAGATACATAAAAAAAAACAGTTTCTTAAAAATCAACCCTCTCCACATAGGTATTTGAATAATGACAAAATATGTTTTTATTGTCTAAGATTCCAGGGGACATTAAGTATTTGGAGTAGTGTAATGTAAATTAGCTTTGGTTAGGCTTTTGAATAACAGTGGGAATTTGCCTTTTAACTTCCCTTATCGATTCTGAATACGATTTGAGAATAATGATTTTTTTTTCATAATTCTATCATTTATTTCCATTAAAAAATATCATTTTCCAGAAATTTAGCATTTCCAACATGAATACGTTGCTATAATGTCTGCAATAAAATGTGTTTCTTCTTGCTTGATGTTTCTGTTTTTATTTATCACAAAAGCAACAAGAAGCGATTAAAAGCAAAATATATATTCAAATCCTTATCAAATACACTGAATATATGTTTTTTTTTTCTTTCGATAGTCTTGGAGAGTTCATTGAAAAACTCTTTCATTCCGAATAAGTTTAATCCCTTGGGAATATTTGAAACGGTCTCTGTATTTCGCTGAGTCTCTTTCTCAAGATTGATGCGTCATTCAAAAAATATTTGAATTTCAGATTCCACTTCCTTTCTTCATCAAATAAAGAAATATAGAATTAATGGAAGCTCCCGACACTCTCATTTTTGAAGAAATGTTTAAAGTCGATTATCCGCTCTTTTGGAATTGTTCATATAACATTTGCGTTATCGATGAATCATTTGTCGGCGATCATAAGTCGAGGAGAATATGTGAAGAATACTTTTCGCCAAAAGACTATTATTGTTTTCAGCTAGCTGCATTCAAAACATTGAATTCATTCCGACAAGTAAGAAATCATCTGTGTTGTTACGAACACTAAACTAACGACAATAGCCTAATTTCTGAATAAGAATTGTGTTAATATTTCAGCTTCTGCTGACATAATTTTAAGAATTCTTCCTGATATGCTCCTGTATCTCCTTAGAATAGTGTTATATGTCGACTACTTTCAGACCATTAAGTAATCTGAATTTAAAAGATGAAAATATAAAGAAAAAACCTGAAGTCCTTTGACATGTCGATATACTTACATATATATATATATATATTAAATTCCATTATGTTACAGCTTCCGTTGTAAATTGATAATCTGGATAGCTACATTTTTCGTTATTAATATTCTTTCTGTAATTAGTTTTACTCTTTTTTTTATTATTGTTACTTTTTATCCGCAAATTCTGGACAAATAGAGTCTTATCATTACAATTATGGCGTCGCTGGTTTTACTACGGTGGAGTAATGGATAGCGACTCGGATTGAGGAATCGGAGAGTCGAGTTCGAATTCCAGTCGAATCCATTACCTTCACTTACGTGCTAATACCCTTGAATTATGCATCCTGTTCTTCTCACCTTAGCTATGGGTAAAAAGCAGGACAGATCAGGTTCTATAGTCTTCGATGGCAACTGGTCTACCGCAGAAAGAAATGGCAACTTACTGCTGAAAAAAATCTGCCCCGTTAGTCGAAAGGTACATGATCGTCTAAGCGTGTATCACGGATGATACATAATTGACACTTTATAATTCATCATTATTAATAAATATTATTTTACACGTTTTAAACCATCTTATTGTTTGTTTTTCTTCCCAACACGCTGGATCAATATAATTTCTATTATTACTAATATTTTGTCCCTAATTTTACACCCTCTTATTATTTCTGTTCTCTGTCTTAACATTCTAGATCAATGCACTCTTCGTTATCACGGATATTTTGCGGTTGTTTTACACAATATTATTATTGTTTTCGTATCGAAATATACTGGATCAATACCCTCTTTATCATTACTTTTTTTAAAAGAAGCAATTCACCTCAAGGAAGGCGGGAGTGCCAGTAGCACTCAAGGGGTTACAGAGGATTGAGAACAAGAGTAAAGAGTAAAGTATATTTTAAAGAATATTTCGTGGGAAAAACATTGAACACTCGATAAATGAGCAAGATTTCATCATATCTAGATTTTTCAGACTAATGTTTTGGTTTTATTGCCACATTTCAGCCTATACATTTTCCGACCGTCATCAGGAGAGAGATATATCCTTTCTTTATAATCCCCTAGACACGATTTTATTTTCCACAAAAAAATACTTAATTTAAAAAAAAAGAAAAGATAAAATAACGAAACTATATTATTTCCAAATATTTCGAAATCACTTACATTTTTTTTTCTCTCAGATCGAATCAAATGAATATCGACCACTAATCAACTTTTAAATTCTGCCATTTTTATAAAAACAAATAATATTCAGAATCCATCGTTTGTTAGCAGTCAGACCGAAGTTGTGTTGTGGCATTATGTAAAAGAGACATTTAGAATGTCATTTCATGCTTGTCAGCCAAAAGAAATGTAAAAAAACGTGCCGGTTTTTTTATGAAAGATCGAGCTTTTAGTATATGCAGGGTGCCCCACAAAAAGCCAGGAAATTTGGTACAGTTTATATAATTGTAAAATTTTTTATAACCGTAGTTTGAAAAAAAAACAAATCATAAAAATTTAGTAGCTGAAAACAGAACAAAAACGCAAATGTTAGATGTGGTGTTCAACTTAAAATACTCTGAAAATATTTATTGTCATTTTTTTAGTCCCCAAGTTGGATGTTCTTTCTTAAAGTGAACAATTACCTCGCGTTGAAAATATGATAACTGCGACATTCTGGAAGAAGTAATGGTTGAAAAATTCATTAGTTTTCTTTTCTTTTAGTTCATTCATATAGTAATATATATAGTTAATTATTTTATATGTTAGTTAATTTTTTTCATCATACAATAAATCTAAAATTTCCTGTTCTTTTGTAGGGCACCCTATACAAGCCATAAACTTGTACTTACTGTAACCATCTACAGAGAAAAGCCTTTTAAAAAATTATTTTTAAAATGTTTTATTAGTTGACAAACATTTTATTTTTTTGTTTGAATGCTTGGCATATTTTGAATATTGTGGAGCTGGAAAATAATTTCTCTGGTTAGCTTTTATTCGTATTTAATTCCTAGCTTATTAGAATTCGTCAAAGTAAAAAAAAATCTTCTGTTAGAATTCTTTGAAGGGCTGTGTCTCATATGCGAATTAGTACAATTTTATCACCACCAATTGATATCAAAGATTATAAGGAGGAAGACAACAAATTTATGGTTAAATAAAACTACTTAAATGACAGCTTCTAATAAAATTAATCCTTATTCAATCGTATTTTCTATTTATTTTAATTTTCTACGGGGCGTTTTCTTTATTAGACTAAGTATCTTGTAAATTATCCTCTATCAATACTAAATTGTCAACCTCTTATTGAATTTGGGGCCATGAAACCCCTACCCAAACCCTAGGTCCTAACATCAGATTTGTACTAAATTCACGGTGTTCTATATTAGAGGTTAATGCTCAAATCACACTGACAACACTGTTGCTGGTTCGATCACCGAAGTTAAGCACAGTCGAACCGGATCACTGCTTAGATGGGGGACCGATTGAGAACACCGGATACTGTAAGTAACAATTTACAATCAAAAATATATTTCAGTTTAAACATAACTCACAAAAATTTGAAAACCATATAAAAATCATTCAACCCCAGATATCTTTACCCAAATGGATTTGGCATATGTTTTTGCTCAACTGAATAGATTCACTCCTGCGCCAGATAAATAAAAAAATGTATCAGCACAACTCAATCAACAGAAAACATATATTTGCTTCATATGAATTCCGTTTCATATTGTCTTACTAATTTTTGAAATTGTAACGATTCAGGAGGAATTTTGGCAGCAACTGTATATATATATATATATATATATATATATATATATATATATATATATATATATATATAGATATATATATATAGATATATATATATATATATAATACAAACTTAAGATATCAATATGTTTATATTGCGCGACTAGATGCAGAGAAGTGACAAAAAAGTTAGATTGTCTTACATTTAATATCACAATGAGTTACTTATTCAGATTAAATTATATTTGTGTTCTAACTAAGCGGAATATATGTCTAAAGATAAATTTAAAAAATGGATGTTCACAAAAAGGAAGATAACCACAGAGTTCTACACAAACATATATGTTTCTATTGTATTGAATCAGTTTCTAAGTCTCCTAATTGGAGGTATTGTTCACTCGTGCGGGACAATTTCCATCACCATAATATGTCTTGGAATTTTCTAAGTCTAACATTCGTGCGAGTGTTGAGTTTTGGGGCTCAGTCTGGTTTAGAGGTTCAGCTATGTAGTCAGATATTCCAGACACAATGCATATAATAATTTGCAATATTACTGGTCCTGACCTCGTATCTCGGTTTACGTTCCATTCACCGTTATGTAACTTCCTTGTGAATTTTCTATATGTTCATGCTAATTGTTTAGATGAGCTTAACCTTTTTACAACCTCGACATCATGAATTTAACAAACTTGATCTATATTCAGAACTTGGCATCCATTTTACTTTGTGTCAACTTAATGCACAATGTTACCTAGGTGCATAGCAAGTCACGCTTCTTTTAAATTTAACTTCAACGACCTTTCTAGGCAGCTGATCGGAGCTCTTTGCAGCGCTCATTTAGGTTTCTTTAGGCAGACAAATATATTTTCTATGGACGGACAAATTATTCAGAATGCTAACAAAGTTATCAATATTAATTCAAAAACAGTTAATAGGAAATCAATCGGCGGATCGATTGATCACTTCTGACTGAACGTATTTGCTCTTGTGTGAAAATCCTAGGGCTTGGTGGAAAATAATTTTAGAGGAACTGCTAAGTCGATTCTTTTTTTATATAATCTCATTAGATGCTTGTTAAATACCTCCAATTACACCGAATTCTTCAGTTATTGATTCAAAACTGCAATCGATAGGAAGAAAAATCGAATGAAATTAATTAAATAGGTAATAAAAATTGGCAACGAATGTCCCCCTTCCGATGTGATCGTTACAAATCGTGATTTTTCAGATAATTATAACGTAGAGGAGATAACTGCTTCCAGGCGGAAAAAAATTAAATCTGGTTTTGTTTATTATGGCGCTTACTCAACATCGATATTTACAAAGCATATCGCAGTTTGGAAATTTTATTTGTTACCTAAATTTTCGTACAATAAAAGGCTCAAGATCCACTCGAGGCAGAAGTAAACTGAATGACATAAGAGGAGGGTATTAAATTAAGATGATAAGGATATGTCGGATAGATAACGGTTGACCGTAAACTTGAAGAGGTGAATATCGTAATGATCAGGGAAGCAGCCGGTCGGGAGTCTGTTCCACAAAGTAACCATTCTGGAACAGCCTCATTACCATTGAAATACGAACGAAATGACGACGAATCGATTCTATGTGCCTGTTACGGTGCGTCCTATCTGTGAAGGGCTGGACTAGAGGCATTGAGGTATGTAGTTCACCAAAACATCTACCGTGAAATAGCGATAGAGACAGAGAAGGACCATTTCGTCTGTGGGAAAAAGATTGCAAGTGGAAAATAATTCATCACCCACAAAGTTGTGTAAATGCTTTTGAACATTTTTCATTACAATGTCACGTTGTTGAAGCACATAGTGAGAATCAAACTCAACTTTAATTACAAGAGGCATATAAACATATTAACGACTGCTCTACGGAACTCTCACTAGATATGGGGTCTTTGATACTGTTGGGAGCGAAACATTTAAGGGTATTTAATATTATTACACGACCATTATATTAGAATTAAGAAGAAATCACTACCTCCACCCGAACAAAATGACATAAGGATTTGTTTATTATGATACTATGCCATGATTGATCTTTTGATATTATGCCATCATTGATATGATACTATGCCCTCATTGGTATTATGATATTATGCCATCATTGATATTAGGATACTATGCCATCAATGATATTATGATACTATGCCATGGTTGATCTTTTGATATTATGCCATCATTGATATTATGATACTATGCCATGATTGATATTATGATACTATGCCATGATTGATCTTTTAATATTATGCCATCATTGATATTATGATACTATGCCATCATTGATATTATGATACTATGCGATCATTGATATTATGATACTTTGCCAACATTGATATTATGATACTATGCCATGGTTGATCTTTTGATATTATGTCATCATTGATATTACGATACTATGCCATCATTGATATTATGATATTATGCCATCATTGATATTACGAGACTATGCCATCATTGATATTATGATATTATGTCATCATTGATATTATGATACTAAACCATCATTGTTATTATGAAATATTTATCAAGTCTAGCGTAATTGCGGTATTTTTTATTTTTACTAAATTTTAACCCAATACAATAGTCACTATAGAGGCTTACTAAATGATGATTCTCTGGGGACGTAAAAGGCTGAAGTATGTGAAGATTATAAAGATATGTCAGATAGATACCGGTTTATCGTAGACATAAAAGGGTTAATATTGTAGTGATCGGAGAAGTATCCTGAAGCATTTCTAGTGTGACCCAAATCCCAAATTCGAGCGCTAGTTTTTGTTTTAGGCAAATTGCATGACCTTGCATGTTGCAAAATGCCAATTTTCCATTTGCTTATTTATTCTGATGTAACTTTACCATTTTTTAATCATTTAATTATTTGAATGGAATATAAACTTTTCTCTTGAAAGAAAGTTCCTAAAAAAACTTTCCATATTTATTGTTGTAGAATACCTTCGTACGATAACGTGTACGTCCCCATTCACACAAATACAGTAGTAAATACTGTATGTTGGTCTGCATTTGGAGATTCGTCTCCGGCTGTGCTGGTCAAACTATCTACCCCCGGGCAGAGATGTTCCCCAGACGAGGCTATGTCGAAGAGTCTCGTCTCGGGAAACAGCTACCCGACCCCGTTTTATACGAGGTCTGCGAGGAAATTTTGGCCAAGCTTACGGGCTCGGATACCCCGCATTAAATTCGATCTTGTGCCACATCTGACTGCGTGGGACGGTTGGTAGACATCCTGCAGTTGGAGAATTATTGTGGAATTCACTTGACTACTACTGGCGAATCTTATATATGTTGTTCTTGTTCTAAGTATTATCGTTCATTACCAACCTTCGTGTGCGTATTGCGTTCAGTGCCTTCCCTATGTTACAACAATTATTAATAGGCAAAACTAAAATCGGTCAATGACAACATATCCAGATAAAATTGACAAGGCTTTGTTTAACGGCATAAAAGTTCTCAATTGTCCAGAATTTAAGCCTTGTGTCAGTCATCTACTTATCCGTAAGTGAATGCTGTACAATCTTCCCATAGTCTAAAAGAAAATGGTAAACATCAGAAATGTGGTTCTGCGGAGGGATACTGAGAATTCCATGGACAAAGGGAATAAGTAACAAGGAAGTTTTTTTTTTAAAAATCGCCACAGAAAGAACATTTATAATCAAGGACAACTGAAATTTCTTGGAAAAATAATAAGAAAGGAGGGTTTGGAAAATTTAATGCACAAAGGGCATATTGAAGAGAGGATAGATTGGTGAAGGCAGTGAGGCCTGACGAAAATGTGTGAATGGATGGCGGAACGGGTAAAAAGCGCTAAGGACACACAACGGGAGGAAAATATAGGAGGGCTATGATAGAGCATGTTCTCAATGGACGCGGGACATAGAAGAAGAAGAATTATAACATTTTACTGCTATAGGAACATTTCGTTAGAAACAAAAAAGAAAAAGAATGCTGGACTGCTATGGAATATCTGTCCTCTTATATGACACCGAATTCTGGCCATCCTAGGTAAGACGATAAACTACATCCACTTCCTTGGTAAGACGATAAACTACACCCGCTTCATGGCTAAGACGATAAACTACATCCGCTTCATGGGTAAGTCGACAAACTATATCAGCTTCCTGAGTAAGACGATAAAAACAACATCCACTCCCTGGATAAGACGTTAAACTACATCCGCATCCTGAGTAAGACGATAAACTACATCCGCTCCCTGGGTAAGACAATAAACTACATCCTCTTCCTGGGTAAGACGATAAACTGCATACGCATCCTGGATAAGACGATAAACTACATCCGGTCCCTGGGTAAGACGATAAACCTACATCCGCTTCCTGGGTAAGACGATAAACTACATCCGTTTCCGGGGTAAGACGATAAACTACATCCGCGTCCTGGGTAAGACGATAAACTACATCCACCAGTATGACCTCTGATCAGGAGGCTTTGAAGAGCGTCGAACCACTTCTTAATTACTGGTATACACAAGTCCACCCTGACCCGGAGTGGTAGCACCTGTTAGGGTCCCAGCTATGGGCAAATAGTTAACCCACAAACTGGGATCAAAACCATATGAAAGTGTAAAAATAGGTTCTATACCAGCAATACATTTTTGCAAAAATATTACCAGCAATAAATTTCTGCAGAAAAAAAGATATTAGTGGCAATATATTAAAAAACAAAACAAAAAAAAACAACATTACCAGTAATAAAAATCTTGTCGGCATTAAATAATCCATTGGTGTTGATATGCTGTAAACTAACCCAAACCAAGCTTCGATGACTTGTTTTTGGAGAAAAGCCTCGATCTCTATACATTTTTTTCTTTATTCATTCCTTGTTTGTTTTTCTTCTTATGGAAGCACTTGTAACGAATACAAGTTTCCTTACACAATATCATCAAGTTGATGTGAATGAGAGATCGTTAAGAAATATTACCATCAATACATTATTACCAGCGTTACATCTTTGAACGAAAAATTCTACAAGCAATACACTTTTCGTAAAAAATTATTACCAGCAATAAAAATCTTGTGGGTATTAAATAACATATAGAGGTTGATATGCTGTAAACCAAACTAAACCGAAAACTGGAAAATTTCATCCCAGACAAAGAGCAGATATGAAGTTACAGCGATGTGATTCTACAGAAAGATGTTGAAAATACCATTGACGGAACCGGCGAGCAAAATGGAAGTTCTTAGGAACGAAATACATTGAATACATTCAGAAAGAGACAGCAGGAATTTCTGGGGCACGTCATGAGAAAGAATTTGAACACACGCCGGGTATAGTGAAAGCAAGAGAGGAAAAGAGAAACATCGAGAGATATACCTATCAATTGGTATAAATAAATGATAGAATAGCAAGCGGAAAAGATAGAAAGAGAACAAACATTGCTTAAAACTACAATTATATGACACAGCAGTTATAAAAAAAAGACATTTCACATATCTTTAAAATCATAAGATAAATGTATCGGAACAGTTGCCATAGCAATGGAGCTAAAGTGCGCAGCGAAATGCCGCTTGGCACAGACTGGCCTTTAACGCTGTCACGCATGCACACTAAGTTATAACGTTCTCCCTCACTTTCCTTGTTTATAGGATTGTTTGGAAGGAACGTGTGTAGCGTGTGGTCTTGTATTCACACCACTGATGTTCCATCCGCAGCCATGGCTTCTGCAGTGGTTTTTCAACAAGATAAACATTCCCCAGGTTCAACAACCACAATATTACCGAGATCTACCTCCCCGCGACTTCTCCATTCCAAAATTTAAATCCTACTTGAAAGGGACAAGTTTTCAAGTTGTCCTGGAAATCAAGAGAAAGCGACGAGTAAACTGCTAGCTATCCCATGAAAATGACGATGGATAAAATGTATGGCTTCAGAAAGAGACTTCTTCGAAGGAGATAAAATGGTGAATTGATCTGTGTTATAGTTTTTTTTTTTATAGGATCAGTCCCGATACTTTTCATCTGACCGTATATCGCCTCGAGAGAGACTGTGATGTTGCTATTAAAATGAAGCGTAGTAATCTCAATGCAGCTTCTTCGCTGGCACCTTTGTTGGGACAAAGTTCATGCCGCTTAGGAATAGCACCTTCTGTAACCTTCGGTTTGCGGATGAAGTAATGAAATTGTGAATAAGATAGATGAGTTCCAATTCCGGTTAGGTCTGTTATGTTTACTCGAGCAAATACACTTGGGAATGTCATGGATCCGCCTATTCTCCCCCAGCTATGGGTTAATTACTAAGACATGTATAAACGGTTTTGGATGATAAATAATAAATAAAATTACGTACAATATATAGAGATTTCGCGATTAAATAACCCACAGAGGTTGTTATTCCTTCAAACAAATAAACCGAATAACCATCCCTGGGTTTGCAAGTGCCTCCATGGCTGAAACTGGAAACAAAATGTGCGTGCCTGTAAGCTAAATCATTTTTTTTTCTGCGAGGATGTCAAAGATTTTATAGTGAAATATGAATTAAGAAATGGTTTGGATCAAGTTTTTAGGAAATAACGTTTGGATTTCAGGTTGTAATATACATGTCTTTTGAGTATTGCTGATAAAATCTTTGAACTAAAATATTTATGAAATATAAAAAAAAAAATGTATCGATATTTAACAAAAGTTTGAAAAATATTTCAAATATCCTGATTTACACATCACATGTCAAGAAATCCTATTGAAACAATCTTGTGATTTTAATAAACGTTAAAGAAAGGCTTGCTTTCATAGCAATGATCTAAATTTGAAAGTATTTTAATAACGGAGAAACACGAATTTAGTACGTATAAAAGAGACGCGAATGAAAGATCGATTGATTTCCCCTCGGAAATCTCTTGGTCGCCAGTCTGACGATTAAGTCATGTCTTGATTAGATGATTATATTATATAATCATAACCATATTCAACATAGCAGTTTTATAAGTACGAAACATGTTGAAAGCCATGCAATACATTGAGAATATTAGTATGTTCTTCTTCCGATTTCTACAAAGCTTCGGTAACAATATATCAAACGTAATATTTCACTTTTCATTGTCCTTTTCCCTTTCTTTTCAATGGCTAACACATACTTCACGTTTTCTAGACTTGTCGTTGTTAATTTTTGCGTTCTAGTTTTTTTAATGAGTTTCATTTTTTTAAATAAATAATCTTACTGCGTAAATAATGAAGTAAATATTTATATAAGTCTTCACTTGGCCATTATTTTTTTTTCTTTTTTAAGCGTATCACCCCAAGCAAGGCTGGAGGCCACTATCACGCATGGGGTTACAGAAAGGATGGAGGAAGAGCAGATAGGAGTGGTAAAGGAGAGGATGTGGAGAAAGAGAAAGACGGAGGGTCGATCAAGGCAAGGGGGTTACAGAAGATTTGGAGCGAGAGCAGATAGGAATGAAAGATGAAAGGATGTGGAGAAGGGAAGTGGATAGATCAAGGCAACTGGAGATGTCGATTGACGCTACACTTAAACCGTTGGAGATTGTATTTGTCAGGGAAACAGTAATAGGGAAGGGAGTTCCATAGGCGAGATGTGCGAGACATGAAGCTATTGGAGTAGAAGATACGTCTACATCTAACAGTTTCAACGGTGAAGAGGTGGGAACGGGGTGCTAGCCTCGTAGGACGTTTAAATTCACGAGGCCTAGGGACAAGCGAAAGCAGCTCCTCGGAGCAATTACCGTGAAAGTACTTGTAGAAAAGGCAGAGCGATGCAACATCGCGTCTGTGAGAGAGCGACTGCAGACGAGATGACAGATCAGGGCCAATCACATTGCATATCCGTCTCTGGATCTTATCAAGAACCCTGAGGCCTTCTTTTCTAATTTGACACTATTTTAACTACTATTACGGTATTATTTGTAGGTGGTTACGTTGATAATTAAATTTTTATTCATTACTGTTTGAATTTGTATTCATATGTTAATATTCATAAGTTTACGCAAACGCATGCGCAGACATGCATATACATATATAGAGATACACATACGCACACACACACACACACACACACACACACACACACATACACATATGTATTGAAACACGAGCTCACAAACGCACGCATACTTGTGTTTGTGGTTTGTTCTTAATGTGTAAACTTGTAAAGTAATTTTGTCCATATCTTTGTGTATTAATTATGGGAGCTTGGGTTTATCGGAGTTAACTCCTCCTCAGTTCCTTAATCCTTCAACAGGGGTCTCTCTCCCCTGAGTATAAATACTGGCTGACCCTTCTCTCTCTCTCTCTTGTTCGATTCAGGCCTTGGGCAGCTACCTCGCGTTGGAGACGAGGTAAAATCTCTCCTTTTCCAATATGTGACATCTCACAGATACAGCGTTTCCCAAATTCTGGGAACACGCTAAGAACAATACACGTACGTACGAACACTCAACACAACGCACACACATTTCTTCTCCATACAATCTCTATATAATTGTCCATGTCATTGTAATTTGTTATTAATATATATATTTGTTTAATCATGTATATCGGTCTTGTTTGTTTCCTTTGTGTTCTTTGGACTTAATTATAGTCCAACATTCCTATGTAGCTGGAGCGGCTAGCAGGAAATCTTAACCCACAGATATCTCTTCACATCTTCACACCACGGTCTGCTTCAGGTTTATGGAGTGTCCTATTTGTTTGAATATATGTATATAGAGTATACAATATATACATCCGTACAAACAGGAAGTTACCCGCACGAACGCATGCGCATATATTCTTTTAAAACAATGTATAGGTAGAAAATTAAATATTTGCTTATATGTTATCAATTTTCTAATGTTTCATTTTTATTTAATAGCCAGTAGCCATTGTTTTTGCCTTGATGTTATCTTATATACTGAGATATTAATTATGGAAGGACAATTTTATACGTTCGTAGTTATTTCTGCGTGTCTATGCACATAACCCCATACGCCTATATAGGTTTATGTTCAATATTTATTCGCTTATTTTATTTTGTTTATTTCCAATTTTGTTCATTTTATATTTATTTTATTTTGTGTTTATTTTTAATTTGTTTATTTTATTTTGTTATTTATTAATTAATTAGTGCTTAGATGGCAAAATAAGTATTTATTTCTATGTCTACACTTACCCATTATTGCAATTTTTTGTTTAAGAGATTATTTTGGTTTCTAAAACTAATTATGGTTAATTTTCATCTAAACATAGTTTACAGTTTTTACTGTTTTGTTTTTAATTTATAATGTATGGGCCTGCCCTTTTTATAATTTCCCATTTGATTTTGGTTGTGATATTGTTTTCTTTGTGGTGACATATATATTTTGATAACATTGTATTGTTTGTGTATTTTTCCGTTTAAAGGACATTTTGTTGTTGTAATATCTTTTCTTTTATAAATGCATGCATATATACATACATAAATACACACACACACACACACACACATATATATATATATATATATATATATATATATATATATATATATATATATATATATATATATAGGTATTGATATATGATTTTAATACCCATACTTGGGCAAAAACCGGGTTATACAATTTGCAAATAAAAATATAGTTGAAAAAACCGATATCAGGAGAAAGAATCAGTAAAAAAGAAAAGAGAAAAATATCAGTACCAAAATGGCTAAGTCAATAGGAAAAAAAAACAAATACTGACAGAGTAAATTAAGTAAAACGTAAAAGTGCTCAATAAACTAGGTAGAGAAAAAATAAAAATACACAGCGAGGCAGCACCTAAATATCAATGTTTCACCTAACGGATCTTCAGGGTAAAACTGTCTGTCTTTACCTTGAAGATCCGTTAGATAAGACCTTGGTATGTAGGTGCTGGCTCATTAGGTTATATATAGGCTAAGAAGAATTTGGTAATCCGTATAGGTAGTCCCAAAAAAAGGATGAAATCCTGAGAGCTCAATGTAAATCCTGAGCTAATAATTTAAAGAAAAAACAGACCACTTTAAGGCTCCATGTAATAATTTATTTCGCCAAGCCCTTTATTAAAGGACACTGGCTCATCAGAATCCACTTCCAAACGGTGAAACGATAAATGATATCAATTTTGGTTTTTTCCTTTAATATATATATATATATATATATATATATATATATATGTGTGTGTGTGTGTGTGTGTGTGTCTGTGTGTGTGTGTGTGTATGTGTATGTCTGTGTCTCTGTGTGAGTTTTTAAACAGTGACTATTATTTATTGCTACTAATGCCATACTTTTCGATAAAACGAATCAAGTTCTCTCAGTCACTGGCATGTTTATGAAAAATAAATAGGCTTAAATTTACCTTCATCCCAGCCGTGCGCCAACGGCTAAGGGGTAGATTCTCCAATTGACGCCAATTCAGCCGGGTTTCGTTCCTAGCTAGAGGCAGCCAAACGTCTAGCCACACTGATGAGCTGTGATACAGCCTAACAGTCTGTCGCTCGATGGCAAGATAGATAGATAGATAGTTTTCTCGTACCACACCATGATGAAAAAAAAAGGTATGAAAATAGGGATCAAAATGTAATGAATAAAATCGAGACCAGTAAGTATAGTTTCGATTAAAATCTGATGAAATAGAAAAATAAGCGCCGTCGTCGAATTTTTTTATCAGGAGTATAAATAAATGGCCGAAGTGGTGAAGAGATGGTTTCTTTAAATAAGATCTTAAAAGAGGACATGAAGGGAGGGAAAATCATGATGAATGAAACAATGATTCTCCAAACAATTGCAATTTGTCTTTCAATGTTCCCTGTCTACACAGACACGAGTATTGTGTGTTGATTACAACAGCTTCTATGATATTTAGATGATTGTCTTGTCTGGGCGGCTCATCTGTGCAAAACACAGAAGAAATCTTCTGAATAGTTGTGCCTACAACTATATCCATATTTAACAAATGTTCGTCAATGGTAGACTCATGTGTCTATGAGTGACCCGGATGTTACTGGACAGTTGGCCCGGATAGGACGAGGTACATGTTGGGCAATCCTCGACTCTAGAAGTTGAGTAGTTTTACACACAATGTCAGCATTGCACTGATACTTATAGCGATAAATAAGTAAACTTTGTTGGGGGGTAAGACAGGAGAGAAAACAGTACGTAGTACAACAGAATTAAACCAATAATACTTATTGTATTCGGTTTTAATCATTAAATTATGATCCCTATTTTAAGAATTATATATATATATATATATATATATATATATATATATATATATATATATATATATTAGATTATATTTCTTCAGATATATATATATATATATATATATATATATATATATATATGAAGAAATATAGTCTTAAGATGTGCTATATTTGTGGGATAAAGTGCTCAATATCTCAACATATAAATAGAAAAATGAACATAGAAGTCAACACTTAGACAGTCTGTTTCATGCTAGATGCAATTGTCAGGCCTGACTATTGCATCTAGCATGAAACAGACTGTCACCTCTAAGTGTTGACTTCTATATTCACTTGTATATATATATATATATATATATATATATATATATATATATATATATATATATATATATATATAGCGGGTGTAACAACAAAATTGTTCAATTGTTAATCTCTGATCCGTCGAATCTTAGAAATGATTAAAGATATTTTACTTGAATTCGTCAGGCGACTAGTGCTGTTATTTTTCTGAAAAATAACAGCACTAGTCGCCTGACGATTGCACTAGCATGAAACAGACTGTCGCCTCTAAGTGCTGACTTCCATGTCCACTTTTATATTTACACACGCTCTATCTCTGATATTGAGCACTTTACCCCATAAATATAGCACACTTTAAGACTATATTTCTGTATATATATATATATATATTTCTAATTACGAAACGAACTCAGTCTATACTGGGGCTGAATAAGACTGATGAATTTTTCGTCGGTTGAAATAAGCCTCTTCCCTATATGAGGTATATTTTTTTATTTTATTGTGTATTAATTATTTGCTCTGTAATATCAAATACACGGAGCTCTTTGAAGTCAACACTTAGTGGCGACAGGCTGCTTCATGCTAGACGCAATCGTCAGGCCACTGGTAACAACAATCATTCGGTGTCCTGACGATTGCATCTAGCATGAAACAGCCTGTCGCCACTAATTTTTGCCTTCAATGTTCATATATATATATATATATATATATATATATATATATATATATATATATATATATATATATATATATATATATATATATATATTATAAATTAATTGATTTAAAATATGGGTTTTTCGCTACACAGTGATAACCATGTTTCAGAAATGGAAGCTAAAGCTTTCGAATTTAATTTTGTTATTAAACCTAAGACATTAGTTCCATTTCCTCGTCAAGCGAATTTTGGAGTCTAAAATTCGCTTGACGAGGAAATGGAACTAATTTCTGAAACATGGTTATCACTGTGTAGCGAAAAACCCATATTTTAAATCAATTAATTTATAATATTAATGCTCTGTAAATTTACATTGAGCACTATTGTGTAAAAATAAAAATATCTATAAGAACACCGGATTTTATATCTTACTGTTCTTTCTTTTTATTTGTATATATATATATATATATATATATATATATATAGAGAGAGAGAGAGAGAGAGAGAGATGTATGTGTGTGTGTGTGTATATGTGTGTGTCTGTGTGTGTCCATAAAATTGTTTTTGGAATTTATTTTGTCTTTACATTTTATTTCAGCAATCTGATTACATCGAATAATGGACCAACGTGGATTTTATTGCTCCGGAACTAATGGATTATTTAATAACGGTATGTTTATGGCTACACGTACAATCAAAATTTGAGGAAAATATACATTTAAGCGCTCCGACAGTAGGTTTGTTAATATTGCTGTTTCACTAATATAGAATTTATATCGATATAATTAAGTCTGAAGCTGTTTGTTAAAAATAATTTCCATTTGAAATTATTCAGTAAAAAAATATCCAAATAAACTGAAGATAGAAATCCAACATATGGTCACAACAATGTTTAATACTTCTTGACAACCTACCATTGATTATCTCATGGTTATAGAAGTGGTTAATGCTTCTTGACAACCTACCATTGATTCTCTCATGGTTATAGAAGTGGTTAATGTTTCTTGACAACCTACCTTTGATTATCTCATGGTTACAGAAGAGGAAAAAATCATGCCGTGTTTTACATAATAAAATAAGATAACACCTAATAAAATACATGGCTAATGATTTTACTAAAGAAATATAACGGAATTCAGAGAGAAAACATTGCCGCATGTAAAGAATTAACAGACAATTTAATTAGGTTTATTATAAGAATATGCAGTTGGGTTAAGGCATATAGGCGCATGAAATTGAATTCGCGAGCCGGCTTTAAATTTTCCGTTAGTCCGTTCCATTAAATTTAAAATTAATGTGCTAGTGTCTTCCATGACAACTTTCCCCCAGCTACGGGTTATAAAGCTGAATTCTGTATAGCGTTGGAAGGCAACCAATGCAAGAGAATTGATTGATTCGTTTTCTATGGCTTATCAACCCTTTACAAGTTATTTAAAGCCAGAACATATTTTGAGATAGCAAAATTTTCTTTTGAGTTAATAATAATTAAATGACAAAATTAATACTAACTGAGCCACAGACAGGGGAGAAGAGATGGATTTTTGATACATCTCATATATATATATATATATATAAAGGCTCTCTCTCTCACACACTCTCTCTCTCGCTCTCTCTCTCTCTCTCTCTCTCTCTCTCTCTATATATATATATATATATATATATATATATATCCTTCTATGACCATCAAAATAACATAGTACACTGCGAAAGTGTTTTCATCGGTTAACTCCTGGGACCAATATTTAGCAAATTCTACATGACGAATAACGTATTTAATTACACAAAAACCACCATTTGACTAAGGTATGTTAATATACATATATATATGTATATATATATGTATGTATGTATATATATATATATATATATATATATATATATATATATATATATATATATATATATATATATATATATATATATATATATATATATATATATATATATATATATATATATTATGTATATAAGTTGATCTTCTCATTTTAGTCAAAACACGGTCAACATATTCGTAACATTCTTGCTGATAATACAAATATAATAGCATCGTCTACATGTAAAAAAAGGCTACAAATAATGGAAACCATTTAATTAAAAAAAATAATGGAAGCCTTTTTAATAAAAAAAATATTATCACCTATGGACATGGACACAATATGATGACTTTTAAAAAAAATGAAAACATTATGTAAACAAAAGACATAAAACAATCTAGATCTTTTTAAAAATTAATATATTTCAACCTTGAAAATATATTGCCGAAAGCGTTCGGAAAAAGATTATTTGAACTGTTTTTGTACATCTACTGAAAGAAAAAAATTATACGATCACAAGAGAAATTATATAAAAACTTAATCAAAGCACACGGTCTGTGATATATAATGAAGCTTGCATATTTATATATATATATATATATATATATATATATATATATATATATATATATATATATATATATATATATTGATATCTATATATATATATTTATGTGTGTGCGTGTGTGTGTTTGTATGTGCGTGTGTGCATCAGGATATATGAGAAAAGTCACTTTGAAAAGAAATTGTGAATATATATATATATATATATACATATATATATATATATATATATATACATATATACATATATATATATATATATATATATATATATATATATATATATATATATATATATATTGACTATATGTTAATGAAATGACAGCAAATACATTATGAAGACAGAAAAGGGAATCTTATGCTTGAAAAAAAAAGAAGAAAATACTGCTATGTTCTGGGAATATTAGCATAATTAAATGTTATCTGCAAAAGTTTCTCGTTACTACAATGCACAAGTAAATAGTTCTCAAGGTTTGCGTATTGTCCCAAAATATTTGCATGACACTAATTCTGTCGCACCGTAGTCTACTCACTAGTTTACGTTGGATTCTCTTGTTTTTCACATTAAACATGATCTACAGTACATACATACATACATACGTACGTACATATATATATATATATATATATATATATATATATATATATATATATATATATATATATATATATATATATGAACAAAAACCCAGATATAAATGAAATATATATGTAAAAAGACAATATTGATAAAGAGGAAAAGACATCTTTTCCCAATTCGTTTCGTCCGCTGAGTCACTTTATCAAGGTAAATATAAGGATTTTACTTTGAAACATGTATTTATGAACAGGAATAAATGTCATAAATAGTATATATTTGTTATTTTTTTCCAGGATCTTATTAGCTGACTTCATATGGAGTTGAACTAAAAGTTGAGATATATTCTATTACCCGGGTTGGCAGACACCTGAAGAAGGCCAGAAAATACAACTGCCGAAACATTGTGATAATAACAAAAAAGATGTGAACATTGGTCCGACTAAAAAATAAGAAAAAATAATTAAAAGCATCAGTTTAGTTGCTTAAATCTTCAGCCAGTTATCTCAATATTTTTAATCATTTCCAAAGGTGTTGTTGGTTGTTAAAGAATATGAGGAAAATAAAACCATTATTAAGATGACAGAATAACACAAGAACAATGCTTATGAAGATAGAAGATAACGATTGATATTGCGTTTAAATTTTTAAAATCATCAGAGCTGACTGGAATTCAAGAGACCAAAAGAGAACTTCCATGCTAGAGAAGAAACTGTTAGCATAGAACTTACGGTTGCATGTAGTATTTTCATCTGTAAATTGATGAAACCTGACTTCCAATCAACTACTGTACTTAAATCCATTATGTCGAGGTACCAAATGGGGAGAGCAGCTCAGAACAATTACCTTGAAAATATTTATTGAAAAGCTACAAGGTAGCACAGTTACGGCATTTGGAAAATGAGTTAAACCGATATGACAGGTCAGTATATATAAGATTGCAGATTCCTTGGATTGTATCAAGAATCTCTAAATACACAGCAGTAGCACGAGGGAAACACAGAATGTGGTCATGGTTAGCAAGCGTCCCTCGCTAGATAAATTACTACTGAATAGTGAGTTCGATCCTCACTGGGTACCGTATACTTACGGCCTTTTGTCACAAGTAAGCTACGCGCCTGGGACACCGCCATAGCAGAAGCACCAGACCAGATTCGGCAGTTATATTCAATGCACGGATGAATGATATTTTCAAAGATGATATTCCGAACTTTTGTCTGTTTACATTCTCAAATCAATTTTATCTACATATTTTCTTACGTCTCAGCTCCCTATTCGCTCTTTATTACTTTTTAATTTCCTTAAATCTCTCTTTTCTGACATTCCTGAAGTTCGGTTCCACGTTCTTATCGTGTCAATGTTTTCAATTACATTTTTGATCACTTTGCAGTGTCTACTTAAATTCCTCAGAATTCCCCCCTTCACCCAATGTCATTACAATAGCTTTATTCTCTTTCGAGATTAATATGACTTACAGTAACCTAAATATATCCGAAATTGAATAAATAGATATTAATGGTTATTTTCTTCTTCTATGTGCTGTGACCCCACTTCAGGATTTTTGGCGATAATGGCTCTCCACAATTTGTGGCTCTTAATACTCCCTCTGTTCCGAAATAGTTGTTCCATAGCCGAAAATCTCATGTGGAATATATTAATTCTTAGTCGAATTGTTTGCCGTTTTCATTAACAGGTTATGTTCCTCAAGTATTTATATTAGCTTATTCAGGTAGAATAATTTGAAGCGCAATTTATATCACTTTTTCACCACATTAAAATTGTTTTTTTTTCAGATAACCTGCTGGCCAGAGATTATGATGGGAGAAGAGAAGCCAATTGGCAGAAATGCTAAACGAAATTGCAAGAAGCACGAATTGACAAATAATGAACGTATTGCTGTGTTGCAAGCATTGCTGGAAAGATTCACAGATCGTGTCCTGAGGCGCGGTGCAATAAAACATGAATTAAACGTAGCTGCAGAACGTCTGGATTTGCAAATTGAATTAGTTTGCCAGCCTACAAATAATCTTGATCTCAATGTCCTTGATCTGGGTTATTTTAATGCAATTCATCACCAGCAAGCTCCAAATAATGTTGACCAACACATTGAAGCAGTGGAAGAAAGCTTCAATAAACTTCAGAAATCGAAGCTTAACAATGTTTTTCTAAGTTTGCCGTTAGCAATGGAACAAGTTACTTTAATTGACGGCGATAACAACTATAAACCCCGGCACATGTCTAAAGACAAGCTTGAAAGAGAAGGAAAACTTGACGTATCCATTTCTATTTCTGACGAGTTGCGACAAAAACTGCTTTTGTTAAAGTAAACCTTCCCCAGTTATTTTTGTTATTAATTTAACTGTTTATGTATATCAGTTTCGATATATTTCACACTTATTTATATGACAATTCACTAATATTAGTCATTTATTGTTGAGTATGGGAATAAATGATATTTTTGTTCTTTTTGGAGTTTTTTTATCTACTGGAACAATTATTTTGGAACAACGTGAAAATTTCTTTGGAACAACTATTTCAAAACGGAGGGAGTATATTGTTTTGTAATCTCTGCTAAATCCATTCTGCAATCGTTGCTAGGCTATGCTTTATCTCCCCCAGTCGCCCTTGCTTCAATATTTCTTGATATATATATATATATATATATATATATATATATATATATATATATATATATATATATATATGCGTGTATATGTGTGTGTGTATGTATGTATGTATTATGTTCTAATAAATTGTAACAGTTGAACAAAAATATATTACGTATTTCTAACGATTAACGTGCCCTCTTTATTTTATATCAATATCTTTCAGTATTAACTTAAAATATATACCCCCCTCATATTGAACATGAAAATAAAAGAGATGTGTTTACTTCTTTGCATGAATTCAAGCTTAATGATAATGCTTCTCAAAC
The DNA here is from genome assembly GCA_964036315.1 of Acanthosepion esculentum. Classification (NCBI taxonomy): domain Eukaryota; kingdom Metazoa; phylum Mollusca; class Cephalopoda; order Sepiida; family Sepiidae; genus Acanthosepion; species Acanthosepion esculentum. The sequence continues at coordinate 7,726,207 of OZ038489.1, forward strand.
TGCAGTCAACAGAAACAGAATATGGATTGAATTATGCACTTGTGATCGAATAGTACGGTGTTGCTTTCTGTTATGGTCCAAGTTCCTTGTACCACGGTGATGGGCCAAGGTAGAACCAATGAAGAATAACTGGAATACAGGTATGGAATAACACAGATATATTACAAACAGAAATATGTACAAAGAAGTAGAAGTATTAGTAATGAATATCAGATTTGGTTAGGGAGAACTATGTTGTCTCGACAATTATCACTATTCCAATGTCTTACAGTAATCGTCCGACTCTGTTTCTGACTCTGACTGACTCTGAACACTGTCCTTCCTCTTGAGGAGCAGTATTTATGATGTCGGGAATAGTCATTTATTATTATGGATAAGCCTCATAACACCCCCCTTCCGAAGCTTTTGCATAGCAGGGGTTTTTAATATCTTTTTTCTTTGTATCTATTTCCAAAGGTTCTGTGAACTTTCTTTTTCTGGGCGATTTTTTTGGGTCTGGCAATCTTTGCGGTCTTTTTATATCAAATGTATCGAAAATTTTGTCCATCACCTCTTCTTGAGGTGGACCGTTAGCATCTTGTAACGGTCTCTTCCTTATTTGGTTTACGTGTCTTCTATGTGAGAAGCTTTGTCCCTGTACTATGTAAACCATATTGCCGATTCTTTTCTCAATTGTCCCTTGCTCCCAGTAAGATGTATTATTTTTATATGCTTTAAAAAAAACTTTTTCTCCTGGGAGGAATTTTCTTTTTGGTGCGTAGGACTGTGTTACTTGTTTCGTGTTACTTGGTAGCAATTTATCAAATGCAGATCTGATTTTTCTAGCAAACATCACTTCTGCCGGCGATAAAGTCGATGGCGTAGCATTATTTGGCGTAATTCGATATACCTGAAGAAATTGCTGTAATTCTTTTTCCGTAGGCATATCGTATGCTTTTCGTAACGCTCCTTTGGGTGTATCAACAAATCTCTCCGCTTGTCCAATTGATCTTGGCTGGTATGGCGGGGATTTTATATGTTTTACTTGATAAATTTCGCAAAACTCTTGGAAGTCTGCTGATGTGAATTGCGTTCCATTATCTGTGACTAGGCAATCCACTACTCCAAACCGAGCGAATAGTTCGTGGAGGCAATTTATGGTCATTTCTGCAGTAGGAATTTTGCAACGAAACACCTCCGGTCATATACTATAACTATCCACTATGATTAAATAGTAGAAACCGTCAATTGGTCCTGCATAATCTGCGTGTATTTTTGACCACGGACGATCAGTCTCTGGCCATGGCTTATGAATGATTGTCGATGCTTTGGTTGCTAAGTTACAACCCTTGCACATTTCCACCATCTGAGTAATATCCTGGGTCATATTTTTCCAATATACATAGCTTCGCAATAGCGACTTCATTCTATTCTAACCAGGATGGCCTCTGTGGAAATCCTTTAAGATTCGCTTTTGTAGTGTTTTGGGAATTACAATCCTTTCGTAGTAAAGTAACACATCGTCGCATAGAGAAAAGCGGTCCGATATTTGCTTATCTTTTTCTGCTATTTTTGCTTTTGTTTCTTTTATAAATTCGTCATTTTTGGCTTCATTTTTTATGTCTAGCAATTCTATCCGTTTTTGACATGGCAGGTTTGTTCAGTTTTCTCCATGTTTGTAGGTTTATGATAGTTAGGTCCGAGCCAGAATCCAGCTGTAGCCTGATTTTTCTGTTTTGCATTTCAACTTGTACGTATTTCCTTATGTTAATCTCATCAGCTTGGTCAGTCCTCGTAATTCTTATTCTGCTTTTGATTTCCCTTCTAGATCAAAAATGAGACCTTTTGTGTCCTATTTTTTTGCATGTTAGTCAAGTTTTAAAACGGTACAGTCTTTACACCAATGCCAAGTCCCACAGCGATAGCATGGACTGGGTTGTAGTTTTTTCTGATATTGATATTTAGAATTAGAAAATTTTGTTTTACCTGTTTTTGAGGGGTAAAATTGGTTTGGTTTGTTTCTGAGGAGGGAAAGTTGGTTTGCCTTCGTACTTTATGTATGTGCGCGGTGCCAGCTTCTTCTGTCTTTTGAGTCTTTCTTCACACTGATGCATCTCTGGCAGTCTTCGGCTAGTTTTTGAAGTGTCAAATCTTGTTCACTCTCCAATTTAGTAAGGATTCTGCGTCTCATTTCCGCGTCTTTGGTTGAAACCAGACCTTGGACGTAAATAAAGCATTTTAAATTGTCCGCGCTGAGTTCCGATAATTTGAAGTCATCAAAATATTTGTTGACAATAGACGCTAAAGTTATGTAATCTTCGCTGTCCGTTTTTGTTAGGTTCAGACATTTCCATCTTTTGTGGAATAGTAAGGTATTATGGCGGAAAAGTTCTGTCAATAGTTTTATGGCTTCTTTGAATGTTAGTTCACTTGTTTTTCTGGGAAGGATATAATCTACGAATTTGTTATATTTGCATGTGCCTAATTTTCTTAGTAATAGACGTACTTTTCGTGCGTCTCACCAATCTTTGCAGTCAAATTCATATAGATCTTCGTACCTTCGGAAGTAATTTGCAAAAGTTTTATCTTCGTCGGCTGCGCACGTGAAATCTTCGATAGTTCTCCAAATAGCGTCTTGTGAGAGAACTGTTTCGTTCTCGGATTTTTGCTCTTTATTTGACATTACGCATAGCAATAATTCCTGTAATTCCAGATGTTTCTGTTCGTACTTTTCTTTACATGCTGTTTTCCTTCAGGATGTGGGCGATCATAGCTCTCCACAATTCCCTGTCCTTTGTAGCTCTTAATAAAATTTGTCTTCTGTTATTTCTTCGAAGACCTGTTCGCCATCCATTTACACATGTTCACTATGTATGTTATGCATTGTTTTCCTCTGTTCCTCTTGCCTTCACTCTGTCCTGTGAGTATCAGATTTTCTAAGCCCACCTTCCTCATTATTTACCCTAGATATTTCAACTGTATATTCGTTATGTTAAGTAAAATATCCATTTTGCTTCCATATACTCTCAGACTTGGTCGTCGCTCAAATGTTTGGTCCATGGTACTTCAGAATACATCTGTAGAACCAGATTTTCTGTTTCCATTGCTTCAAGTCTCCTCTTCATCATTAAGAAGATCAACAGGAGGACAGATAGGACTTGCCTAAAAGTGACATTTACGTTCACAACGTGAGAAAATGTGTGCGTGGAGGTTGGCCTATGTTCATTTCTATAAATACCCTAGGCCAGATTTTGGCAACCCTTTGCTATGTGCCGACTTAGGGTTTTAAAATCAGTATGCCAACAGCATGCGTAGTTTTATACAAATGAAGGTCAATATACATGTTCTACAATATATTTTATTTAGTAATACAGTGTAACCCGGATATAAGAGAGTTGTCGGGACCGGAGAAGAAGTATCTTATATCCGGGTTTCTCTTATATCCGAGTTTGGTCTATTTTGTTTTATTAACACGTTCTAATTTGGGACCAGAGAAAATCTCTCTTATATCCGGGTTTATCTTATATCCGGGTCTCTTATATCCGGGTTACACTGTATATAGTATGTATATTTTAGCATATATTAAAATTGAAATAGGTAATTATGTACTTTCCGTTGTAGTAATTAATGTTTTGTCATTTGTGGCTGGGTGCCATTGGAAACTGTTTGGCGTGCCGCGTGTGGCACGCGTGCCGAAGATTGCCGATCCTTTGGAATCCATTTTCACAGCGCCAGCATTTGTCGCTCTTACCGTTTCATTTCTCCTTTTTCCATCTCAAATCTTTGTTCTTTTCTTTTCCACTATTCCTTCTTTACTCTATTTCCGCATCTCATCCTCCCCCCTCATCTTCTCATTCAGCTTCTTTTTCCCCCCTCCAAATTTTCTCCTACTTCTCTTCTCCGGCTTTCTACACATACATTCCTACGTTACCTACCTGTTCTGTTATATATTTCTTCATCTTTTCCATTCAGCGAAACTCCGACACATGAAGCCGCCTGACTTGTCTTTTCGAAACTCCTGTGAACAATTACCCAATATTTTTTTTTATTATTCTTAGACACGCTTAAGTGCTCTTCAAGCTCATTAGCTAAATGGTCTTCTTCAACGGCGTCACCAACAACAGATGAAAATGAAAGGGACCAAAGAGAAAAAGCATTTGAAATTTTAAAAGTATTTACTTTTATTTAACTATAAATCCATTTGAAATTCTCATTTCGATTTGATTAAATAAAATGAGCTTATGAAATAGATTTTTAAAGTTGTATTTTTATCTAGATGAATAAGTTAATAGAGGCCTGAAATAAACATCTCTCGAACGGATTATTTTCCGCAGATATATATACATAGGCAAACAAACATATATATATATATATACATATATATAATGAAAGAAGATATTGATTTCAAGATAATCGGAGTAGCACGTACGACTATATCTATCTATCTATTTATCAATCTATCTACACATACAGACACACACACACAAACAAACACACACACACACACACACACACACGCACACATATATATATATATACATATATATATATATATATATATATGTAATCAAAACATTATTAAAGTGTTCGGTAATAATTTCAGGCAGACAACTGCCTCATCAGATCGGAGTTATAAAATGGTTTAAATCCTCCATGTAGTTTATTAAAAAAATATATATTTATTATAATCATATATATATATATATATATATATATATATATATATATATATATATATATATATATATATATATATATATATATATATATATATATATGGTCATAATAAATATACATTTGTTCCTGACAATTTTTCGGTGAGGAACAAAAATATAGTTATTACAACTATGAATTTTCGAACTTTTTACATGGAATAATGTTTTATTACCAGTAGCGCTCATCTATCTATCTGTCTGTCTGTCTGTCTGTCTATCTATCTATCTATCTATCTATCTATCTCTCCCTCTCTTTCACTACACATACACACACACACGCACACACGCACACACCCACACACACACACACACACACATATATATATATATAAATATATATATATATATATATATATATATATATATACATATATATATATATATATATATGTAAACCAGGTATCTTAGTGAGTATATATATGGGTTGATCGATCTTAAAAATGTTTAACAGCTCTCGAGCAAATATTTCTATAATTACCTCTCTCTCCCTCCCTCTCCATATATATATATATATATATATATATATATATATATATATATGCATGTATTTATATATAATAGATTTTAAAAATCTTCATTGCATTCATGTCTACTTTTAAGTATTTTACGCGATTTCAAAATATGTGTAAGTTTACTTGTCTACTTTGTCACACGCATGTATATATATATATATATATATATATATATATATATATATATATATATATATATATATATATATACGTATATATGTGTGTGCGTGTATATATATGTGTGTGTGTGTTTTTACACATATAGTCTGTTGTGCTTTCTGCGTGTTTTAAGAACATTTTTCTGATATTCACATATTCATTTGCATACACATATGTAGACATATTTGTGCGTGCCTGAGTGTGATTATGTATGGATAAATATAAGTATATCTAAATCTGTGTGCGTTCGTAATTATAAGTTTATTCGTTGTTTTTTTTTTTCATAATCATAGAATCTTAAAAACACAGCCTGGCCTTGCTTTCCGCCATGTTTACATTATATGATTTTTGTCTAATATCGTCTTTTGTTTAATTTGTTTAAATTCCATTTAATTTTTTTTCTTTTTCTACAATTCTGTTTTAATTTGAATTCGTGTTTGTTAGATTGCAACATTTCTTTCATTCTCTCACTTTCTTTTTCAATTTCTTTTCTTTATTGCGCATACACGAGACTTGAATATTGTCGTCTGCCTGCTGCTCGCAGCGCGCTAAACAATTACACTTTGCCAAAATGCGTGGATCTGCATCACCAACATAAGAGGCTTTGCAGGATCTGGCATGCATATAGAATGCATGTAGAAGACGTCGTCTGCGACAAAACAGTTGTACTTTGAATATAAAAATCTACAATTTAACAGTTTTCAAGGGAAAATGAATCAGACGCGCCACATCACGATAGTTTAATAGCGATAATCGCAAGAGGAGGAAGAGAATAGCTTTGGAAATATGTATAATTGTCTATCTCTCTACAGAGCTAAGGTTAATAAAAGAACATTACCAATAACAAAGGCATGATGATATTTCAGATAAAAATATTGATATACGTGGATTCAATAGATAAAGTATTACAATACGTAAGTTTAATAATACATTCATATATAAATATATATTTATATGGAAAAGAGTTCAATATTGAAGATGGCGCATGTATATATATATATATATATATATATATATATATATATATATATATATATATATATATATTACGATGAAACATTCATACAAATATAAATTAGTAAAGTTAATGACATAAAATGTCGAAAAGGGATTTCGCCATTTTATATCATTAACTATATTAATTTACTTCTTGCATGAATGATTCATTGTAATCTAATATAAATTGAACTGTATCACATATTTGATATAGCTATGTATGTATACACACACACACACACACACACACACACACACACACACATATATATATATATATATATATATATATATATAATATCTGGATAAAATGAATGAAACAAAATTGGGTGTTTTTTTTATGAAAGTATTTATTTCTGTGTTTTTATTTATATTTATTTATTTAATATTTCAGACCACCTAGGTCTTTCCTCAGAAATCAAATTAGAAACTGTGTTTGTGTGTTTGTTTACAGCGTTTGTTTACAGCGTTTGTTATGCTATATATATATATATATATATATATATATATATATATATATATATATATATATATATATATATATATATATATATATATCCAGAGATAGACAGAGAGAAAGACTAATCTTAGACATGAAGAGGCTAAGATTGTTGTGATCGAGGAAGACACCACTCGGGAGTCTATTCCACAAAGTAGCGGTTCTCGAGAAGATGCCTTCAGGCCAGATGTGGCAGCAATATTTTATGCGCGAACGAATGGTCAGTGTATAAATCCTGCGCGATTAACTGTCTCGAATAAACTGAGAGAGACAATTTTCCTAGAAGCAGCCCTAGAAATTAATTTGATATAATCGACACACATAGTATCCGTCGATTGTTTTGGTTTTGATGTTTTCGATTAGTTTGTTTCCAATCATAAGATACATAATGTGATTCTGAAAGACCTCGGTTGTTAGGAACGTTTCTATAACCATTCAGACGCGTCTATACATATGAACCGGAAAAATGTATACTTTAGAGATTCTGACTTCGGTGTGTCTTCGCACCATTTTCCATTTTATAAGTGTTTCATTATTTCTTTCGAAAGTTGCACATCCCTATCCTTATGTACAATATATATATATATATATATATATATATATATATATATATATATATATATATATTGTACATATATATATATATATATATATATATATATATATATATATATATATATATATATATATATATAAATTAACTGATTTAAAATATGGTTTATTCGCTACACATGGATTACCAGGTTTCAAAAACCGAAGCTATAAATTTCAAATTTAATTATATAATTAAATTAAAATCATTAGTTCTGTTTCATTTTCAAGCGGGTTTTGGAATAACTTATTTTTAAATTTACTGAATTTTGTAAGAACTTATTTTTAAATTTACTGATATTTAAAAACATGGTAATTCCTGTGTCGCGATGAAACCATATTTTTAAATCAATTTATTTATAATATTTATGCTCTCTAAATTTTCATTGAGCACTGTTTTGTAAGTATATATCTTACTGTTACTGTTAAAATTTCTTTTTATTACAATGTGGATATATATATATATATATATATATATATATATATATATATATATATATATATATATATATATATATATATATATATTCGCTTGAGGATGAAACGAGGCTCAATACCTTAATTCAACTTGATTTTAAAAATTATATTGTGGGTTCCGGCTCTCGTTTTTGAAACATGAAAACTCTTATGTAGCGAAGCAATTATATTTTTATATATATATACATGTACATATATATATATGTGTGTGTGTGTATATATATATATATATATATATATATATATATATATATATATATATATATACATATATATATGGAGAGAGAGAGACAGAGAGAGAGAGATGTGATATAGATGTATCATCCACATGTGGAAATAATGGAAGCACAAATAATAAAATAGAAAAAGGCAACATGCAGTAATATCAATCATGAACTTTAACCCCTACATCTGGTGATCTAACTCCTCAGATTGCAACTCCCTCGATTATTATCTGTGTCGTGAGACCGATACTTCCCTACATCATGGAATCTCCCAGTACTATATTATTATGTGAATGATAGTATTATGGGGAGTAGCACCAGTAATGGTGCTCTGCTGTCGAACTCTCTGTTTGGCAGAGAGGAACTCGGTCGAGGCTTTGCCGCAGGGCAAAGTTTCGTCCGGGGAGGTAGACAGTCCCTAAACTCGTGTATACGGGTTGTAAATGGGCATATTTTTGGCAGAACCTACGAGCTCGGTAAGCCCACGTTAAACCTGCCTTGTACCACATTCGACCCGTGTGTGTGTGGGGGGTGTTAAATATAGTAGCACCAGTAATGCGCAGCCGCGTACGATACCAATATCGGACACCACTGGATAGTAAGCTCTGCTTACACTATTCTTTGTAACTTTTCTGTTTAATATATCTTTCTTACCTCTAACCCGGGTTCCGTGTTTTCCTTCCGTGGCCCCTACTTCGGGTCCACATCAATCTGTGATGCACAGTTGAGCCAGAGACCAACAAAATTACTTTGTAAAACCAAAGATGAACTGAAGGCAAGGATTATAGCAGTTTTCAACAGCTTAAACAAGGAAACGACCCAGAAGAATTGCAGGAGATTTCGAAGTCGTCTGGTGGTCGTGGTTGAAGCCAATGGTGATTTTATTAAAAAAAAAATGACTCGATATTACAAGATATTTTTGTGTAATTTTAGTAAGTATATCCGTTAAAATTAAATGTCAGTTTTATTTTCATTTTCGCGTAATTTAGTCGACAATTTATCCATCGCACAGTCTACATAAAGAATCTGCACATTCAGCTAAAAAAAAAACATAATGGCTAACAGAATAGCCGAAAGCGTTCGGATATATAGAACTGTTGTACAGTTTTTACACAATTCAGTCCTGAAAAGTAAACACTTTTACGCACACAAGAAAAATTGAAAGAAAGTCTTAACCGCAGTACCTTCTCAATTTTTTTAATGAAACTTTTTGAAAAGAGATATTACTGGGTGAATAGAATATATATATATATATATATATATATATATATATATATATATATATATATATATATATATATTTCTCAGAATTAATCTGTAGAAAAATCCAACGTATACAACAAAGAAATCAAAATCAAAATTTTGAATACGTCAACACAACAATACAAACAATATTTCTACATGTGAATTTTTTTTCTTCAAACACAAAGTAACTGACGTAATTTTTCAGTTGGCCATATGAATATACTATAGCGTTTCTAACTTCTAGATGCTAGCGACATTTTCATAGTTGTATATAGATACTTTGTTTCAATGAATTCATTTCGTTTTTTGCCTTAAAATTTTCAATATTGGACGAAACGCGTCGGGTTAAACAACATTTTCCTATTGTACTTTTCCTTAATAGATATCTTATATATAATGTAAAGTGTATGTGTTTGTGCGTGTCTGTGTGTGTGTGCAAGCAACTGCTCCGCTCCCGCTGGTCTGATTTCAATGATTCATAGTTCATTCAAATGACCTAGAAAAGTTAGCCTCAGGGAACGATTTTCCTTGATTTTCCTTGATTTTCCTTGAAATATTATAAATAAATTGATTTAAAAATATGGTTTCATCGCGACACAGGAATTACCATGTTTTTAAATATCAGTAAATTTAAAAATAAGTTCTTACAAAATTCAGTAAATTTAAAAATAAGTTATTCCAAAACCCGCTTGAAAATGAAACAGAACTAATGATTTTAATTTAATTATATAATTAAATTTGAAATTTATAGCTTCGGTTTTTGAAACCTGGTAATCCATGTGTAGCGAATAAACCATATTTTAAATCAGTTAATTTATAATATATATATATATATATATATATATATATATATATATATATATATATATATATATATATATTGTACATAAGGATAGGGATGTGCAACTTTCGAAAGAAATAATGAAACACTTATAAAATCGAAAATGGTGCGAAGACACTCCTTCAGTGTTACCATATGTGAGGTTAAAAATATATTGTAATATATATTATACTAGCTATTATCTTTGTTTCATCGTCCAAGTGGAGTAACTCTTATTTTCCTTTTGTATTGAAAATTGCAGCTAGTTTAAAATTTTAAGCTAGCTAAAATTGTAAGCTAGCTAAAATTATAAGCTAGCTTTAAAACCGCCCTACCGGGCGGCATTTAAACTAGTTCCTGTGGAGGACTCTTGGTATGGCCATCATCAGAATATCTAAGGAGGAGTAGATCCGATAGGCATCAATAAACTAGAGAATAACTCAAAATTGATCGCTGCATTTGAATATTGAATTAATGTTTAAGCTTACCTTCTAACAATAATTCTTCTGCTGCCACTCAAAGTTAAAGAAAAGCTCAGATTACGCAAGACTGTCATCAGACTCTAAAGATATTAATTTAATTGTGAATATATATGATTCCGATTGCTGGTAAAATCAAATAGAAGAGATTAATGAAATTTTGTCGATTTATTCAAAATTTGATCGTGAATAAATTTAAATTTGCTTTTTGATATAGATGCCATTTGATGAAGGAACACATTTTGCATGAATATATTTTTCTGATATACTTTTATTTTTCGTTTGGAACTTTGGAAAAGAAAAGTGCAAAATATAGACGCACGCACACATTGAATGAAAGACAGGGCGCAAATTACGATTTCACATTTAAAAGAAAAATCCAATACCACCAGAAATGACGACATATGTGAAAGTGGTATTTTATTCAGTGATTTAGAAATGTAGCAACAAACAGAATCTTATGCAGTGTCACTTTCCAGCGAGGAATCTTTTTATCATTTTAACAGATAAAACACATTCTCTATCCGAAAATCTGGATTTTAAAAATAATTTCAGTTTTATAACATTTAGCAACATACATATAAGTAAGTGAAGCTTGAGGAAAATGCTCTTATTTGAAGTATAATATATCCATTCATTTATATGACGTGTAAAGACGTAATATTTGGGGAAAAAAATGATTTGATTTACGTAGGTCCTTATTTTCTGTGCAAACAATTATTTTTATTTCATGAGTGACAGAACAGGGGAAAATCTATAAGATATTAATATATAGAGATGGGAACATAGAGATTAGAATACATTCAATATATGAAGAGTTAGAGAAACATAATAGCTAATAAAGTAAAGCCTATATTATAGAATCTCTATGATATATGCGAAATTGGAACTCAGTTCTCTCACAAATTAAAACAAAAACAGCTCTACTTCACAATAAATCACAAAATAACACCTCAATATCTGTATTCTATAATATCTATTTGTAGGTAATATCACTCTTCAGGTTTAACTAATTTTCATATTGATTGAAAAATAATTTTATTATCCGCCATTCATTACTGTTCTTTGATTCGAGGTCTATTTTGATTTTCATATAAAAAAAATAGTTAATTTTAGGAATATTGTCTTATATAGTACAGAAAATATTTGAAATTTGCATTATACATTTCCTTCAACAAGTTGGCATCTATTTGTAAAACGTTCCTTAATTATAACAAGCCAATTTAATAATGAAATGTTCATTCAAATTTTTGCTTCAAAGTTTTCAAGTAGTGAATATATCTTACTTTGCGAAAATATAGATAGATAGATAGATAGATATACAGAACGTTCCTAAAGAACTCACATTTTGACTACGTCATCATTTTCAGTATTTATAAATATGAATTTAATTTTATTTAATGTTTAATTTTAACCACCAGTCTTCTTTTCTAATTCAATAAAGATTAATATTTCGGAATTTTAACCCCATTAATCTTGGTTGCAAGTTAATAAAAACTTCATTCATTTCCATTAAAACCATATATATATATATATATATATATATATATATATATATATATATATATATATATAGCGAAACAATCTGTCTGTGGATGACTATATACCCCCCTCTTATCGGCTAAGCACTTTGGAAGAAAGCGAAATTCGTCGGCTGCTGCTATTAACGCTAAAAGCTCTTCGCTATGAATTTAGCACTCTGGTAGACGTTGGTGCTGATGTCTCGTATTTAAGGTGTTAAAATTTCTCTTTTCTCGCAGCGTGAGCTGATGGCCTAAGAGTGAGTGTCTCCGACAGATATCAAATCGGTCAGATTTCAATCTTGGCTTGAAAAACTCGCATGTCTAGTCAAACTGATGATCTGCGAAACAGTCTGTGGATGACTATATCTATATACACTAAGAATTGTTCGCCTTTCCCTTCTTTTGCTTCACTTAAGAGCCGCGTTATCACGCTTAATATGCTCCAGACAACCTGGGACGCTTACAATCCCTCCCTTCTGTACTAAAGCACTTATGTATTTGTTGGCAACAAGACAATACCGAAGCCGTTTGGATAGGATGCTGAAGACCATTTTGTTCTCAGTATCCAGTAAAGAAATCGTTCCAAACTGTTCAATTCCTTTTGAATTTTCTTCTTTCGGAATCGACACTGCATATGCGAACACCAGCTGCTTTGCAACTCTCCCTCCCCTCAAAATGGCTCTTAATATCTTCCAGAAATGTACCTGAATATTCAGACATCTGTTATAGACATTATAGGGATCACCGCTGGGTCCTAATGCCGAAGCTGATCTAGCTGCCGATATGACCTCCTTTAATTCTTTTTATGTCAAGACGAAACCTGCCTCTGGCGGTTTAGGGTGCACTATTGCATTGTTTTCTCCTAGATCATTTTTCTTTTTCTGGATCACTGAGTGTCTCTCGTAATAAAGAATTTAATTCTTGCGCCGTTCACTGAAGATTGCCATTTTTCTTGTCTCTGAGTAATCTCTTCGTACAACGAAAAGGGTTTGAAATAAAGGTTGATCTTTTGCTAGCCATCTCTCTCGCATGCTTTTTGTGACATTCCGCTCTACAAAGAGATTTAAGTTTCTTCTTCATTGTATCTCGGAATTCCGAAAGGTGTAGTTTTTGCACCTCATTTGCTTTTTTCACATTGTCTCTTTAGGGATCTTAGCTCGAATCTCAACTCGTGAATGTTCTTTTCCCGACGATTATTTCTAGGTTCTTGTCCGTGTTCCTTTTGAATATAATCGAATGTTTCTTACGCGTAACTAATGACGAAAGTCATCAATGCATATAATCTGCCATCTGCGTCCCCTTTCGATATCGTTCGTAAAATATCGCTTACATCCGGATCGAACTGTTGCCATTTGTCCTTCTGGTGTGCAGTAGACCATATAATCCGCTTTCTGCTTACTCTCTCTGGATCTCGTGAGACCGGCACATGGAGGGACTCGGCTCTGTGGTGTGTGTCCTGTCCATGTTCCTCCCCCGTCTTACCAGGGGAACTATATGTCCATTATGTCTGCCTCTCTTTCCTCAAACATTTCATCCGGGTCTTGTGGATTTTAAGATCTCGCAGATTCTTAAATTCCTTCCCACCGATGCATTTCACTTTCGTAATCCTGGTGCAATCCTTGGTCGAAAGCCCTTCATCAGTCCTGATGGAGATCTCATTTTCCATGCTCCCCGCTCTCGAAATCCCCTGGCGGTATCTATTTCCCGTAAAACTTGTAGCCGAGAACCGATTCTTCTTAGCGTAAGGTGAAAGTACGGGTGCTGATCCAATTTTCGCAAACTGCAATCTTTACGAGCTGTCAACTCTCTTGATAGTTGTCACCAAAACTGTTCTCTGGTGGTCATCTAGTCTATTCCTTTTGAGGTCATTGAATTATTCAAAGTTCCAGTTCGTAAAATACATCTATTAGATACTTTGGAAAACATCATCCGTGATGTTTCCAGCCGTGGATCATTAGGGGTTTCGGGTCTTTCAACATCCTACCCCCTCTCTGCAGTGACCAAGCCGATACTGATCGCGTATCGATTTGTGTACCATCCGTGAGCTACAATTTTCTCCGTTTTCCCAATCACGCACTGATAGGTGATAATCAGTCGGAAAGACACAGGTGAAAATCGGGAAAGAGACAAAATTTCATAATTCAGGCTATGCAGCTTTTGGAAAGTTGATTCAGAAGCGTACGGCCGTGCGTTGTCATGTAGCAAATTTTGGCTACCCTATTGACAAGTCCAGGATATTACTTTTTCAATTTTTTTGTGCATACGCTCAATTTCTCCACACTACAAGGTTACTCTTATTGTTTTCCCTTGAGGCAAGAGTGAATAATATATATATATATATATATATATATATATATATATATATATATATATATATATATATATATATAATTTATTAAAATCACTACAAACATAGCCATTTTGTTTCAACACATCTCGTGTCTCATCAAGTGATGGTGTTGAACCATCTTATCAAGTGATGTTATTCAAAATCATCACTTGATAAGTTGATAAGGCACCAGAAGTGTTAAACCAAAATGGCTATATTTGTAGTGATATTATAACATGTTCATGTTATAATTTTTGACTAATTAATATTTTCTCTACTTTGTATTGAACACTCTTTTAAGAATAGTATTTTTGTTATTGGAAGTTGTTACGTCTACATCAATCCTATACTTATATATATATATATATATATATATATATATATATATATATATATATATATATATATATTTAAGACATTTTTATATTTAACATTCTTTTTTTATAGATACAAGTATTTAAGTAAATGCTCTGTTTATAATAAACAGTATTAAATAACATTTACCGGTCTGAATGTCCGAGAAATTTTCATAGAAAATATTCGACCTCCGACAGGATTCGAACCTGTATGCTATACGGAACCGTCATATAGTCTGACGTGCCTTAACCGATTCGGCCACTGAGGATCGTTCGGTTGGCAAGGTCGAATTTACTGCTTATAAACTTCAATCTTCCATGAATCTCTCACGTACATTCATATCTGCTCGTGGCGCATCAAATGTAAACAAATTACGTCACACATTATGAGATTGACCCTGACAGGTGCTACCCTGGGTGGTAGCACCTGTCAGGGTTCCGGTTATTGGCAAATAGTTAACCCATCCAAAAGGGGTCAAAACACTATGAAAGTATAAAAATAGTTTTTAATACCGGCAAAATTTTTTACCAGCAAACCATTTTAGAAAAAAACGTTACCAGCAATACATGTTTGGAAAAAATATCAGCAAGAAATACGTTTTTGGAACAAAATATTACAAGTAATAAAATCTTGTCGAAATTAAATTTCCCAACTGAGGTTGCTTTGCCGTAAAACAAACCAAACCAAACCAAACCAATAAAAAATAATATGCATCGATTTTAAATAACCCGTAACCGATTGATGAACCGTACTTAAGGGCGTCTTTTTTAATCAGGAAGATTACGTCGATTGCTGATTTTCATAGTAGGCATTATATTCCCACTTAGGAGTTTGAAGTAATACTTAATCCCTGTAGTCATGCATCTTACTAAGATCGATAAACTGCAATGGATTTATTATGGTTTATGCGATCAGAAGACATTTAGTAAGTTTTACACAATAAATTGCAATTGCTTTCTTAATAGAAGCTTTCAAGAATTTGATTGATTCGTTTTCTACGGCTTATCAACCCTTTGTCCATTATCTAATGCCAGTAAATGTTAGTATTTTGGGAGGGAAAATAATGGTTTTGTGATACAAGACATATAACCCATACGTAAGGGGAGAAGAGCTCAATTTATATCTTTTACAAAAATATTTGCGCTTAATTGAATATAACGCATTCAACGGGAATTGAAACTCGGCTTTCCGGTTTTTCTATTACACCACCCACACATTCAAGCCTACAGGTCGTGGTATTCCCAAGCGGTTACTCATCTTGGTACTGACGAGGCTGAACGTGCCTTATCTTCGGTGATCGAACTGGAACCGGTGTTTCAACTTGATGCGTCTGTAAGCCCGAAGCTTTCAAGTAATCCAGCCGAAAACATACTCGTTTTTGTACCAAACAAAAGGCCTGTCTTGGAGATTCTTACTTATGCGAATTTTTAAATTATGAAAGCAGTGGGCCAGTTTATTTAAACAAGTATTTTATTCCCCGAACAAATTACATTTGCGGCGGAGGTCTGCTGGGTTTATTGCCCAGTACCTGAGCCGATGAGGCTTCGGGAATTTTGCCACCGGTATTGACGTTAAACCCACTTTAAACATCAATCTTGTGTCACATTCGGTAGCGACATGGCGGCGAAGAAAATTATTTATAAAATTATAATTGTTTTCTTCCATAATAAGCACAGTTCTGGGAAGAATATTGAAACGAATAAGTTCATCTGGCATTTGTTACATCAGTGTATTTCATAAAAGCGATATATTCCTAAGCAACCCCAAATCATTCTACTGTCAATATAGTTAACAGATATCAGAGTAAAAAAAAACCTTCCCGAAATCCTCTGTATGGATTTCTTCATAAAGGAGATATTTTTAAGCTATGCCAAATCAAAGCAACATTATGATCCGAAACTGACAAGAGATCCAATCTGAAGAGTGTATTCTAATAAATTCGATTTCTTTTTGCACGCAAAAGCAAATCAACATCCTCTAGATATTTTAACCGTTACCCCAGCCGATGGCTCCATGATATATGCACAATATGAAGAATGTCTGGGTAAAAGTTTTGTATCATTATTATCGTAATCATCACTTTCATGACTGGGTCGGAATATAGGATCGGTTTGCTGCAGAACACGTGTCATATCCCACGTGTCATATCTTCGGGTTTTCTTTCATCATTCCAACGAGCGGAGCCCATCGCTCTCAAGGTCAAGCCATAGCTGATGTCCTTCAATTTGAATGCTCCACTTGACCGATGATTACATCGGGATAACCATTCCCCACCTGGCCATTGATTTCTGTCTAGAAAGTTTCCCGCCTTGTCATCCCAGCACTTAATGCATGCATAGTTATAGAGACCAGTCTACTCCATTATGTATATTTTTACATTCATAGGACAATTGTCCTGATCTTTGTCGCCATATTTATTACAACGCTTCGGCCGTTGTACGCCCCGGTTTCTTCAGGTGGTTGGAATGTCGAACTTAACCCTTTATTTAGCTCTCTGGGGTAGACTGTTCTAGTTCCATGTGCCATGTCTAATGGATATCAGTTATCAGTTATCTACTGTTAATTCCCCTCTCCAAGTTTTCCACCACCTTAACCGGGTATTGAACTTACACTGTTTGGGTCCTACCACTGGATCTAACTAACGCCTTTATCCACTGTGCCATATGTCCTTGAGGAGATCTGTGTATGAATTTCTGGGTATTATAAACCTAATGGCTTCAGCAACCATTTTTTATCAGAGTTCATATTGTAATTTTTGTTGTTATCGCTTTTCTCTGGCACTCCTTATTACGGGTTCCCATATTGTCTTCATTTGTATGGTTGGTCGGCTCAGGAGATTTTTGTAGCCTAGCATATGTGCTGATTCCTTTAGGTTTACGAATTTTCCAATGGTGTTCCTTGTCTATGATCTCAACCTGATCACACAGAGGGCAGTGATCTCCCTTCTCTCTCCATATGTGGTCAGCCACGCCTGACTTTTCCACTTCCCCTCGTGTTACAGATTTCTGGTATTCTTGAAGCCTTACCTTAAGGGCGCGGCCTGTCTCCCCTTTATATTTCTTTCCGCAGCTGCACGGGATTGAGTACACACAGCCTTTAGTCATGTTCTTCTCTATGGTGGGTTTTACTCCGGAGAGATATCTGCAAAGTGTCGTCCAGCTTTTAAAGGTTGTTCTGATGTGATATCGACCGCAGATCCTTTGTATTTTCTCTGATAACCCCTTCACATAAGGCAGGCAGACTGTTTTCTGAGTGTTGTTGCCCTCCTCTTGTACCCGCCTTTTCCAGTTTTGGGTGGCTGCTGCCATGTACGCAGTGTAGTTGTTACGTTGTATGGTACTACTTATACTAACCAATTCTTTATATAATGTCTCTAGGTCGCCACTTATGACTTTTGCTCGGTGTTGTAATAAATATGGCGACAAAGATGAGGACAACAGTCCGAATAATGTAAATAGTGTATATAATACTTCACCTCAGAAATATAGACAGATACTACCCCATTATGTCAGGTGGCCGTGGAGTGTACCATAGTAATCATCAGCCATTTCATGGGTCTTGTTTTTAATCGTTTCCGGTGTCTGTTTACCCTCCTTAGCAGATAAGTTGGCAACCAGTTTAGTCTCTGTTGACCCGGTAGTACGGTAAGTAGTACTGGATTGTATGAAACTGGTAGTGTTTTGGGATTGAACTTCTATAAACCTTTTAAATAACCCCAAACTAAAATACTATCAATAGTTTTAACCAACCTCTTCCCTCACTAGCTATATGTTAATTAGTAAGTCTTGTATCAAAACATCATTATTATCTCCAAATAGATTGCGAGCAAACTATTTAGATTTCGGCTTTGAATAATTGATATGCCGCTAAAGAAAAGCAAGCCGTATCGGGAAAATTGTATGAAAATAAATGTTCGAAAAACCTTTATAGGAATTGTAAATTGTTTGATTGAAGATTAATCGAAATGACAGTTATACTAAATGATAATTAATCGAAATCCCTGTGTTTGAAATGTCTAAATGAATAAAATTCAATTGTACTTTAAATTTAAAAAAAAATATATTGTTGATAAGCAAAAGAAGAAATTGATTCCGATTCAACGCCAATATTTGAACTGATATTTCTACTGAAGCGCAAGGCCTCTGATCAGGAGGTTTTGAGGAAGCGTGGAACCACTTCTTAATTGCTGGTGTTCCCAGGGCCACCCTGACCCGGGGTCGTAGCACCTGTTGGGGTCCCAGCTATGGGAAAATAGTGAACTTCCAGGTCTTTTGCAGCACATTGAAACAATGATGTTGCCAACTACACTTTTTTGAAACAATGATGTTGCCAACTACACTTTTTTTGAAACAATGATGTTGCCAACTATACTTTTTTGAAACAAGGATGTTGCCAACTATACGTTTTTGAAACAATGATGTTGCCAGCTATACCTTTTTGAAACAATGATGTTGCCAGCTATACCTTTTTGAAACAATGATGTTGCCAGCTATACCTTTTTGAAACAATGATGTTGCCAGCTATACATTTTTGAAACAATGATGTTGCCAACTATACGTTTTAGAAACAATGATGTTACCAGCTATACTTTTTTGAAACAATGATGTTGCCAGCTATACCTTTTTGAAACAATGATGTTGCCAGCTATAAGTTTTTGAAACAATGATGTTGTCGGCTATACGTTTTTGAAACAATGATGTTGCCAGCTATACGTTTTTGAAACAATGATGTTGTCAGCTATAGGTTTTTGAAACAATGATGTTGTCGGCTATACGTTTTTGAAACAATGATGTTGCCAGCTATACGTTTTTGAAACAATGATGTTGCCACCTATACGTTTTTGATATATTTAGTAAATACTCAATCTGGCATTAAATAATTCATAGTGGTTGATCTCAAACAACCAAACAACCAAATCTACTGAAGCCTTCAGGAAAACCTCTATAAAAGGTAGCTCATAATAAATCTGTTCTTTTCATAAGCCAATAAAAACGGAATGAAAATATAAATCACAGATTTCCCAACAGGCTTCTAATCTAAACGTAATTATTGCAAGACTTCATTGGACACCCGAAACATATTCTGTGAAGAATGCTGCCATATTTTGAACAATTCTATCGATATGTATTCAAGACGCTCCTTCAAGAGAGCATCAGGATTCTCAGTGGAATTGAAGTCAGATTATTTTTTCTGTTAACCTAGAAATGGAGGGGTAAAAATATTAAACTTGCTTCAAAATCTGCTTTTATATGCATAACAGACATAGATCGCTTATTCAGTGATACTTCTGTAATTAAACTTCTCAGACAGTTAAATATTCATATTTGTGCACAACTCGTCCGGCGCGAACAACTCGCATCGAAAAACCAAGTGAAATCAAAGTTCACATGTCTCGATTGATAATACTGTTAGGTTCTATCAAAAGTAATATGCTCGTTTTTGGCGGGAAATATTCAGCTGCAAATCAGCCATTTCTATTCTTTTACACTATTTATTTAAATCTTATTTTGTCTGTTAATGCATTTCAGTTATAAAAAACATGAAAAATATTTTAATTTTAAACAGAAGGTGTTTTTAAACCGTGAATATTTGCGAGATTTGTAAATAGGAATTTGTTTCGTACTGAAATAAAATGGACTTTTTTATATAACAATTTGTTGTCTGCAGGAGACGAAGTCAGATACACTCTGAAGTCGTAAGATCTTATGCAAATGGCTTTATGATTCAAATATTAGCACCGACGGCCTCAAATTCAATACTTTTTGCGCAATACTTCCTGCATTTTCTTGCTTTTAATACAAGATAACATCCACTTCAGATTTCTGTAGATGTCTGCTTCATCTATTTTATTCCAAATGTCGCTAAATATATATATATAGGTGTAAATTTGAAAAGAATCAGAAACATATCAAAAATCGAAATCTCTTCTTTGTATATTTAAATGTGTGAGAATTGTAACTTTGAGAAGAAGCATTATTATGATATGTTTCTGACGATCAAATCTTTTCTTTATATAGTTGCAGCTATTAACATTATATCTTTGAAAAGAATCAGCAACATATCGAATATTGTTTGGAGGATTAAATAATGCACTATAATTGCCGGTCTTAACACTATACCTTTGAGAAGTGTCATTAACATATCCCGCATTCTTAGGACGATTAATTTGTATTGTCGCTATTTTTAAGACTAAAAATTTCAGAAGGCTCATTAACACTTCAAAATCTGTTAGAATATTCAAAACTCATCTTTATATACAGTGCTGTTCGATAAAAGTGACTCACCTGATTTTTTTCTACTTAAAAATATTTTCGCCTATTGATTTTGGGGTCAAACTAATTTTTAATCTTACTAATATAAAGACCCCTTCCCGACCACCTATTAAAAATGTTTACTCACCCTAAGGTATTATATGGATAATTATAATTTTGGATATAAATGAGATTTAGGGAAAAACTCTGTGCAAAAAAAGTGACTAACATATTTCCTGCAACTAGTAATCAATAGAAACATAACCGAACAGCTTTAAATAAAGAATAATAGAAGTATAATTTATTTATAATAGGTAATATAGTTCGAAATATTTAATAATCTATGGGTCTTCCTTTATTTTGAATAACCTGTTCAACCCTTTTTGGCATTGACTTGATTAGATTCTGGCAAATCTCATCTCCAAGCATTGAATTCCATTCGGATATGAAATTCACAATCAAATCCTGTTTGTTGCTCAACTGTTTTCTCGAGAGCCTGTACTTTATAATGCTCCATAAGTTTTCTATGGGGTTGAGGTCAGGAGATTGGGGCAGCCATATCATAACACTCACCTGCTTATCATCAAAGTATTTCTTCATCAATTTTGATTTGTGACAGGGTCCATTATCCTGCATAAAAATGAGCTTGTTGGGGTCGATTTGCACCCTTTCAGCAGAAGGGTGCAGACAAGTACTGCTCGCTCCTGAAGGTCTTTTGAATGGGTTTTAAGAAACCAGTTCCATGAAAAGAAAAGCATCCCCAGAACATTATACTGAACGGATGCTTGACAGTCCTTACTGCTAAATTCAAAGAGCTTTCAAAGCTTCTTCGTCGTTCTTTAGATCGCTTATCCTTTGAATTTAGCTCAACTTACGTTTCATCGGAGAAGAGAACATTTAGTAAAAAACATCAGGTGAGTCACTTTTATCGAACAGCACTGTATTTGCTGTTAATAATGCTATAATTTTGCAGAGATTCATTAACATATGCAATATTGTCAGTTTTTCCATTGAAATAATTAGTGTTATTAGTGATAAAACTTTCAGAAGAGTCATTGACATATAAATCAATTAAGTAGAAGAAAATACACGTTTCCATATAAGTGCGGAGAAAATGGCTTCTAACTTGAAATACCTCAAAAAACCATGGCGGTATCATTTCGTAAACATTCCGAGCCTGATTTTCCCCGGCCAAGATCAGGTTCTGGGTACGACGTTAAACTACATCCAACAGCAAGGCCTCTGATCAGGAGGTTCTGAGGAAGCGTGGAACCACCTCTTAATTGCTGGTTTTCCCAGGTCTACCCTCACCTGGGGTGGTAGCACCTGTTGGGGTCCCAGCTATGGGAAAATAGTGAACTTCCAGGTCTTTTGCAGCACATTGAAACAATGATGTTGCCAACTACACTTTTTTGAAACAATGATGTTGCCAGCTATACTTTTTTGAAACAATGATGTTGCCAACTATACGTTTTTGAAACAATGATGTTGCCAGGGATACGTTTTTGAAAAAATGATGTTGCTAGCTATACGTTTTTGAAACAATGATGTTGCCAGCTATACGTTTTTGAAACAATGATGTTGCCAGCTATACCTTTTTGAAACAATGATGTTGGCAACTATACGTTTTTGAAATAATGATGTTGCCAGCTATACGTTTTTGAAACAATGATGTTGCCAGCTATACGTTTTTGAAACAATGATGTTGCCAGCTATACGTTTTTGAACCACTGATGTTGCCAACTATACGTTTTTGAAACAATGATGTTGCCAGCTATACGTTTTTGAAACAATGATGTTGCCAGCTATACGCTTTTGAAACAATGATGTTGCCAGCTATACCTTTTTGAAACAATGATGTCAGCTATACGTTTTTGAAATAATGATGTTTCCAGCTATACCTTTTTGAAACAATGATGTTGCCAGCTATACGTATTTGAAACAATGATGTTGCCAACTATACGTTTTTAAAACAATGATGTTGCCAGCTATACTTTTTTGAAACAATGATGTTGCCAGCTATACTTTTTTGAAACAATGATGTTGCCAGCTATACATTTTTGAAACAATGATGTTGCCAGCTATACTTTTTTGAAACAATGATGTTGCCAGCTATACGTTTTTGAAACAATGATGTTTCCAGCTATACGTTTTTGAAACAATGATGTTGCCAACTATACTTTTTTGAAACAATGATGTTGCTAGCTATACGTTTTTTAAACAATGATGTTGCCAGCTATACGTTTTTGAACCACTGATGTTGCCAGCTATACGTTTTTGAAACAATGATGTTGGCAACTATACGTTTTTGAAATAATGATGTTGCCAGCTATACGTTTTTGATATATTTAGTAAATACTGGATGTGGCATTAAATAACCCATAGTGGTTGATATGCCAAAAAAACCCCAAACAACCAACCCAGTCAAGATAAACGGTCCCTTTCTAAACAAGACATGTAAGAGCGATATTTATTTCCGTTTGTTTACAGAAATAGAGCACAAGGCCAAAATGAGTAATGGGGAAAAGGACAGTCTGAATTTCAATTTAGCTAGCCAAAAACACTGACATACCATAATATTTCTAACACTAAAAACAACGCATTCTTACTTACCTTTCTTACTACATCCACCATAATACCTCAATGACTCTATGAAAGTCCTAACTAGTCCCCATATGTACAATTCATTGTCTCTTGGGGGAGGGAATAAAACAAATCTAACCCCAATGCATATTTACAAAAATCAACAAAAATATTGACAAGAAACTAAACAAAATAATATTAGAGTCTGTCTATATTTCTGAGATGAGGTATTATGTACAGTATTTACATTAGTCGGACTATTGTCCTCATCTTTGTCGCCATATTTGTCACAACGTTTCGGCCGTTGTACGCTCCGGCCTTCTTCAGGTGGTTGGAAGTGGAGAACTTTCAGAGGGAAAATTACCAGGAAATAACTGATAACTGACATCCATCAAACATGGCTCGTGGAACTAGAACAGTCTACCCCAGGGATCGAAATAAAGGGTTCGGTTCGAAATTCCAACCACCTGAAGAAGGCCGGAGCGTACAACGGCCGAAACGTTGTGACAAATATGGCGACAAAGATGAGGACAATAGTCCGACTAATGTAAATACTGAAAATAATATTAGTAATAAAAACCCCTACAATCATGAAATGTGTCCGAACCTTGAGTTAACTGGACGAAATCAATGCGGGACTTGAATAATATAAGAACATTCATTCATTCCGTACACTCACTCAAACACGCACTCATTCAAAACACAACAACAAATTCGAAATTTACAGCCCAAACGAACGGCACCTCTCAGTCACCAGAGAAGGGAGGAGGCGAAACGAAGATGAGTTTATCCGAATAATTAGCATGACAGTATGAAAGTATTTATAGAAAAGAGATAGACAAATTTTATTTTTATCATTTTGTCGGTGTAGGCAGTTCGTCATCATATGTACGACTTTTACTTATTATTTGAACGTCAGTTCAGAACATAAATGCAACTCATACAATTTTGTGGGTGATTATAACTCTTTAGCTGATCTCTTGTAGGTATTCCAATATACAGACATATCGACTTAATCAACTCTTACTTAAGAGGATTACCCTCACATAAAACAAAATAACCTTTAGTAACGCTCTTGCTTGAGTGACTCTTAAACTCTATATTTTGGGTGAATATACGCTAAAAAAGTTTCCGTTGATTTAAGATGGTCAGAATCGCTCCAGAAATATATGATTCGCGTACACTATTTACATTATATATATAATATAAATAGTGTACATAATACCTCATCTCAGAAATATAGACAGATACTGAAGAAGGCCGGAGCGTACAACAGCCTAAACGTTGTAATAAATACGGCGACAAAGATGAGGACAATAGTTCGAATAATGTAAATAGTGTACATAATACCCCATGTCAGAAATATAGACAGATACTGAAGAAGGCCGGAGTGTACAACAGCCGAAACGTTGTAATAAATATGGCGACAAAGATGAGGACAATACTTCGAATAATGTAAATAGTGTACATAATACCCCATCTCAGAAATATAGAAAGATACTGAAGGGCCAAAACGTTGTAATAAATATGGCAACATAATGAGGTCAATAGTCCGAATAATTGAAATAATGTACATAATAACTCATCTCAGAAATATAGACAGATGATTCGCGTAATGTTTTATATTTAGTCATATTTCTGTGGAGACAGTTAATCCTTCATTTCAAGCCTTGATAGGTGGTTCAAAACAATTTACACTCACTTGTGACGGTAGACCTGTTTTCTAGTCTGCAACATCTTTCCCAAAGTTCCACCAGTTCAGACCTTTAAGGCGGTGATGGTCGTCCGCATATGCTTGCATCGAGAACGTCATTCTCTCTCCCTATCCCCCTTCTCTCACCTGGAGTTTGTGGCGAGGGTGGCTGTGAACCAAAGAGAGTTTAACGATACCATCCGCGTGAACTTGGTTTTGGTAGACAACTCTGCGCCAACACCACTTGACCCGAAGCTCCTTCATCTCACCTCAAAAGGGATTGAGACAGGTACGATCTGGCAGACATGGTGTCATCGGGCTGTCGAATGCTTGGTCTGTCAAGGTTCACTTTGTTTACGCCATCCTCGGTTGGTACTGCCCTCTTCCGTCGGTTTACCTCTTCAAATCATGTAGATCTTTGCCTATTGCTCTGATAGGGTGTTCGGGGGTTGATCGCGTTCGGTCTGGTCTTTTCTCTTCGATCTTACTGCCATGGGTAGCCATACAGGAGTAGGAACACCAGATGGCTTCGGTCTAGGGATCTCTGGGACAAGTAAACCTTCTCCCATGACAAGGAACGACGAATATTCTTAAATTTTTTAATCGGTATCACCCCAAGCAAGCGAGTAATGCCACTAAAACACAAGGGTTACAAGGTGTGGAAGAATTTTAAACAGAAATATTACTGATGAGCATAAAGAGAAGAGAGTAATCAGGGGGACAGTAGATAGCGAATGACTTTGCTTTTTAATTTTTGCTGATTAAAGTTGACTGGAAAGCATGGAGTTGGAAGCGCAGTCCATACGCAAGAAGTGAAAGTTAAGAAAGTGTTAGCATCAAATTTGCGGCTATATCTAACCAGCTCAACTGTAAATTGGTGAGATCTCGACGCCAGTATGGTACTGCGCTTAAATTTAAAAAATGTCTACATAACATGGCGGAGAGAACATTGAAACTATTACCATGAAAGTATTTACAGAAAAGACATAGAGGGGGAAATTTTTCATTTTTTTTAAAATTATTCTTACCGGAATAATAAGTTCGTTATCAAATGTACCATTCTGATTCATTATTACTTAAAAAAATTTAGGAACGATCTATAAATAAGAAAAGAATAACACTTATAAAAGCATGAATTAATATATGAAAACATTTGTTGTTATTGATGTTGTAAAAATAAATATTTGATGCATAAATAATAAGTGATGAAACGACAGGAGACGCCATATCACCTTCACAGAGTCTGTGTTCTCTGAATTTCTGTTTTTATAGGACAGGCTCCGTCGTGGATGCTTCCGTTATCACTAAAACTGTAAGCTCTTCAAATCGAGGTTAATCATTCGCTATCAGCTTTATGATAATGCTTTCCACATCCTATCACTACTCTATCACTCCTATCGCACCTCATTCATTACAACCATGTTAACAATAAATCTCTACCTTGAGGGGTACTCGAGCATTGTTTTACCTGAACATTAGTATAAGAAAAGGTTCGTAAGGACCACTTGACAAATGTAACCTGCGCACCAGGTTTTATTGTAGATCATTTGCATCTCTTTATAACCGGATGTTTTCTGCATATGATGGTTTGATCTTTCATGATAATATCAAAGTTAAGATCCATTAAGCATATGATATTGTTATAGGGTTGTTTAACGGAGACAGCTTTGTCTAAATAACTGTCTTTTGTGGAACAAACTCGCTTTTATTTATTTATTGCTGCATCAATCTTGACTGCTTCAGGTCAAGGGTCAATCATACTCTTACCCCCTGATCATTCGACTTTTTACTTCCGACCATAGTCTCTTCTATTCACATAATATGCCTTAATCATCATTACGTTTTCGAATTTACCCCCGCATTGAGTGACTCTCGAGGTTTATGCTAGATTAAATCTTGTAGAAAACAAAAATAGATTTGTGAAATTCCTTGAATACTTTATTCATCGAATTCATTAAAAAAAATGTGCTATCTAGTCTTGTAGTCAATATGCCTTTAAGAGGAACAGTACCTCTTTATTTTATACTCTAGTGTGTCTCGGAGATATATCTACGAGATGTGGCATTTTAATTCCCTAAATGACTACACTATGTCCTTCTGATAAGGTATCGTCAGAATTTTGTACAATGTATGGTTATTTTCCAAATTCTTTCATATAATGCAGACGATATGATCCAGCGCTTGCCGAGCAATGGGGGAAGTAATACGTGTTCATAGTATACCGTATACGGAAAACGAGTGAAACAAATCTGTAAACTAAATATATATGGTAATAATAAGTAATAAACACTATTTACATTGTTTTGACCATTGTCCTCATCTTTATTATAATATTTACGACTTTTCGGCTATTGTGCCCTTCGGCCTTCTTCCGGATATACGCTGGAATTTACATTCGAACGATTTATTTAGTCCACCAGATAAGATTGTTCCACAGGCCATGCTCTTTCTGGATATCCCAGATTCAATTATGTCCCATTTAGTAACTCAACTCTCCAAGTTTTTGTTCATTTCTGCTGTGGCCAGGTATTGATCTCAAAACCCTGTAGGTCAATCTCTTGATTTGCTTCAACCAACGATTTTATCTACTGGTCCTTGGCGAAAAAGGGCGTTGGTTGAAGTAATTCCGTTTAAATAACGTTTAAATTGGTATAAATATGTCAGATTAATCGATATATATAAAATAGAGGATGTCTGTGTGTCTTTCTGTCTGTCTATTTCTGTGATACTTTTCCATCCAACTGATTTTGACCAAACTTGGCACATACATTAGACATACAAGCGATAGGTCCTTAGTGTAAAAAATCGATAATTAAAAAAAAATAATCGATAAAGCCGATCAAAAATCAATAAATTCCAACTCTCTCTTTCCACCTTTCTTTCTTTCCGCTACTCTCTTTCTCCCGCTCTCTCTTTCCAACTCTCTCTCTTTCACCTCCATTTTTCCACCTCTCTCTTTCCACCACTCTTTCTTTCCACCTCTCTTTCTTTCCACCTCTCTCTTTCCACCGCTCGCTCTTTCCACCTCTCTCTCTCTCTCTCTCTTTCCATCTCCCTTTCTTTCCACCTCTCTCTTTCCACCTCACTCTCCTTCCACCTCTCTTTCTTTCCACCATCCTCTCTCTTTTTCCGTGATTGCGTACGGGCTTATTTATATTTCAGCTTTCATTAATAAAACAATATTTTAATATTTTAAAAAATATTTTTGCTGTATTGAAAAATATTGTCAAGTGAATATGATTTGAAATATGATTTGTTTATAGAGTGAATATTTGTATTTCAACTTTCTTCAAACAGACATTTTTTTTAATGGTGAAAGCAAATTTAATGTTTTCAAATCTGAACCTTCAGTGACTCAACTGGTCACGATTAGTAAAATAGCAAAATTCAGTGAATCGGTCGTACGTCGGCCATCGGACGCATCAGGATTTAAGTTTGTTTCCTCCTCTCTCTTTACATTTCTCTCTTTCCACCTCTTTCTTTCCACCTCTCTCTCTGTTCACCTCTCTGTCTTCTTACCTCTCTCTTTTCAGCTCTCTCTCTCTACTTCTCTGTTTTTCAACCTCCCTCTTTCCACTTCCCCTTTTCCCACCACTCTCTTTGTACTTCTCTGTCTTTCTAACTCTCTCCTTCGTTCTCAATTTTTCCACTTCTCTGTCTTTCCACCTTTCTCTTTCTACCTCTCTTTCTGTTCACCTCTCTGTCTTCTTACCTCTCTCTTTCTACCTCTCAGTCTTTCTACCTCTCTCCTTCCACCTCTCTATTTCCACTTCTCTGTCTTTCTACCTCTCTTTCTGTTCACCTCTCTGTCTTCTTACCTCTCTATTCCAACCTCTCTCTTTTCACCTCTCTCTTTGTACTTCTCAGTCTTTCTACCTCTCTCCTTCCACCTCTCTATTTCCACTTCTCTGTCTTTCCACCTTTCTCTTTCCACCTCTCCCCCTTCCAATCTCTCTGTGATTGCATGAATCCTTATTTATATTTCAACTTTAAGTTTCACTCGGTGGAAATGTCATTGGCATGAGGAGCATTAAACATTCCGCTCGCTTCAGGTGAGTTTCATTTACTTTCCAGTAATTTCCTTCTTGGCATATCTAAAAATATTTTCAAGTGAATATGATTTAAATTTATCTTTTGGCATATTAAAAATATTTTTAAGTTATACTGAATTTAAAATATTTTAAGTGAATAAGATTTTAAAATTCGATTTGTTTATACAGTAAGTATTTTTATTTACACTTTCTTCAAACACACAATACTTTTAATGTTGAAATCAACTTTAATATTTTATAAACTGAAGCGTCAGTGACCAAACGGGTCACGGGTAATTATAGTTTAAAATTTGCTATATTGATCTGAAAATCGTATTGAAGCGTGAAACTGACAGTCTACATAGGTGTTGATCCCCATGTCCATACTGTCCATACATACATAATTATTAAATAATAATAACAAAAATGGTTTACGCCGAACACAACACCTCGGCCAGTAAATTATTGGTCAGATAATTCACAAACGGCGATCGGACTTTTGTTTATAAAGTACTCACTAGACAAAACTGAGGCTTTATTATTAAAATGTCCAACAATTATTCTTTCGACTCGGAATTTCGCAGACTCAGAATGGTTCGTCAGACATAAGATATAGATTTATCTTAACTCAGACGAACGAATCTCGAAATATCTGTGAAACTCCGATTAGCAAGAGTTCTTCTCATTTATTTATTCACTAAGTACAGAAAGGTAACGCGTTATACTTATATATGCATTGTCATCTATATAATTCATACGAAATTCAGTGTGTCAGAATTTTTCAACTTTTATTCCTAGAGGCCGCGCCCGAACATATCATAACATTTTGGAATTAGGCCGAGTCCGTGAGCAAATTAAAAACATTCCGGGTCGGATCCGCAATCCTGAAATTTTGGATTCTCAACTTTCGATTCTTTTCGGCAATTTTTTTACGTTGTTTTCTGCGACGAATTCTTTGTACGATAACAATTTTTATAAATTGGAAATAAATTTAGGAATAATTGAAATTAATTGCGAAATCCAGCGAAAGTCACCCATGAAATAAATAATTATTTATACGGAAAGTAAAGACCTACGTACATCAAATTGTATTTAAATTAAGTGGCGGGAGAAGAATTATCTTTGAAGTTTTAAAAGGTAAGCTTAAATATTAATGCAATACTTAGATGAAGCAATCAATTTTGAGTTCTTCTATAGTTTATAGTGATCTCCTCCTCTCAATCTGTTATAAAACTATAATATAATAAAATAACATATAATATAATAGAATAACATATAATATAATAGAATAACATATAATAGAATAGAATAACATAATATAATAGAATAACATATAATAGAATAGAATAACATATAATAGAATAGAATAACATATAATATAATAGAATAACATAGAATAGAATAGAATAACATAATATAATAGAATAACATATAATAGAATAGAATAACATATACTAGAATAGAATAACATAATATAATAGAATAACAAATAATAGAATAGAATAACATATAATATAATAGAATAACATATAATAGAATAGAATAACATATAATAGAATAGAATAACATAATATAATAGAATAACATATAATAGAATAGAATAACATATAATAGAATAGAATAACATATAATAGAATAACATATAATAGAATAAAATAACATATAATATAATAGAATAACATATAATAGAATTGAATAACATATAATAGAATAGAATAACATATAATAGAATAGAATAACATATACTAGAATATAATAACATATAATAGAATAGAATAACATAGAATAGAATAGAATAACATAGAATAGAATAACATATAATAGAATAGAATAAGGTTATAATAGAATAACATATAATAGAATAGAATAACACATAATATAATAGAATAATATATAATATAATAGAATAATATATAATATAATAGAATAACATATAATAGAATAGAATAACATATAATAGAATAGAATAACATATAATATAATAGAATAACGAGATACGTAAGCCTTAAATTCTCGACGTTGTTTTTGGATAGTTTATGGCCGTGAAACGAGCATGTTCTCTGTCCATTTAAGTATAAACCCACCCCATATTTGATTCCGTGTTCCTTGTGTATGTATATGTAATTTCTTAATTTATTTCAAAATTTTTTATTTTAATTCTTTTTTTTTTTTTTTATTAATTTGAATTTTTTTTTTTTTTTTGCTTTTTGTTAACCGGCACTCTGGCCCCACCTCTTATTTTAGAACTAACTATTCTAACCTAACTCGTAATATTACATTTTTTTTAAATATAGGTCAATGTGACTTATAATAAGTTAAAACTTAGTATTGTACACATACACAATAGTATGTCATTCCTATCCCCAGTACTCTCAACTAGTGTAAGCCTTGCGACTATCCCGACTACATCCCCCTCTATTGTTCTGTTTTGTCGTCGTTGATTATGTTATATGTAATAGCAGCAGGTAGGCTTTCCTACCGCCCGGTCTACACTCCTCCCCCTCTATTGGACACGATTAGAGGCCCAAACCTTGTTCCGTGTCTAAGAAGGGGTTCCCGGATCTCTCTCTCTCTCTCTCTCTCTATGGCCTCTGTACTGGTGCCGTGGAGATTCTCCCGTGATGGGTGTAGTCTGTGGCATTGCTTGTTCATTCTGAGGGTACACGGTTGACAGTTCCCTGGTTGCTGTTTCCGACTGGTAGTTAGGAGCCCTAACTCTTGCGTAGCGTCTTGAGCGGGCGCTCTGATCAACAGTTGCATAATATCGGGGTGTCTGTAGTGCCATGTCGCGCATGGATAGGTGTCCCTGCAGTCATCTCCGGTGGGCAACCCTGAGTCCACATTATGATTCAGGCTGTGTCAAACCCCCTCTCTGCCCGCGTCATGGGTGATAACCATCGGCTTCCTTTAACTCAGGCCTTCTCTTTTTCCAACACCAATTACCCACATGAAGTACAAAAACCAGAAATATAAACCTAAACCAGCCTTCCAAAAATCACCCAAACCTTTGAATATCTCCTTCTCCAACATCCGTGGGATTAGAACCAACTTCTGCGGCGTTGAGTCTTTCCTCATTGCTAATTGCCCGGATATACTGGCCCTGTGTGAGACCAATCTTGACTCCTCTATCCCTTCCTCTGATCTCTCGATCCCTGGATACATTCCTCTCCTCAGAAAAGACTCTCTAACCCACATGCATGGCCTGGGTGTCTACGTCAAGGACCATCTCCCTCTGGCTAGAGAGTACTCTCTCGAATCGCCGGATCATTCGTACTTGTAACTCCGGCTATCTCTTCTCAATGCTGTAAGCTATCTTTTCTTTCTCTACCGCTCTCCATCCTCTCAGGACTGTGGGATACTCGATGTCATTTCTGACAGCATAGATAGAGCCCTCTCTGTCCATCCGTATGCTCACATATTTGTGTTTGGCGAGTTTAACGCCCATAACAACCAGTGGATTAAGAACGCTACTACCGACCTCGCAGGCATTCACACTCTCAACTTTTCAGTCTCTCAATCCCTCACTCAGATAATCGATTTCCCCACGCGTTTTGCCTACAACCATGACTGTAAGGCCTCACTCCTCGACCTGTGTTTTACCTCCATCCCTGAGTCTTGTAGTGCCACGCAGCTCTGTCCTATCAGTAACTCCGATCATGCTGTAGTGTCTGTTAGCATCTCCTTCAGCCCCACCCCCTGCAAAGAGCCTCCTACCACCAGAACCACATTCTGCTACCAACGGGCTGACTGGGACTCGTTTCGTGACTTCCTCCGCGATGTCCCCTGGGATGCTGTATTTAAGCTCCCCACTCATGATTTTGATTCTGAGTTCTCTTCCTGGATTAATGCCGGTATCGAAGCTTTCATCCCCTCCAGGAAATTCAAGGTCAAACCGCGCTCCTCCCCCTGGTTCACAGCTGCTTGCTCAGCCGCCATTGCCCATAGGAACCACTTCTTCCAACGTTTTCGTAGTGATATGTCCGACTCCAATAGACGTCTATTTACCTCTGCCCGCAACGAGTGTAAGCGTATCCTCGACGATGCCAAATCACAATTTGCTGCTCGGATGAAGGAAAGTATTGCATCCCGCAAATTTGGCTCCAAAGATTATTATATTAGAGCGTTTTGAACAATAACAAACCCTCCATTCCTTCCCTGTTCAATCAGTTTGAGGTCCTGACCACCTCTGCCGACAAGGCCGAATGCTTCGCTCGGAAGTTTTCTTCCAATTCTACGCTAGATTCTTCAGTGGTACCCTTGCCCGATTTCCCTCCCAGAACTGAGGTCCTCTTGGACGGATTGCACATAACCCCGTCGTCGGTATTGGGCATTATTTGTAACTTAGATCACCACAAGGCTGCTGGTGGTGACGGAATACCAGCCATTTTCCTGAAGAAATGCGCACCTGAACTGGCACCTGCCCTCTCTAAATTATACAACCGCTGCCTCAAGGAGTCCTGTTTTCCTGACTGCTGGAAGTCCTCAACCATTGTTCCTGTCTTTAAGAACTCTGGTGACCCCTCCGACCCTTCCAATTACCGTCCTATCAGTCTCCGACCCCTCTTCGGCAAAGTCTTCGAGGCAATTATCAACACCGAAGTGATTAATCATCTGATATCCCACGATCTGCTCTCAGACAAGCAGTATGGTTTCCGCTTTGCCCGATCTACTGCCGATGTGCTTACGGCCATCACTGAATTTGTCTACAAAGCTATCCATAATAACGGTGAAGCTCGTGCCGTGGCCCTTGACATCTCCAAAGCATTCGATAGAGTTTGGCATGCCGGCCTTCTTCGCAAGCTCCAGGGTTATGGTATCACAAGTCGACTGTTTGACCTAATACAATCATTCCTGTCAAACCGGGATTTGAAGGTTGTTCTCAGTGGATTCATCTCCAGCTCCTATCCCACTAACGCTTGTGTTCCTCAAGGCTCCATCCTAGGCCCTACTCTGTTCCTCATATTTATAAACGATCTTCCTGACGACCTAGACTCCCAAGTCGGCATCTACGCTGACGACACCACAATTTACTCCTGCCTCAAACACAAATCTAGTAAAGCTGACAAAGTTAACCTGGCAGCTCAAATTGAAAAGGACCTCCAATCGGTTGTGAACTGGGGCGAGAAATGGATGGTCAACTTTAACGCCTCTAAAACAAAACTGCTCTCTATTAACCACCACAAGGATCCATCCCTGCATCCCATTAGAATGTCTGAAGACCAACTTCTCGAGAGCTCCTCTCTGCGGCTGCTCGGTCTCACGCTGTCTGCTGATCTGAGATGGAACAAATACATCGAGTCAGTTGCATCATCCACCGCAAGGAAAGTTGGTTCCCTGTGCCGAGCCAGGAAATTTTTCTCCTCGGAATCGATCCTCCAAGTCTATAAATCGACCATTCGCCCTTGCATGGAGTATTGCTGCCATATATGGTCTGGGGCCCCTGCTGTTTGCCTCACGGTTCTTGATAAGATCCAGAGACGGATAGGCAACGTGATTGGCCCTGATCTGTCATCTCGTCTGCAGTCGCTCTCTCACAGACGCGATGTTGCTTCGCTCTGCCTTTTTTACAAGTACTTTCACGGTAATTGCTCCGAGGAGCTGCTTTCGCTTGTCCCTAGGCCTCGTGAATTTAATCATCCCACGAGGCTGTCATCCCGCTCCCACCCTACACCGTAGAAACTGTTAGATGTAGACGTCTCTTCTACTCCAATAGCTTCATGTCTCGCACATCTCGTCTATGGAACTCCCTTCCCTATTACTGTTTCCCTGACAAAT
Source organism: Acanthosepion esculentum (assembly GCA_964036315.1). NCBI lineage: Eukaryota > Metazoa > Mollusca > Cephalopoda > Sepiida > Sepiidae > Acanthosepion > Acanthosepion esculentum. The sequence continues at coordinate 7,761,445 of OZ038489.1, forward strand.
ACAATTTCCAACGGTTTAAGTGTAGCGTCAATCGACATCTCCAGTTGCCTTGATCTATCCACTTCCCTTCTCCACATCCTTTCATTTTTCATTCCTATCTGCTCTCGCTCCAAATCTTCTGTAACCCCCTTGCCTTGATCGACCCACTGTCTTTCTCTTTCTCCACATCCTCTCCTTTACCACTCCTATCTGCTCTTCCTCCAACCCTCCTATAAACCCTTGCGTGATAGTGGCCTCCAGCCTTGCTTGGGGTGATACGCTTTAAAAAAAATAGAATAGAATAACATATGATAGAATAGAATAACATAAAATAGAATAGAATAACATATAATATAATAGATAATATATAATATAATGGAATAACATATAATATAATATAACATATATAATAATATATTAAGCTTAAATGCACCCTGATGGGGCGGCTTTTAAGCTAGTATATATCTTAAACTAGATATTCAGTTAAAAAACATCCAGGTTAATGGCAAATAAATTAGCCGAAAGCGGTTGGATCCATAGAGTATATTGAGAGATTTTACACATTCTATGTCCAGAAAAGCTAATATTTGTACGAAAGCGAGAGACATTTAATAAATAGCTTAATAGCAGTACCGTGTCAGCCCTTCAATGAATATCTTACAAATTTATACAAACACACTCACACACACGCATATATATATATATATATATATATATATATATATATATATATATATATATAGTGTCTTTCATAGGTATTTATAAAAAATGAAATCTACTCTTGATTCATATAATATTCGTCGTAAAAATGTTCCGTTTAAAACTCGTCTCGACTTTCCCGGGGATATTTGACGAAAAAGAACGAACGCGCAATTACCAAACCGGAAATTAGACATTAATAACACATCGCTTCTGCGCATGGGCAGATATGACACGTGCGGTTTCAAAAGATGTAATCATGCTGTATGAAATATTGTCTGCATAAGCGTTCGCCTGAGCTCGGTAGCTTTTTGTGCATTGACTTTCTAAGAAAAGCTGCTTATTTTTGTTTAGATGAAAAGAGAATGAAATAAAAAAAAACCCTCAAAATTACGAGGAAGAATTTTGACATTAAACATGAGATTGAAAAACAGTTTATAGTCGGGGTGTATCGAGGTGGCATGATTGGATCTAAAGCAAATTCAGACAGAACGATAATTAAAAAAAATGTATAAATTTGAAAGTGATTTCTGCAAATAAACGCATACACGCACATATACAGACACATTAACGTTCAGACTACTGCTACTACTAATACTACTAATACTACTACTACTACTACTAATACTACTACTACTACTAATATTTATTAGCACGGCTCGGAATTTTCAATCTTCAGGTGCATTTTGCATGAAACTCGAACGTATATATATATACATACATATATATATATATATATATATATATATATATATATATATATATATATATATATATATATATATATATATATATATATATATGAAGAAATATAGTTTTAAGGTGTGGTATATTTTGGGGGTAAAGTGATCAATATCAGTGATAGAGCGTATGTAAATATAATAGTGCGTATTGAAGTCAACACTTAGAATCGACAGGATGTTTCATGCTAGATGCAATATTCAGGCCACGTGTGTTTTTTTGTTCCTCAACTATCTATATATACGGGTTACACAATTTAAATATATATATATATATATATATATATATATATATATATATATATATATATATATATATATATATATATATATATATATATATATGCACATTTGATTAAAGACGACAGACAAGTTGCTTTGATTTAGTTTTTTATACAATTTCTCATGCGATGTAATATTTCTTTTCTTTTCGGCTGATAAATTATATAAAAACTGTCCGAATGTTCCTTTTATCCGACCGCTTTCGGCTATATATTTAGACATTTTCAAGGATTATAATTTAACTATTAAAATAAGAAATAGTTTGTTGTATGGATGTTTTATAAAATGTTTCATTTTTTGTTTCAAAACACGGTCAAGATATTTTGTCCATGTTTAAAGTTAATATTATTAAGTGTTGCTTTGTTTGTTTTTATTAATGAGGATTCCATTATTTTTAGCCTTTTTTTTTGCATGTAGATGATGCTATTATATTAGTGTTGTTAACAAGTATGTTACGAATAGTGTCCGGTAGGTCTCCATGAATATTTGAATGAGATCTAATTTAGCTATTGTCAGAAAGGTGTAAAGTTAGTCTGCGTGTCAAACATGTTGTAGTGTGGCTTATACAATTATTTACGAATTTTGATTGATCAGGAATACAATTCCTTAATGGCATTTAAATATCAGTAATAATAATATCAATTATTAACATGGATTATTTTATATTTTCGATGAGATGCTGCATATCTGGATTGATATTATGAATAAACTGCTGAAAGTTATATTTTCCACACCCTTTGTTTAAGTCAGTTCGTTTATGTAATTCATTAACAAGAACTGTATGTTGTCAGTATGTAAACAATATTATTGTGTAAATTATGTCGGCTGCTTCTGCTATGCATTTACAGATTTTAATAGAATCTAAAGAAGAACCTTTAATGTTATCGGTCTTGACCTGGCATCTCGGCTTCAGTCATTTACCCACTGGCGTAACATAGCTTCTCCGTGTCTTTTCCTTAATTCTTTTCAAGGTATTTGTTATAATGAAATTTCCTCTTTTGTACCTGAACGATACGAATTTAAAAAGATTAATAGACTAGCGGTGTGGTCACATCATGCTACGGATGGAATGGCTACATATATCTATATGTTCTATACTAGCAATTTCTTCTCTTGCGCTTCTCACTTCTGAAATTCTCTTCCAGCTTCTTGCATTCCAGACAGTGTTGATCTTTTTAAAACTAAATCCAATATTAACCGTTATCTTCTGTTTACGTATTTCATGTTATTTTATTGTTCCCTCTCCTGAATAATGATTCTATTTTTCAGATAATTTTTCACACTTTGTAACCCCTTAACATCGCAGAATACAACAGATCCTAGAAGGTTGAAAGAGGAAACAATTTTCAAGACTTTTCCCTCAACACAGCCGAGTAAAACGGTGTGGGTGAAGAGCGCGAAATCGTCTGTAAGTGCAGACCACGAACACTTTTAACAAGCGTCTTAGTTCTTGTTTTGAACCGATGCTGGTTGAACAACCCACTAATTGCCCTGAAATCAAATCTCACGCCTTCTTTAAGATACTCAAATGCTGTTTCCAAAATGATAGAAAAATACAAAGTAAATAAGAGAGGTGCAGGAACACAATCATGTTTCGTTCCATTATAGACAATGAATGGGTTGGACACCTCCCCACTGGATCTAATTGAGGCCTTCACCCTTGATGAAAACACTTAGCATCCTTTCAGGAAAACGCAACTTAAAAAGCACGACCAAAAATCATCCCTTGAAACGTTTCCTTATTCCTTAGTGAGAACAATGAAAGTAACAAATTAATCCTTATCATGCCCTCCTGCATTCTCTTGTAGTTGCCTCAAACTGAAAATTATACCGACAGCCCTTCTACCAGACGGAAAGCCTCACTGAGATTCAGTGAACACTGAATCGATCAAGGAAGAGTTCAGTCTGTTCAAGAAGAAAACAAGAATTTTTCGAGCAACACAGAAAATTTTAAATTTCCTTTTCCTAAGGAGATGTCCTAACAATGAGTAAGAACTCTCTTTCTCTATTACTAATTGAACAGCATTCTCGGACAGTAACCCAGGGGTTTCTATGTTCCCGCGACACACCTGTTTATATTGCACTGGGCGTCGGTGCAAATAGTTCGTTGGCAAATAGAACATTTATTGTTATTAGTATAACTAATAATTTCTGTATCTGTCTATATTTCTCTGCCATATTTCTGTGGCATATCCACTGTGCCATGTGTCCTTAAGGAACTTGTTTGTACCGTTAAAGGCAGGTAAAGGTGCCGTGAGAATATAGACCGAAAATGCAGGAATTTTAACCCCTCCTTAAGTGACAGGACGCAAAAATTGTGAGTTCAATGCCTGGTTACATATATATATATATATATATATATATATATATATATATATATATATGAAAGGCAGGATGTGTGCGTGCGTGTGTGTGTGTGTGTGTGTGTGTGTGTGTGTGCGTGCGTGTGTGTGTGTGTAACGAATACACGGCCGCAATTTCCGACGGAATTGCACCAAAATTTACATGCACATGCTCCAAGTTAGAATAAAGACCGACTTTGCATTTCCTAACTCCCATCGATAGTGGAAATAATCGATTTTTTCATGCTTCTTCGGCAGTTTTCATGTAGTTTGCGGCCATTTTCTACTGGCCAGAGTGAGAGCCTATAGCTGGCTGCCACGAATAGGCACGAGGATTCTATTGGCCAGCGTGAGAGCCAACAGCTGACTGACACGAATGTTAACTAGCATGATAGCATGCAAAAAAAATCGATAGCTGCATTCGTCACAAGCGGGAAAAATTTAAATCTGCATGACACTTTACTCCAATTGGCTCATTCCCTAGCTTAAACTCAACGTTGATTCTGATTCCGCAGAAGTGTGTTGGGTGTGAAAAAGTAATTGTTGTTAACATTCTTTTTTCATTCGGTTTTTCCAGTTACTAGTCCTTTTTTAAAGCTGATCGTTTTGTGTTCATTTGGTTTAGTTCTTTTTACGTAACAGATTTAATGTTTAGTATAGAGCTTAGAAAAGATTTGCAGTGTGAGATAGGCAAGAAGTAAGGCATGTAGCAACATCAGCACGGCAAATGGAACTCCTTTAAAGGCAAGGAAGGGCAAAAATATTTTAAGTCAAGTGATAGCGATTGCTATATGAGTCGTACGATTTTTTAATCAAGCACGGGCAACTCCGGGCCATGCTGCTAGTTTATATATATATATATATATATATATATATATATATGTGTGTGTGTGTGTGTGTGTGTGTCTGTGTGTCTATGAGCGTGTGCGTGTGTACGTGCGTCTGTCTGTGTGCGTGTATGTGTGTGTGTAGACAAAGTTTGATTAAAATGCTAAATACATGTTATTATACTACTGATTGTATGAATCCCATCAAACTTATCTGATTTCACTTATATGAACGTAGATAGTAATTTTGAACAAAGGATTTGATTTGCAATTTTTCAATACATCGGTATTTTGATTCGTGAGGAAAAATTAGCAAAATGCTGAAGCCTAATTTAATTTCCAATGTCAAACGAAAATCGAGAAATATGTAAACGTGTTAATCGAAATATTCACATGCTTCTCATTTAATGTATTCGATCCTGTAACATGAAATCAATCTATCTATCTATCGATCTATCTATCTATCGATCTATCTATCTATCGATCTATCTATCTATCTATCGATCTATCTATCTATCTATCTATCTGAGTCTGTTCATATCTATTCTTTTCATATCTATGTTTGTTCATATGTATCTTTATCTGATTTTTATCTGAGTTTATACATTATCTATCTATCAAGTCTGTTTCTATCTACCTATCTATCTATCAAGTCTGTTTCTATCTATCAAGCCTGTTTCTATCTATCTATCTATTTATCTATCTAGTCTGTTTCTATCTATCTATCTATCTAGTCTGTTTCTATATATCTATCTATCTATCTATCTATCTATCTATCTACTTATCTATCTATCAAGTCTGTTTCTATCTATCAAGCCTGTTTCCATCTATCTATCTATTTATCTATCTAGTCTGTTTATATCTATCTATCTATCTAGTCTGTTTCTATATATCTATCTATCTATCTATCTATCAAGTCTGTATCTATCTATCTATCTATCTATCTATCTATCTATCTACCTATCTATCAAGTCTTTTTCTATCTATCTATCTATCTATCTATCAACTCTCTTTCTATCTATCTATCTATCTATCTATCTATTCATCTATCTATCTATTCATATCTATCTATTATTTTTATATCTATGTATGCCTATGTTTATTCATATGTATCTTAATGTGTTCATATCTATCTATCTATCTACCTACCTATCTACCTATCTATCTATCTATTTCAGTCTGTTCATATCTATCTATTATTTTCATATCTATGTATATCTGTTTGTTCATATGCATCTTTACCTGTTTATATCTGAGTGTGTTCATATCTATCTATCTATCTATCTATCTATCTATCTATCTATCTATCTATCTATCTATCTATTGATCGATCTTTGTTTACTTATTATTCATATAGCTACATAGTATATATAAGTGGTTCTGAAAGAAATGGCTTATTTTTATAGATCGAATGAATCCCGGTGCTAATGTAACAAGAATAAACTTTATCATTCAAATACGTGGACATCGTCATTAACAATGAGGTGGGTGGGTAACTATGTTATTATTTGTTATTCTTGAAAGAAAAGACAGGCCAGCATCTAAATTATTGTACCGTCACTAAAATGAACTTCATGAGGTGACGAAAATGTATAGGATATTTTTATTTTTACGGTGACTAAAGATAAGTCTTAATGAGAATGGAAGTGACAATGAATGACTTGACCGTATGTACTCGAATCTAGTGCGAGATTTTATAATCAGTTATTTTACGCAAAAAAAAGCTGGTCTCACTATAGACAGGTAAATTTTTAAAGAGGTTAAATATTATGCATTTTCGGTGACTGGTTGCACTATACAGAGGTAATTCTTTTTCTGAAGGGGTTAAAATTCCGGCATTTTCGGTCTATATTCTCACGGTACCTTTACGTACCTTTGACGGTACAAGCAAGTTCCTTTAGCCTTCACCTCATCTTCCAACTGTGCCCACCTCTTAGATTCTTCTTTCTGTTATGGTCCAGGTTAGGACTAAGGAAGAACAACACGAACACAAGAGTAGAAATAACGAAGATATATTACACGGAATAGTAACACAAGATGAGGAAGGTGTTATTATGACTGTCATTCTGGTTTGGAGTCAACTACTATCGGCTCGACTCGATTCCGTCTCCCTTCTTGACAGGCGCAGTATTTATAGTGTCAGGAAGAGTTCACTGTCGTTATAGGTAATGTCCCATAACACCCCCTCCCAAAGCTTTTAACTCGCAGGGTCTTTAATAATTTTTCCTCTTCGTATTAATCATCAAAGGCTCTGTAAATTTGGTTTTTCTGCTTTATTTCCGCGGTTCTGACATTGCTTGAGGCCTTTGTATATCGAATGTATCGAATATTGTATCCATCACTTCCTCTTCTTCCTGAGGTAGACCGTTAGAATCCTCTAACAGCCTCTTTCTGATTTGATTTAAATGCATTTTATGCGAGAACTTCGGACCCTGAATTATGTAAATGACGTTCCCGATTCGTTTCTCTATTTTACCTTGCTCCCAGCAGGATGTATTGTTTTTGTAACATTTTTAAAAAAAATTCTCTCCTGGGTTAAATTTCTGTTATGGTCCAAGGTTAGGACTAAGGAAGAACAACACGAACACAAGAGTAGAAATAACAAAGATATATTAAACAGAATAATAATACAAAATGTTGAAGGTGTTAGTATGACTGTCAGTCTGGTTTGGAGTAAAATACAATCAGCTCGACACGATTCGATATTTAACAGTCCCCCCATGAGGAAAGTATGTGGCACAAGGCCGAGTTTAACGTGGGTTTCTCCGAGCCTATAAACTCGGCTAAAAATACTCCCTTAAGAATCCGTATAAACGGGTTCAGGGCTTGTCTACCACCCCGGACGAAACTTTCCCCTTCGGCAAAGCCACGTCCGGGTTCCTATCTGCCAAAGCAGAGAGTTCATTCAACAGTAGTCGCGCACAGTCAGAGACTGCGGCTCGACTCGAACCGTCTCTCTCTCATAGTGTTAGGAAGAGTTCATTCTGTAGTAATAGGTAAGGACCTATTGTGGGGACCTACCTACAAATGGACTCTTCCACACCTATATAATATGGCTACCAACTCTGAGTAAGGTGAATTACCCAGTGACTGGAACAGTTGTAGAAACTGTTCGTTGCTGTCGAACTCTCCGTCTCGGCGGGGAGGGACTCGGACGAGGCTTTGCCGCAGGGCAAAGTGCCGTCTGGGGAGGTAGACATTCCCTGAACCCGTGCATACGGGTTCTAATGGGCATATTTTTGGCCGAGCCTACGGGCTCTGTGATCCCGCAGTAAGCCGCCCTTGTGCCACATGCGACCCGTGTGTGGGAGGGTTGTTAAATATCGAGTCACCAAGTGAGGGCCACCGAGTAGTAGCCACAGAGTGAGTGAATAAGTGAGTCAGAACACCAGTGAGAGAAAGTACTCTCCAGTCCACATTTACTTTTGTACTACGTTTCCGAGAATATACTATTTAACCTATATCCGAGACCGTGTTAACTTTCTATGGTTTTACACCATAACAGGGCCCATTACACTTTCTTTGCACGCCATCTAAATTTTGTATTAGATATATGATTTTTTATCATGATAAATGATTTTTCTCACCTGTTTTGGGGAAGATTTGTCAAAAAAGAAAAAAAAAGAAGATTGATTTGCTATAAAATATGTCCGGGATCCCACCCAGCACTGTAATATTTAACTACAGTAGTCCCACTTTTATTCCACAAAAACTGAGTTCACGTTATACACGAGCATTAAAAAAAAGGTTTTTGACAAAGAAATTGACATCGGGCGCACTGTAAATGACTTAGGATAATGCAGGATTAATTAGAATGAATACGACGCAATTGACATTTGAAGACCACATGATGAGGAAATTAGTCATAGAGCATTTCACATTCACATGACATATTGAAGGTTTGATCAGCATGGAAAAAGGCGGATTACCTACTAGAGAAAAACAACGGGAAAATTGCCATTAACAGGTAAATTAAAATCATGCAATAAACAAACACAGAAGAGAAAGGACTCAGCGCACAAAATAAAAGGATAATGAAAGTTTGAGATAACAGAGAAAAATAAATCTCTAATCAGGAGGGTTTGAGAAGCGTGGAACTACCACTTAATTGCTGGTGTTCCCAGATCCAACATGACCCGGAGTGTTAGCACCCGTTAGGGTCCCAGCTATGGGCAAATGGTTAACCCTCAAACTGGGGTCAAAGCACTGTGAAAGTTTACAAATAGATTTTAATACCAGAAATAACTTTTTATAAAAAAAATATTACCCGTAATACATTTTTGAAGAAAAAAATATTACTAGCAAAACGTTTTTGGCAAAAATATTACCAGCAATAAAAATTTTGTCGACATTAAATAATCCATTGAATTTGATATGCCGTAAAACAAAACAAACCTAACCAAACCAAACCAGAAAATTAAATAAGGAAGACATACTTATAGGTAAATAATGAAATAGAAGGTTTACTATACAGAAGTACACATAGCAATGGACCTAATGCTAAATCGGTCTTTACTCGAGCTCCGCAGAGAAAGGGATGTGGAACAAGGCCGGTTTAACGTAGATCCGGGCAAATATTTCCCATAGACCCGGTATAAACAGGGTCGGGTTTGTCTACTCTTTGGCATAGCTTCATCTAGCTTCCTCTCCGCCAGAATCAGAGAGTTTGACAAGCACTGAAAGCTTAGTGTTCGGCTAAAACCTAATGCTAACTCTCCTCAACTTCGCTTATATCTGCTTATTTACATAAACGGACCATTCCATTCATTTATGTTATATATCACAGTCTTTCAACAAATATAGACCAGAGAGTTTTACAGAAAAAGAAGTTTTACTGATAAGATAGACTTGCAGATAAAGCAGTTTATCACTCAAGGAGAGACAAATCCATATTACAGACAAGAAATCTTATCGACAAGCATATGAATGTGAGTGTTTACATAAAAGGCAGTCTTATAATAAAGGCAGGGAAATATGTTCTTTTAGACAAGGCAATGTTATAGATACAACTAGAGAATCCAACTTTACCGAAATGACAGTCTTACCGTCAAAATTAGAAAAGTCATTTTTAAAATATATATTCAAGAATATTTTTACAGTAAATGAAAAGATACACATATAAAAACTTATAACGGAAACTATGGCCAGGAGACAGACAACGATAGACCATGCATTCCTACTCACATTACAATCTTACAGATAAGGGTGTCATTATAAAGGCCGATACACTGATAAGCTGAATTTTATACAAGGATATCGAAAGCAATATCACAGATAAACCAGTTTTACAAATAAGGTAGCCTTACAGAAAAATATAAAAAAAGGCAGTCATACAGACAAGACTGATTTACATACAAGCTTCATTAAATTAACATCCATCACAGAAAATGACCGTGGGGAAACTAATCGACAGTCGACACAATAGTATCTGGGTGGGATGAAAATCAGATGCAATCACGGATGACGCAATATTTTTCAAGGCCAAACAAATTTTATCATAACCCTGAAAATAGATTCATATTAATGACCACTAGTTGTGGTACTTGTTGATTGATCCGCGCCTTTAAAGTTTGACCACTTCTACCTACGGCTTACAGCCATATTACGTTGAAATACTGGTTCCGGAACGTTCATCAAAGTTAAACAACGTCGAGTCGGGTCAGTACCCAGATGGGTGTCCGCTTGGGAATATTATGCGAGCAACCTTCGATGAGCGGTTGTTGTTTTGGATAATGGCTCGGAATTGTTAATCGGAGAGCCGAGTTCCAATTACCATTGTGTGCGTTATGTACACTTACGCAAGAATACCTTTGGAAAAAATATGAAACTACTTCTTTTCTCCCCTATCTATGGGTTAATTAGTAAGACATTTATCACTAAGCCATTATGATCTCAACAAAAAGTCTTACAACGCTTTAATTAACTTGCAAAATCAACCAAAATTCTGTCGACATAATCATCATCCCGCTGTCAACTTATTTCATGAATAAAAGAATTAATATGATAGCAGACAGAACATCCTTCCGGACCATCAATAAAATACAATATATAGGGTGACCCCAAAAAACGGGAATTTTTGAATTGCGTATTGCCAGACATGAGCA
>OZ038489.1:7774917-7919917 GCA_964036315.1 Acanthosepion esculentum
AATTTAAAGACATTTTTCTAAGTCCGTTTATGTCCTTATTTATACACTAATATCCAGATAGATTATAATTTTGTCCGTGTGAGATATTTCTGCGTGTATTTAAGAGACGAAACTACTTTTTGATTTATTTTTCCACGAAGTGTCTACGAATATTTTCGTGTTTCAAAGAATCTGGCTAGATAACGCTTTATAGATCATAATTTATTTTTGAGTATTTTTTCTTCTACTTTTTAAAATTTTATATAGACTTTTTCTAAGTTTGATTTCTTCAGGTTGATTATCATCTCTGTCTTCTAATCTTCCGACATTAAGAGATGGGTTCAGGTAAATGATTTCTTGTAGAATCATCGAGAAGATATTTCATCTGCTCCACATTTCCCGTTGATCTCATTTGGCATCAGAATCTATTGTGTCTGACATCACTGTTTGGAAACATCTTAAATATATGTCTATTTTTTTTTTCTTTTAGTATTCATAATATTTTTCAGATTGGCTTAGCCTCTTTTTTATAAATCTATTGAAAACAGTCTGTAAATATTTCTTGAATCGTAGCTTTTGTTGATATCTTTCAAGACAAAAAAACATTTGTATTTTTTTTCTCAAAGTTTTCAATGAATAAATCTTTTATGTGATGACTTGCTCGAGTATAGTAACCTCTGAAATACAGATTTAACTCATTTTCAGCCATACAACGCATAGGGTCCTCTTGTGGCATATTGCGTCTCGCCTCAGTCGCAGACCCGCCTTCGTTCGAATGGTTTTATTTATGGCGGTATATTGATTTTCTAAGCGTAGCTTGGATGTGACACAAGGCCGAAAGGATGGGGCACCCAATGAGGATCGAACTCACAATTCAGTCGTAACTCTTCTAGCGAGACAAACTTTCTAACTGTTACACCACGCCTAGGTGGCCAAAAGTGATCTTCCAAGCGTAGATTAGATGTGATACAAGGCCGAAAGTAGGAGGCAACCAGTGAGTATCGGCTCACTGCTCAGTAGCAATTGTTCTCGCTAGACAAGTTTGCTAACCATTACAACTCCTCGACGGGTTTATTTACGGCAGTATAAACCAACATGGCAAAGCAGTAAGCTCTGTTCGTGCGTCGTGGAAGTGAGGTGAGAACGGGATTATTTTGCCATTTTTTTATTCGAATAATGAGTGAATTTCAACAGAAACTTTCAGTACCTCTTTTCATGAAATGGTTCATATAGGAAGTTACTAAGCACAGCTCAGATGGGACGCAGGGCTGAAAGAAGTAATTTACAAGGCATAGACATTAGATGTGGACAATGTTGGAAGTATGAAGTACAACAGTGGATCGTACGTAATTGAAATAGGAAGACAAGCTGGTTCACCATTACAATATGTCGATCTGCCCTGAAGATGTTAAATAAATGTCCCGATGGAGAGTGATAAAATTATTAATATTAATGTAAAATGCAGAATAACGTTATTCTTTATAATCTATTAAAATTTTATTTTATTTAACAAACTAAGATATAATTAGTCTTTATACAATTTCTAACAGTAACTACCAAAGACATATATGGCATTATATAAGAGCTCAAATAGTCAACGTAGCATAGAATGTGTTAATAAATTTAATTTAATTTACCAAAACGTTATTTAATTATAATTTTATTTACCTATATGGTAGCTAGACTTTATGAATAAGGAAATAATGAAAACAAAATTATACTTCAAATCAGAGAGATTTGCAATTTAAAGCGTACTGAATGAGGAAAAGACGAGCAAGAAAAACTGATACTCACAGGACAGTTTGACGTTAAAACGGGCAGAGAAAACAACACAAAACCTACATAGGGAGCTTGAGTAAATGGATGTCGGAATAGGCTTTATGTGAAATAACAAAAAGACACAATTTATTAAGGTGTACGAAAGACAGAAAAGGAACATGACATATGGAAGAAGAAGAAGAAGAAGAAGAAGAAGAAGAAGAAGAAGAAGAAGAAGAAGAAGAAGAAGAAGAAGAAGAAGAAGAAGAAGAAGACTAGATTTAATTTGCTAATTTATGTTTTCGTACTCTGTTTACAAAGGGTCCGACGTTGTATATTAACAACAACGGCCTCAAGACGTTGAGGTGAAGTCTAGTCAGTGCACTGTGCAAGAGAGAGAATAAATTCTGAGAGAAGTAATAGCAAGACTATCCACCGGGTGGAGGTTAAAATTGCCCAATATGTCTCTCGCTAAATACATAGACGTGTGCCTCTAAAATCCGGGTGCTCAGAGGCGAATGAGTCTGCTATCAGCGAGCATTTATTGAACTCCGTTGCCTGCAGGACGGATTACACTCAACATTTCTTCTCTGTCGTGCACAGGGCAGAGACTAGATTTCACTTCAAGATCTTGGAGGCAGTTGTTATTAATGTATAACGTCCGACTCTGCGTAAGCATCGAAAATTACAGCATAAATTATCACTTTCATCGCCAATTCAAGGCCTAGCTTAGGGAGAATATTCATTTATTCCTCTCCAAACACTATTGGTGTTATTTTAAATTCTGTTGTTGATTTTTTTTTCCGGCGATTTTCTTTTAAGCCGAGGAAATATTTCAGAAGATAATTCGGCCGAAAGGTTAGAACTTTATTGATTGCGATACATTACGATCATCAAGTCATATCTATCTATCTATCTATCTATCTATCTATCTATCTATCTATCTATCTATCTATCTCTCTCTCTCTCTGTCTCTCTCTCTCTATATATATATATATATAGTTTTAAGGTGTCCTATATTTATGGGATAAAGTGTTCAATATCAGAGATAGAGCGTATGTAAATATAAATATAAAAGTGAACATTGAAGTCAACATTCAGAGGCGACAGGCTGTTTCATGCTGGACACAATCGATTGTGGCCAACATGAAACAGCCTGTCACCTCTGAGTGTTGACTTCAATGTTTACTTTTATATATATATATATATATGTATATATATATATATATATATATATATATATATATATATATATATATATATTAGACTACTAGTAATACTCGATTGGCAAAAACCTCGGATAGCACAGCTTGTAAGTCTATCAAAACAAACTGGCACACGAGGAAAAAAAACTGGAGAAAAGGAAAGAACTAGAAACATCGGAACAGGGCGAAACAAATCGTCCAGTGCCTTAAGTTTTTAGTCTAATGAAAAAACCACAAGCGAGTAAAACCAGCTCAACCTGAAGATCTGTTTATGTGAAACCTTGGAAGGATGTTCCTGGCTCTTCGGGATTTATTTCATTCAAAATATATATATATATATATATATATATATATATATATATATATTCAGTTGCATTGATATTAGTTTGTAACACTGGGTTCACGTTGTTTGTAAGAACTAACACCTGAAGATCAGTTTAGGTGAAATCTTGGAAGGATGTTCCTGGCTCTTCGGGATTTATTTCATTCAATATATATATATATATATATATATATATATATATATATATATATATATATATATGCATGTATGTATATATATATTCTGTTGCATTGATATTAGTTTGTAAGCCCGGGCTTCAATTTATGTTTGTATGAACTAAACCGCATAAACCTGTATGTAGCTGTGTCTATGTATGTGAGAGTGTCATTCCAAACAAACAGAAAATAAAATTCCACCACCACCACGCATAAATATTCAAACGCAAATAAATGGATCCACTTTCGAAAAAACTAAACCAGTTTGTCTGATGATAGCAAAAGCGTGAAACCCAGAGTTACAAACTACTATCCAGGCAACTGAATATGTTAGCTCTGTCACAGATATTGAGCACTTTCAACTAATTACTGCGCATATAATTTCTCTCTTTCCCAAGTTAAATAGTAATTAGAAAATCATTCTTATCAAAATGTTGTTAGTGCAATATGGAATTTTTTTTCTTCACTCTAAACATAGGATTTCGCTTTAAATAACTGAGAAACGGAATGATGAGATGTAAAAATAAAATCAATTTACAAACAGTTATCTTTTTCCTGACGAAATATATGTGTCGTGTCTTGAATTTTTCGTTTCCCACTTTGCCCAGAAAAGCTATAGCCTAAGAACAATCAATTTTCTCAGATACGTGTTGGTAAACGTGTTGTACGGATCTGACACCTCTGACAGCTGAAAAACCGAAGTCTTCCTTTATTGTTTATTGCGTCACGTATCGTAATGAAGCGACTGATTTTAATGGCGGCATCGCAAACAAAATTATGAGAGTTTTTCTAGATGACATCTCATTTCATTGCGCAGCGGCATCGTAACAACTGTCGTCTGTATTTGCTAGGATTAGATCTGAATGGCGCGTGACCCAATAGTAGCTAAATACTTACTAAAAAGATTACTTTGCGCCAGTGTCCGAAATGGGAAGGGTTGACGTAAATACCAGTAATGAAAATACAGGCTTTTTAGATATTTTTTACGTGCAGTGTACCTTTAGATAATGTGAGGTCATGGATCTCCACAGCTTCCTACCCTTTCTAGGTCAAAGTCAATCTATTCTGCTTACTAGCTCCCTTCCTAGTTTCACAAGCTCTTCAGGAAGAAGATAGTGATTTTCCTATAAACTTCTTGCCTTCGGTATATGTAATAAATATCAAATCCCGTTTCAGTCGGGGACCCGTTTTCCACTTCCAATCAGGTTCGCTATATTCATTTATGCGCAAATATATTTGGGAAAGGTATGACTCCACCTCTTCCCCTCCCAGCTATGGATTAATTAGTAGAAATTAGATAAGTAAATCCTTATTACCTCCCCAAAATTCTTACAATCTAAAAATATTTTCTGACTTACAATAATCTTCATAAGTTGATAAGCCTTTAAAAAAATCAATCAAACCAAATCATTTTTCCGTATAATATGTGGTCATGGATCTCCACAGCTTCCTATCCTTTCGTGATCAAAGTCAATCTATTCTTCTTACTTGTCCCTTTCCCATTTTCACATAATGCATAATGTGTAAAAAAAAAATGTCTGCTTTTTTCTGATTCTAAATAAAATTTTTCATTTTCCTTGATTCGTCCATAGCATTCTCAGCATCCTTCTGTACAATTGCATCTCCACTGCATCGGCTTTTCTTTATCTCTGTGGAAATTATCCAACATTAACTGTCATCAGTTATAATATTTATATTATTCGGACTGTTATCCTCATCTTCATTGCCATACTCACAACTTTTCGGCCGTTGTACGCTCTGGCCTTCTTCAGGTGATTGGAATTTAAAATCGAACCCTTTATTATCTGTCCATAATTCTGAGATGAAGTATTATGTACACTATTTATATTATTCGGACTATTGTCCTCATCTTTGTCGCCATATTTATTACAAAGTTTCGGCCGTTGTACGGTCCGTACTTCTTCAGTATCTGTCTATATTTCTGAGATGAGGTATTATGTACACTATTTACATTATTCGGACTATTGACCTCATCTTTGTCACCATATTTATCCACTTCTTTAACCGTTATTGAATTCACACTCTTTGTGTCCTGTCGCTGGATCTAACTAACGCCTTCATCCACTTTATCCTCAAGGACACATGGCACATTTGGATAAAGTCGTTAGAACTTGGAGAGGGGAATTAACAGGAGATAGCTGATAACTGACACCCATTTAAAACATGGCACGTGGAACTAGAATAGTCTACCCAAATGAGCGAAATAAAAGGTTCAGTTCGACATTCCAACCTCCTGAAGATGACCGGAGCGTACAACGACCGAAACGTTGTAATAAATATGGCGACAAAGATGTGGACAATAGTCCACATAATATAAATAGCGAACCCTTTATTTCGTTCACCGAGATAGATTGTTTTAGTTCCACGTACCATGCCTCTTCCGGGTGTCTCATGTATTTTCGTTTCACTCAACTCTACAAGATTTTTGGTTCACCACTGCTGTGGCCTTGTATTTGTCTAGTCACTGGATCTAACCAAACTCTTTATCGACAGGGACATGTGTCCGAATCAGATAAATAATGCAAGTAATCATGATACCTCATCTCAGAGATATAGACAGATATTAACTGCCATGTAGTAGGATAGATATTACATGAAAATTCAGCGTTCTTATATTTCTTTCCCACATTTCTTTGCTTTTGGAATGTATCCATCTTTCCCTATCCTATGGCGCCTCCAGATTGATGTGCCACATTTTATGTCATCTGTAAAAAGCGCTTTCCAGAGGGATATATTTCTGGAAATCTTTGCCAGCATTTCGAGATTTTTTCTCTTCCTAACGACAAGAGATTCTGTCTTCTCAGAAATGATTGTCATTCTTTTCTGCTTGTTGACCTTTGCACACTTGACAAGGATTTCCAGTTTTATTTCTTTATGACTGTGCCATCTGACGATTGTTTGTCAAGACTGTGGCAATAAATCCTGATAGGTCTTCTAGTTTTCTTCTTATAACCTCGCTGTATAAATTAAATAAATGCGGCGATTAGAGACAGATATTCTTAGCCGACGTTCTTTTCGTGTGATTTCTCAACTCGGAAATTTATTTTTCAGTCATACATAAGTTCTTTAGTTGTATATTATTTCATAGACTGACCAAGTACTTCGCTTATTGTAGATGTAGACATTTGTATATCCTTCTGTTGCATCTACAGAGAAGAGAATCCGTGCGTTGATGCGAAAATCGTAAATCTGCCGTTTCTAATTGCACCGTTGATTCTGCACACCATTTCCGAAAACTACATTTCCGGAAATTGATTCTCGACCATAACTTGCCGCTATCTTCTGAAGAAAACCATGTGGTCATCAGAAGCTCGAAATTGAAGATAAAAAGGAACCTCTACATAATTATGCTAAAATCGTTATATCAATGTCTGTTCTATCTTATACTCTCTGTCTCTCTCTCTCACACACACTCATACGTACGTATGTATGTATGTATGTATCTACCTATCTATCTATCTATATATATATATATATATATATATATATATATATATATATACCGATATACGTCTTACAAGTTTGTGACTGGAAGGGATAATTCCGAGGAGGATATAAATCCAATGAGAGCACAATGTAGACTGCAGAGGATTAAAATGATAATAAGAAAAAGGCGACTTTATTTATCAATATCGATTATAAATTTATATCGTGAACACCGAGATATTCAACTCTTCAAATCTCCTCTGCATATATATATATATATATATATATATACATACATATATATATATATATATATATATATATATATATATATATATATATATATATATATATATATATATATATATATATATATAGCAGGGGGAACAAATATAAATATATATATATATAGCAGGGAAATTAAAGCATAAATTATTACTTTCCGGGGAATTCATCGCCAATTCAAGGCGTTGCTTCGGGAGAATATTAATTTATTCCTCTCCATCATCCCTTTTTTCTTTCTTTTCGGCGATTTTATTTTAAGCCGACGAAATATTTCTGAAGATAATTCGGTCGAAAGGTTAGAATTTTATTCATTGCGATATATTTTTTATCCATTTTGTGTAATAATAAATGATCGTTGTTTTAAAGATTATCCTATTTTCGTGTGGCGCCCAAAACCTGTTTAAATATATATATATATATATATATATATATATATATATATATATATATATATATATATATAAGTGAACAAAGAAGTCAACGCATAGAGGCGACAGTCTGTTTCATGCTAGACGCAATCATCAGGCCATATACATATATATATATATATATATATATCATCAGGCTATATATATATATATATATAGTTTTAAGGTGTGCTATCTTTATGGGATAAAGTGTTCAATATCAGATATAGAGCGTATGTAAATATAAATATAAAAGTGAACATTGAAGTCAATATATATATATATATATATATATATATATATATATATATATATATATATATATATATATATATATATATATAAGGTATATTTAAGTAGAAAGTGTTCATTCAAACAATATTGCTTAAAAAGATTATATTTTGATCATGATTTTCTAATTTTTGGAAAAGGCGCTCAAAGCTGTGGCTAAACTGTCCGATTCTTTTATCATTTTTTGTGCAATTAGTTTCGTCTATCACAGTCTTTATCAACAACGGGTTTGCTGTATGTATGATAGTTAGCATTACTTTGTCTACATCCTGGGATGCTTTGAGAACCTGGAAGTTTGAAATGTTCCCGCGTGATGAAATATATATAATTGTTATTGGGAACGAGGCAACACAAAACGAATGAAATTTATTAATTTAATATTATTTTGTAACATTAATACAATATATGCGCACATTAATGATAACATATGCACTTCAAGATACCATCTCCTGTAGTGAAGGACATTTTATATAATGTTGCCTGTTTATTTTGTATAATAATAACATATAGAGTTCTTGTTCTTCATTACGTGTTGTAGTGTATTTAATGCTATCTATTAATACAGAGAGCGATGGGTAAATTTTCGCCGCTTTTTCTGTTTCAATTTTCCGCTTGCGCATTGTTTGTTTTTCATTTTGTCGACCTCACAGTATAGTAGGGTCAGTTGGGCCCCGTCTGTGAGAAAAAGATCACAATGCCATTATATACTACGCCAGAAATTGGGAAACAGCATGCTGTACTGATTGGCATTTGCACTCGGAAATATTTCAGAGTATTTGTGTGTCATTCTGAGTACAGTGCAGAGAATTCGGAAAGAATTGCATGAGTCTAATGGTGATTACCATGTTGACTAGTGATGGCGACGTTATGCATCCATTCATCTTCCTAAAGGGCCTCAGACTCAACAGGGAGGCCTACATCAAGTGCCTTGAGGAGGCAGTGCTCCCCTAGGTCAAGAGGATAGCAGCTGACTACTGGACTCTCCAACATGCCACACAAGCTGAACCCAGTCATGGCTGCCAGACAATTTCTGCGGCCAAATCATCTCTTAGATCTATCTACCTATCTTCCGTGACTGCCTTGATTACCTTGATTATTAATTGTGGGACACAGTTGAGCGATAGAATAACAAAACTCCCTGTAGCCACAAAGAGGAACTGAAGGCAAAGATTATGGCAGCATTCACCAATTTAAACAAGGAAACCACCCAGATGAGTTGCAGGAGATTCTGAAGTCGTCTAGAGGGCACCATCTGTATATATATATATATATATATATATATATATATATATATATATATATATATTACGCGAATCATTCATACGAAAAGCAGATAATGAAGTTCATGATATAAATGGCAAGAATCACTCTCGCAAACAATTTTTAATAATAAAATACATTAACCTCGAATCCGTTAATGAATGGTATGATCCTTGTTTATAAATTCCGGTTTTATAAGGTCTTTTTTTACTACTAGCTTTCAATCGTTTCATGCAATCATCTTCAGGTAGGGAAATAGTTAATTTTTTTACATCCAGGTAATAACAGGACATCGAAAGATAAAGTGTAATCCGAAAGAAGTGTTTTTAGAAATGTGATATTGTTAACTGTAAGAAATACTTTTGGAGCGTGCAGTCACGACGCTGAGGTTGAATTTTTTTTTAATTTAAAATTGTGCGTTCTTGTACTAATATAGTAATATGAGAATTCTTTTGTAGAAGTAGGTTTTTTTAGTAAAGGTGGCATGAACTAAATTGTTCAATAAATAGAGTAATGTCACAGTTATTATCAGGAATTCGCACGTCGGATCGGTTATTTTAATATCAATTATGTGGTGTGGGTTCAATTTATATTACGCGAATCATTCATATGAAAAGCAGATGATGAAGTTAATGATATAAATGACAAGATTCACTCTCGCAAACAATTTTTAATAATAAAATACATTAACCTCGAATCCGTTAATGAATGGTATGATCCTTGTTTATAAATTCCGGTTTTATATATATATATGTTATTCAAAAATGTTTTAAATTCTAAATACATGGTTCGATCATCTGAGATGTAACGACTACATTGAATCAATAGCTTCATCTACCGCAAGGAAAGTTGGTTCTCTTTGTAGCGCCAGAAGGTTTCTTTCTCGCCTGAGTCTATCATTCACACCTACAAACCTACCATTCGTCCTTGCATTGAATGCCGTGGTCATAATAGTCTGATGCCCCCGCTGTTTATCTCGAGGTCCTCGACAAAATACAGAGAAGGACATGCAATGTGATAGATCCTGATCTGGCATCTCGTCTACAGTCACTTTATCACAGACCTGCTGTAGATTCCCTCTGTCTTTTCTACAAATATTTTCATGGCTACTTTCACTGGTACGTAAACTGCATGAATATATATATATATATATATATATATATATATATATATATATATATATATGATGTTTACGAGCGCGTCAATAACGGTAAACGCGTTCAGGAATCTTTCATTACGTACAGAAGCTGCAAAGCGGAACAATCGTTTTATTTATTTCATTACGAGAATTTACAAAGAGGAACGATCAATTAGCTTATCTTCATACCCTGCATGGTGGCAAATGCTGCTGGTGGCGCCTGGGGTGGCGGTCCCGCCATAGCCACTAAAACATTGATATCACCCCTGGTCGGCGGCTGATGAAGACAGGGTATCGCACGTGCTAACACACGTTGTATGTTAAAATAATTGATGCCTAATATTATCTGTTCTGTTTGATAGTCTTATTTTGTCCTTCGAGATAGTGTAGTGCATGCGTAGCCAATGTATTTAATTCTGTTTTCTGATTATTACTGTTAGAGATACTTTCCCCAGGAGGAATAAGAATTCACAGACAAGATTATTTTTTTACATCAGGTTGATCTTTGATGTCCTGCGTTGATTGGTAATAATTAAATCAGATAATATAAAGTTTTTATAGTAGATAATAAATCTTAGGTGTTTGTTACGATCGATGTGTGATCGGCGCCGCTGAATTATGTTTTTAATTGATTTGGCCTAGGGTTTATTATTAGGGTGAATCTGGTTAAGATTGAATAAGTGCGTTTATTTTTGTTTTGAGAGGGTTAGCGTTATTTTTTTTTAAATATGTAAATATCGATTTCGGGAAGATATTGTTAATTAGGGTTCGGTAATGTTGCTAAGATCCTCATAACATATCTCCAAAGAAGAGATTACTTTGGCTTAAAAAATCATTTTTATAACAGCTATTTTCTTTCTCTGCTAAATTTATGACCATAGGCATCAACTAATACATTCAGGAAAGAGGTTTTAATGTTGATATACTTTGTTATATATATATATATATATATATATATATATATATTAATAAAATTTGTGTAAAACATGCATTGCTGCCCATTAACCAAATACATATTATATATATATATATATATATATATATATATATATATATATATATATATATATAATGTTTCTTTGTGCAGCAATCCATATATATATATATATATATATATATATATATATATATATATATATATATATATATATATATATATATATCATTGTTTATTTGGACAGCAATGATATAATTGTTTAATTGGACAGCAATCCATATATGTATATATATATATATATATATATATATATATATATATATATATATATATAATTGCTTATTTGTGCACCAATACAAGTTTTAGACAAATTTCATTATTATATATATATTATATATATATTATATATATATATAATTGTTATTTGCATAGCAATCCATATATATATATATATATATATATATATATATATATATATATATGTATAATTGTTTATTTGGCCATTTATATTAATTAAATCTTTGTAAAACATGCATTGCTGCCCAACTAAACAATTAGTTATATAATATATATATATATACATATATATATATATATATAATTGTTTCTTTGTGCCGCAATCCATATATATATATATATATATATATATATATATATATATATATATATATATATATATATATATGTATGTATATAATTGCTTATTTGTGCACCAATCGAAGGTTTAAACAAATTTCATTATTACATATATATATTATATATATATAATTGTTATTTGGATAGCAATCCATATATATATATATATATATATATATATATATATATATATATATATATATATATATATATATATATAATTAGGATAATTTTAAACACTTTATTTCCAGAATAGAAAACAGCCCGGAGAAAAATAAAAAGCTTAATCACAATACCTTGTTAATCATGTTTAATGAAATATATACTCGCTTGTGCAAATTAACTAAAAAAAAAACACTTTAGTATCATTTCTTTTACCATACGGTCAGTCTTAGACCCAAAGGACTGACATAGTGCAATCGTTGTCTACTTTTTCCTCAGATTAGCTAATTTGCAGTGGTGTGCAATAATATGAATATCTTTTCGGGTTATGTGATGAAATGTTTTTCACCTGGAAAAATATTGTCTCATCTGTGATTGCATCAGATTTTTATCACGCCCATACAATATTGTCTCGACTGTCGATTAGCTGTCCTACGGCCATTGTTTGCGATGGACTTTACTTCAAGGAAATGTATTCAAATTGTAACGCTCCACGAACGTACTGGCAAGCATTTCCAGTGTGAAAATCAAAGTACTATAGACTGATTGTTCTAATTAATAATCTGTTTTCAATCTGCAAAGAACGACTTCGTGGAATGGGCATACGAAGTACTAACATGTGCACTCAGTCATGTTTCACTGGAGAAATACGATAAAATGTAAATAATAACGGAATTGTCCGTTTTGTTTCAGTTAATTTGCACAAAAGTGTATATATATATATACATACATACATATATATATATGCGCGTGTGTGTGTGTGTGTGTGTATACGTCTGTGGTTTGTGTGTATGTTCGTGTTCATATCTGTGTATGTGTTTGTATTGTGTGTGGGGGTGCATATTCCTGAAAACGAAAGAGAAAAATATCAAAACGAAAATATTATTTTTGGGGCTAAATATAAACGTACCGGGTTTAACATACGCACATATAACTTTTTGTCGAGATTTACATACAGAGGAATGTACTCAGAATTATATACATGTACATACATACATACATACACACACACACACATACACGCGCACACATATGTATTAAGTAAACGTTCACACATATTTAAAATGACGAAATATGAAACGTTAAGATATATATACTAATCTCTCTCTCTCTCTCTCTCTCTCTCTCTCTATATATATATATATATATATATATATACATATATATATATATACTAATAATATACAGATATTTATTAGTAGTCTAAATTTTAACTCCGTGATACAAGTGAAACTCAATAATTCAACATTGCATTTCCACACTTTGATATTATATCTATGTAAATAGTGTACATTATACATCTCAGAAATATAGACAGATACTGAAAGGCTGAAACGTTGTAATAAATATGGCGACAAAGACGAGGACAATAGTCCGAATAATGTAAATAGTGTACATAATACCTCATGTCAGAAATATAGACAGATAGAAATAGCAAACATGGATAATTATATAGTAATCTGTTCAAAAATGAATTCAAACTTATAGCCACGTTGAGACCAAAGATTGCTAAGTTCACAACATATAATTTCACAACAGCACTCCTATCATACAACACTTCTGATATTAATGCAAAGTCGGAATTAACCGGCTTCAAGCTGGCGGATTGGCCCTATTTCCATGGACCCCCACAAATAATAGTTTTTTTGTTGTTGTTTTTGCTTTTCTTAATTGTTGCGAACAAAAGCAAAGTAACTCACGTAAACTGGATTATCTATTAGTGATAAAGTATTTAAGGATTTACTGATTAATGAGAATGCTTAAATTTTTTTATATTATCGAACCTTTCACGTGGCGATAAGATTTACTAATCCAAATGGTCTTCGTTTTGTGGACCAAAGCAGTTAATATGAATTGTATTTTCACCTTGTTTTCCACTTAACAGCAAAGAGATAAGAGATTGCTTTTATTTGAAATTACGGCTTGGAGACTACAATTACAAATAAAGCCAGTGTTCCTATCAGACCTATATCTATATCTGATTCTGTTTATCTTTATCTTTCTGTCTTCTCTCTCTTTCTGTTTGAGGCAGAATATTTCATTCTATGTACCTATTTACTAGTCTATATATATATATCTTAGATTAGTCATCTATCTATCTATCTATCTATCTATCCTCTCTCACTGTCTTTCCGTTTGAGGCAGAATATTTCACTCTAATTAACTATTTACTAGTTCATATCTATCTATCTATATACATATCTAATGTTGTCTATCTCTCTTTATCTAGTTACTAGTTCATATTTATTTATCTATCTGGCTATCTAAGTTTGTTTATCTATCTATCTATACATATATATATATATATAGTTACTATATATATATACATATATATATATAGTTACTATATATTCATCTATCTATCTATCTATCTAATGTTGTCTATCTCTCTATCTTTATCTAGTTAATAGTTCATATTTATTTATTCATCTAGCTGTCTGTCTATCTATCTAATATTGTCTGTCTGTCTCTGTATCTAGTTACTATTTCATATACATCTATCTATCTATCTATCTATCTATCTATCTATCTATCTATCTAGTTACTTGTTCTTATTTATATATCCATGGATTCATTGCTTTCTTTGTTTTACGTCCAGGTAGCGTTGAAGGACGGGTTCCGATACGATCATTGAAGTTAAGCAATGTCGAAATTCGTCAGTACCAAGATTGTTGACAGCTTGAGTATATATCGGTCTATTTCTCACATTTTCGTCCTCTATGTCAACCCCCAAATAAAGAATATGAGGAATCAACAATGTATAAAATAATATCTGTGGTAAGATCATCCCTGGACAAGATCAACAGAATAACATGAACTTGATGTTATTGTAACTGAGATGCTTCCAGACTATGAAGAACACTATTACCAAAATAATTAGGTGAATATATTTGCACAATCCTCACTACACAAAACGCAAAGATGACATTTATTGATGTTAGACTCAGAAAAGAAACTATAATATCGTCTTGTCAAGCTGGTTAAGGAAATGGAAATAATTGTTTATCTATAAGCTATTCGTATCTGTCTATATTTCTGAGATGAGGTATTATGTACATTATTTACATTATTCAGACTATTGTCCTCATGTTGGTCGCCATATTTATTACATTTTGGCATTTCAGAATCTGTCTATATTTCTGAGATGAGGTATTATGTACACTATTTACATTATTCGGACTATTGTCCACGTCTTTGTCGCCATATTTATTACAACGTTTCGACCTTTCAGTATCTGTCTATATTTCTGAGATGTGGTATTATGTACACTATTTACATTATTCGGACTATTGTCCTCATCTTTGTCGCCATATTTATTACAACGTTTCGACCTTTCAGTACCTGTCTATATTTCTGAGATGTGGTATTATGTACACTATTTACATTATTCGGACTATTGTCCTCGTCTTTGTCGCCATATTTATTACAACGTTTCGACCTTTCAGTATCTGTCTATATTTCTGAGATGTGGTATTATGTACACTATTTACATTATTCGGACTATTGTCCTCGTCTTTGTCGCCATATTTATTACAACGTTTCGACCTTTCAGTACCTGTCTATATTTCTGAGATGAGGTATTATGTACACTATTTACATTATTAGGACTATTGTCCTCATCTTTGTCGCCATATTTATTACAGCGTTTCGGCCTTTCAGTATCTGTCTATATTTCGGAGATGGGGTATTATGTACACTATTTACATTATTAGGACTATTGTCCTCATCTTTGTCGCCATATTTGTTACAACGTTTCAGCCTTTCACTATCTGTCTATATTTCTGAGATATACAGTGTACACTATTTACATTATTCGGACTATTGTCCTGATCTTTGTCGCCATAATTATTATAACGTTTCGGCCCTTCAGTATCTGTCTATATTTCTGAGATGTGGTATTATGTACACTATTTACATTATTCGGACTATTGTCCTCATGTTTGTCGCCATATCTATTACAACGTTTCGCCCTTTCAGTATCTGTCTATATTTCTGAGATGAGGTATTATGTACACTATTTACTTTATTCGGACTATTGTCCTCATCTTTGTCGCCATATCTATTACAACGTTTCGGCCTTTCAGTATCTGTCTATATTTCTGAGATGAGGTATTATGTACACTATTTACATTATTCGGACTATTGTCCTCATCTTTGTCGCCATATCTATTACAACGTTTCGGCCTTTCAGTATCTGTCTATATTTCTGAGATGAGGTATTATGTACACTATTTACATTATTCGGACTATTGTCCTCATCTTTGTCGCCATATCTATTACAACGTACGCTCCGGCCTTCTTCAGGTGGTTGGAATGTCAAACTGAACCCTTTATTTCGCTCACTGGGGTAGACTGTTCTAGTTCCACGTGCCATGTTTAATGGATGTCAGTTATCTCCTGTTAATTCCTCTCTGAAAGGTCTCCACTGCGTTAACCGTGTATTGAACTCACATTCATTGCGTCCTGTCACTGGATGTAACCAACGCCTTTATCCACTGTGCCATGTCTTAAGTTCGACATTCCAACGACCTGAAGAAGGCAGGAGTGTACAACGGACTTAACGTTGTAATAAATATGGCTACAAAGTTGAGGACACTAAATGTAAATAATCTATAAGTTATCTATTAATGTATTACCTGTAAGTTATCTATTAATGGATTATCTATAAGCTATCTATTAATGGATTATCTATAAGCTACCTATTAAATAGAATGCATGAATTGGACATATTAGAATCAAAGAATTACAGAAATTTAATCATATGTCTAATAGCAGGAAAGACGACAGAATATCTGCCAAACATTCGATGGTGCTAGGAATAGAGAAATATGCCTTTCAGAATATAAATCATGTAATAAGAGATGTGTGAACACCTTTGGAAACAAGGAATATAATGCTGAGATTCTATGTAATAGCTATCCTCCTCGGGAGCGTTGAATGTTGGACAATTTAATCACAGCTGAAGAAGAGACACAAAGCGGAAGCGATTTGCTTCTACAAATTCTTAAAATACAATGGAGAGAATTCGAAAGAAAATTGAACCTGAAGGACATTTACCGACTGAAAAATCAATGAACCTTAAAAGGTTTTTAAAACCTGAATATATACTGAATCAATTTCTTGTCAGTTTCCGTTGACTTCCGAATAAGATCCTAGAGCATTGCAGCAACTCAAACGGTGACATTGCTTGCACGCTAGGGGCACGTCCTTTTGGCAGTGACTCCATTTCATATTTAGGATACAATTTCTTTAAGTCTTGTTGGACTTCAAATACGCACGTCGTCGTATATTTTAACAGATAATATATCACACAATATATTACGCCACTCACGAAGTCCGATGCTTGCAGATTTACTTTTGAGTAGATGGAAAAACTGAGTGATATGTAACCAGTAAGGATAATTTTTGTAGGCGATTAACTAAACATTATAAAGTGGAAACCGATAGAAAACTTTGCGTCATCAGAATTTTAAAAGTGTTTTTGAAATGCCAATGTCACTTTGATGGAAATATCAAACAGCAATGAATAACTAATATTAATTTTATTTTTTTTTGTTATTCAAAAATATTTTAAATTCTAAATACATCGTTCGATCATCTGAGATGGAACAACGACATTGAATCCACCTCCAAAAAAGCATAAAAACATTGAAAACACCCAACTTTCAATATGACACTTTATTCATTTAGAGAATTAGGGATCCTATTGAAACACTAATGGAATAATGTAAATTAAAATCTTAAAAATATTGTATTTAAAAAAAAATAAAAATAGTAAAGCTCTTTAGTCTTCGTAATTATGAGCAACGCCTTTCAAGAATTCAAGGAGATCGAAAGATTCAATTTCTTTATGACTTTTTTGGAATAAAAGGCCTTTGACGACAGAAAATTATGAAGCTGTACTGAAGGAAATATAATATAAAAATACCTCCAAATACACTTTTTCTTAAATTTTGAGCATATAACAACGAGGTACTAATTTGATTACTAAACGATATATATATATATATATATATATATATATATATATATATATATATATATATAGTTTACGAAAAACTAGGTAATCCGTATGGGAAGACCCAATGAGGATAGAATCCAGAGAGCTCAATGTAAATCAGAGCTAATAATTTAAATAAAAACAGATTGCTTTAAGGTTCCATATAATAAATTATTTCACCACAGCCCTTCCAAAGGACAGTGGATCATCAGATTTATTTCCAAATGTTGAAATGAAAAATTGAAAATAAATTTACACATTTATGACGGGCAATAATAAGGAAACTCACGAAGTGGGGGCAGTGTAGGGGGGTAGAGAGACAGCATTGAGTTAGATGTAACATTTCTATTGTTTCAAATTTAATTTTCGCTGAAATCTAGACATTGACACTTTAAATCTGTTAACGGAAGTTATATTTTGATTAGGAAGTGGGATGGACAAAGTAGTATATAAAGAAAAAAGAAAAAAGAAAAAGAAGTTGTAAAAAAGTGTCATTAACTTCTATTGGAATAGGCGTTGTTTTTTTTTCCTTTACTTTGAGATTTCGTAAATTTTTCAGTTTAAACAGTCTAAGCCATTTAATTATATGTCACAGTTTTTTAAAGAAACCTTATTACGGACATTTTAGAGATTTAATGTGAAATATATATATATATATATATATATATATATAGAGAGAGAGAGAGAGAGAGAGAGAGAGAAAGAGAGAGATAAAGAGAGAGAGAGAGCAAAATTGTCAATAACGACGAAGTAGGAATCTGACTCTTAATCATCCCTCGGTCGAAAAATTCCTATTTCGAATCGGCCATACCGAATCAGAGACGTCAAATCAGCTACGCCGAATCAGCGACGCCGAATCAGCGACGCCAAATCAGCTACGCCGAATCAGCTACGCCGAATCAGCGATGCCGAATCAGCGACCCCAAGTGGGCTACGCCGGAAGGTCGCATTCCCAATAATAAAGAAGTCGTTATAGATTTCAGAATCATTGATTGAGCGTTCAGAGGGTTTTTAAATGCTGCTCCTTTACAGAATGTAGGCATTATCTCAGATAACAGACTCCTCGTAACCAAAACCGAACCATCTGTAAACACATATGAAAACGGAAGCTAAAGATTCTGAAATATAACGCGTCCAGGCTCTTAAAAATATTGATGTAAAGAAAGTATTTTGTGGTAAACTAGAATGGCGTTCCTAAATTCAGAGAAGACAATGGAATACTACGATTGACAACTATACGATTACCAGAATAAGGAAGTAATTAGAAGAAGTGTACATGTATCATCATTTTAAGATTCTGCGACTAAGTTGGGGGATATTTATGCATCTGCTATAAACAATTATGTCACAAGTTTTTTACTATTTTGTCTGAGTTCAGTTTTGATTTTGATAGAATCTTCTCGCCACTGTCAAACGGAGAAACATGGCGTGGTTTGGACACAATACAACGTACGACAGTCTGTGCAACACAATAATTCAAGGCACCTATGACGGTGGACGTAGGAGAGGACGCCAACTCAAAAACTGGTTGGACAATGTTAAAAAATCGACAGGAATGACTGAACCAGAATTCCTGATGGCTACCTTTAGTAGACCGTTGTTTAAAAGATTTAGTGTGGCTTCTGTATTCGAATCTACCCTACGATTACAAAAGTCAAGGGGATGATGATGATGATGATGATGATGATGATGATGATGATGGGGATGATGATGATGATGATAATTATAATTTAATTAATTAACATTGACCACAACTTTAGTTTCAAAATACCTTATGAAAAAAACGTTTCGACCTTGTATATACTGTCCATCATCAGGTATCTATTTTCTAACTAGTTGACCTATATTTATTTAGGCCGATGTCATGATGCTTTTAAATTGATCCGTATGAATAATATATAGATTTCAATAGCTGTTCCAGAAAAGGAATGCATAATATAAGGTGATTGGAACATTTGATTAATACCTATATGAATCCTGTAGGTGTTAACGAGGATCAACCTTCTTTGAACCTCAAAATTAGAACTAAAGAATCGCAAAGTAATGTAACAAATAACAGAATGCACATCATTTCAACAAGAGAAACCATTAAATTATACAGCACATGCAACTCGAAAAGAAAATGATGATATAATCAAGATGTTTGACAATTCTTCAAATAAAAGGTTAGGAACGAAACCTTCATTGAAACTGGGAAAATTGAGAACAGGAAGGGGAATAATGAAAACTAATTTTCATTATTAGAATTATTGGAAAGATCTTCTAAGTATCAAACGATGGACGCTCGTCTAATAAATCCGAATGCTTCCTTATTAGGAAACGGCTAAAATTCCCACCACAATTAGTGACGGCAATAAAAGAGAGTAGGCATTGGTCGAAGACCAGGGAGTGAAGAAAAGTATAAATCTAAGTATCACCGGCGGCTCTGTCAATGAATAATGAACATTTCATTATAAGAAAACATTTAATATAACCATTATCATATGTCAAATCTAAAAATATTTCGAAGACCTTCAGTTTGGTATTTCGCTGATTTTTCGTTATTTGCATTTTAGATTGTTTAGAAATCAATCATGATTTTAATATATATATATATATATATATATATATATATATATATATATATATATATATATATGTATTAAGCGTTTCAGATCAAGCAAGGCGTAAAGCCATTAGCACACAAGGGGTTACAGAGAGTTGGAGCCAGAGCAAATAGGAGTGATAGAGGCAAGGATGAAGAGATGGATAGGGGATAGGTTAGGGGATCCGGAGACGTCGATTGACATTACATTTGAATAGTTGGAGACTATAGCTATCAGGGAAACAGAAAGAGGGAGGGAGTTCCACAGGCGAGAGGTGCGAGACATGAAGCCATTGGAGTAGAAGAGACGGCTACATTTAACAGTTTCGACAGTGAAAGGGTGTAAAAGGGTGTGAGCGAGATGCCAGCCTAGTAGAACGCTTTAATTCATGATAACTTATTAAAAATAACGATTTAAGTATCCTTTTTCACAAAAGTTCCCCACCGTGAAAAACTGTTGCAAGTCTGTACGTTTAAAATTATCTTGATTAACTTATAATCAAAATGGTACAAATGAATTTTTGTTGCAAGTTTATTTATTAGATTAAAGAATGAAAGCGACTAAAATGGTACGAAAGGTCAACCAAGTTGTTACTTCACGTTCTTTTAAGTTCCTTATTTTTTTAATCAGTTCATTCCCAAGCAAGGCAACAGATCGACTAAGACGCAAGAGGTTACCGAGTGTTAGAGAATATGCAAGAAATAAAACAGACAATATTAAGGAAGAAAAGAAAAAAATACACATATAAAAATCTCAAAATTATACAATAAATTCTCGGATGGGTGAAGGGACTACTACTAACCACTAATCCCTTAGCTCTCGCTTTATCCATCACTTCTCCTTCACCTTCCCTTCCCACTACTAATCTAAGGTGTCCCTCCGGTGTATTTTCTCCATTTACGGAAGAGATTTCGGTCTGAAGTGGTGAACACATCGGTTTTCACGAAATGAATTAAAATCGAAATGGATAATTAAAGTCTCCGTTTTCTTATTATCATTATAATGCTCTGCACTCTACATTGAGCTCTCCCTGGATTTATATCCTCCTCGGATTTATCCCTTCCAGTCAGAAACTGGTAAAACGCATATATATATATATATAAATATATATATATATATATATATATATATATATATATATATATATATATATATATATATATATATATGGATTAAAGTCTCCGTTTTCTTATTATCATTATAATGCTCTGTAATCTACATTGAGCTCTCCCTGGATTTATATTCGCCTAGGAATTATCCCTTCCAGTCACAAACTGGTAAGACGTGTATATATATATATATATATATATATATATATATATATATATATATATATATATATATATCGAGTGTGACAGTAAATTCAACCAATCTGAGGGCTCCAGCTACAACTGGAATTATTGATGTTCTCATGTGCCACATTTTCTTAGTTAGCACGTACGTTATTCCCTGTCAAAATAAAAACATAATTAAAGTCCTAGCCCGTATTGATTGCTTGGAAAGAGTATAAAGATATAGCGGAGACGCTACATAATTTCAAGTAATGAAAGAAAGAAGGGAAGATAGAAAATATGATAACACTCACATATGTTTAATGTCTATTTCAGTAAAAAGGAAATAGTTCTCAATTTCGAATTTTTTAATTTGTATCCCCTGACGTCTTTAAATATCACCCCGTATGCATATTTATGATCGTTATTGCAATATTTTGTTAATTCTTAAGCTAGAATGTGAAAGGATACGATTGGGAAATTTCTACGGATATTCTATTGTCTTTGAACTCACTATGAGCTTATTCAATCATAAACTTAAGAGTTAATATTCATTAGAAAATTTATATAGTTAAACTGCGAAATTTTCACGTGTATTTCTAGTTATTATTATTATTATTATTATTATTAGTAGTAGTAGTAGTAGTAGTAGTAGTAGTAGTAGTAGTAGTAGTAGTATTTCCTTTGATTTCTGGAGTTTACACATTTCTTTCCGGGTCCCGCCCAGGGACCTAAGGTTACAAATGACACTTTTCATTGAC
This sequence comes from Acanthosepion esculentum, assembly GCA_964036315.1. Classification (NCBI taxonomy): domain Eukaryota; kingdom Metazoa; phylum Mollusca; class Cephalopoda; order Sepiida; family Sepiidae; genus Acanthosepion; species Acanthosepion esculentum. Next base: position 7,797,539 of record OZ038489.1, read on the forward strand.
AAAAAAAAATATTACAAAGATAAAGCCCTTCGTAAAGTGTGGGCTGTACTTGTCAGAACAATTTTTTGTATCTCTTTGAGGCATGGATTTCCAGGAATCCCTTCAATTAGTCTACTGGAATATTTTTCCAACCCATCCTAGGGCTCCAACTACAACAGGGATTGTTGATGTTCGAATGTGCCACATTTTTTAGATTTCTATTTCAAGCTCCTTGTATTTTGACAGCTTTTCGAATATCTTCAAAGATACATTGCAGTCTGCAATAAGGAGGTACTTTTTTGTGGTCTTAAATAACAATGTCTTGGCGGTTGGCTTTGATTGTTCTGTCAGTGTGTATTGTGTAGTCCCATAGATTTGTAACAGGTCCTATCTCCGTAACCGGGTCTGAATGGTGTTCATACCACTTCCTTTCAGTTTCTCTCCCGTAGAAGTTACAGATTTTTCCAGTGCAGATATTGTCCCACTCTGTCATCCCGGGTTTTATACTCAGTGTGTGCAAATATCGTGCAACCTGATACAAGATGATCAATCGTTTCTGGATATTTATTACAGAATCTGCATTTTGGGCTAACAGAATATTTTAGTATATGTGCTTGATAATTTCTAGTTAACAAGCATTGGTCCTATGCAGCAAGGATAAAACCTTCAGTTTCAGCTTTCAACCCTGCACTACGTAGCCACTGATGGGTACGGTTTTTGTCTACGTCAACTTGTTTGGTACGGGCAGAGTATTGGCCATGAAGCGGTTTATCTTGCCATTGTTTCTGTATCTGGTCGGTTCCATCTGTCTTTGCTTTCTTTTTGAAGTATTTTGCAGCTTCAGCCGGTTTACCGTGCTGTACTTGTATTTCTGCGCCCATTTGAAACTCCATTTTGAAATTGTTGGCTTCCTTTATTACGCAGTAAAGACGCTTACTACTTTCATATTCTTTGACACATGCCATCATCCAGTCTTCTGTAGTTTTCAAGTATCTTTGGAGGTCAATTGTTGTAGTTTCGTAGGACAGTTCTAGTTGAACTAATCCTCTGCCTTCTTCGGATATGGGTACATACAGCCGAGCAACATCAGCTTTGGGATGATGCATGAGGTAGCTAGTGAGAAGCTTTATCGTTTTGGCGTCCATTCGTTTAATTTAAGCTATGATCCAGTTAAGGTCATTAAAGCTGTATTGCACCACAGGAACAGCCAAGGAGTTTATGGCTGATATTCTGTTTTTTGAGTTTAGCTCGGTATTTACTACCAGACGTACACACCTGTAGTACTCCTGTCTTACCTTCTCCTTTAATTTGGGGGTGTTGTATGCCATCGCCTTCGCTAATTCCTAGGCTTCATCTTGACCCAGTTCCCAAATCTTTGTGATTAAACCTAAATCTATTAAGTATATTTCCGTAATTCTACCTTTCTTGAATGTTACTTTTGCACATTTATCTAATCCAAAGTCCATACCTATATCGTCACTGAAACATTTTACAGTATTAAGGAGGCCCTTCAACTCATTGTCGTCTTTGGCAAAGAGTTTGAGATCATCCATGTAGAGTAGGTGATTGAATATTTATTATTATTATTATTATTATTATTATTATTATTCTTTTCATTTTATCACTTTAAACGTTATTTTTAGTGAATATTCGTACTTTAGTAAGCTTTCCATTTATTTATTATAATAGTCTATTTATTTATTTTCGTTTACAGGCCAGAATGTTCGAGAAATCTTATTAAAGATAAAATGATCTCCCTCCGGCAGTGAATGAACATACGTCTTTCCGGGAAGAGCGAGCTACCGTTTAGCTTAGCACGCGTTACCGACTTGGCCACGGAAAATAGTTGGGCGGGCGAAATCAAATCTCCTTCTTTCAAGCGAATTTTTTTTCCTGTCATAGATCTCTTGAAGTTTTTCATATGTCAAATGTAAAGACAGATTTTTAGAATGGATTTTTTATTAATCAGACAGCTTTTATTTATTTATTTATTTTCGTCTACCGTCCTGAATGTTCAGGCCGGTAGGATAAAGTAAATAAATATACTGTATAATAAATAAACTGATCGCCTCATTGCATACGGGTATCCACTAAATATAGCATTTAAAATGGTAAAGTTTTGCTGGCTTAATAACAAATCCATTCTAAAATTCTCTGTTCTTTGAATGTGAGTGAATTTTAGGGAGTAAAATAAAAACTAAAGTGACAAAGGCACGTCGCTATGTACCGTTATTATTCTTATTATGTGGTGATGACTAACTTTCGGCGACACTGGGTAAGTATTATTTGTTTTCTGCTTCTCTTCAGAGCGTGGGAAATCATGGTTCACCCCAATCCATATGTGTAATATTCGTCTCCTAACTGTACCCACCAGTTCCTGTTCTGCTAACCATTTACACAAATTAATTAGAAAGCTTACTCCTAATTTCCACTTAACTTCATTGCATTGTGAGTTTCATATTCCCCAAGCCCTCTTTCCTCGTTACGTGTTTCAGTCATTTCTGTTGTCTCTCTCTGATACTAAATACAAGTGTTAATAATTTAATCTTCCTTAACATTTTGTCATTGTTCTTCGAAAAAGATATTTTCAGCATCCTTCTGTAGAAAGCCATCACTGTTGTGTCGTGTTCCACCCTACATAAAGGAATGAGTTGTGGTATATTCTATATTCTACGTTAGTTCTACGGAGTTAAGCTTAAAGGAAAACCATTTAGTAGCTCCATTATAGTTGCACAAACGCCAACTGCACAAGTTGTGGACAGCCGAGATGGAATTACAGGAGACGCATATTAAATACATTGTTAAAACACAGGCGTCAATGTCCATTATATTTTAGCCAAACATTATATATATATATATATATATATATATATATATATATATATATATATATATGTCTAAAATATGCCGTAAAATGAACACTTATGTGTATGCCCCGATCCTCATAAAAACATTAGACATTATTGTAATTGGGGGTAATACGCTGTCTGCGCTGGCAGCGTAGAATACTCTTGCCTTCGGGCATAGGGGAACCCAGATGAGGCTATGCCGAAGGGCAGAGTCTGGTTCGGGGATGTAGACAGGGTCTGCGAGCAAATTTTTACCCGAGCGCACGGGGTCAGATTTTCCCATATTAAATTTGGCTATGTTCCGCATCCTCCCTCGTGGGGAGGCAGGTAAATATCGTAATATGCAGTCTAAGTAGTCCATCACTATCAGTGGTTTAGTTACTTCACGCCGCTGGCGTGTATTTTATTTTATTGATATTATAAAGATCATCATTTCATTTCCAACCTCCGTTTTGGTTATTGGTTATTCCTTATTCAGTAACGGGTATATATATATATATATATATATATATATATATATATATATATATATATATATATATATATATATCAGTTTCGACAAAACCAGTAAAGATATAAATAAATAAAAAAGTCGATAATTTTATCTTAAACAATTTAAAATACGTCAACTGTTTAAAAAAGCGGGAGATCCGCTGAATAAATAGGCGGGATATTGACGAATATATGCTTCGTTCTTTTCTTCACTGAAACAAGTAAGTCAATGAATAAACGAATATGTCGCATGTTTTGTAAATTTGACAGTTTTTTGAAACTATATTTACAATACTAATCATCTTGATCAATATGTTGTGAAAAATTTAAGTCTATTTCCTTGCAATTGGCATAGTGTTATTATTATTATAATTATTATTATTGTTGTTGCTGTTCTTTTAGTTTAAGCGGATTTTAGAGAAAAAATCTAAAGTGGCAGATGCCTGACTCTGCATGCGATTAGTAATCCGACAAAAGCAGAAAGTTTTGAAAAATGAGAAAAAAAGGAAATTGAAGGAGTTTTTTTTAAAATGTAATGCCAATGAAATGGCGTCAGGAAAAAAGGGAACTAAAGAATTTGAAAATGGAATTTATCGAAGAAAATATAGGAAAATCTCTGAAAGAAAGAAAAGGACATGAAGAAAAAGAAACGAACAAAACAAATAAGGACAAAAAAGGAAAGACAGACGAGGGTACGAAAGAATTTTGATGAAAAATGGAGAAGAAAAGAAATACATGAATAAAGGAAAAGTAAGAAAAATAGAATGAAGAGGTAAAGAAGGAAAGAATGAAGGAAATAAAGAAGAGAGAAAAGGAAACAAAAAAGGAAAGACAGAAGATGGAAAGAAAGAAGTAAATGAAGAAAGAAAGAAAGAAAGAAGGTAACAAAGAAAAATAGAAGAAAACAAATAAGGAGTAAAGAAGAAAGACAGGAAACAAAAAATAAGGGGCAAATAAAAAATAAAGAAAGAAATACAGAAAGAAAGAAGAAGGGTGGAAATAATCATGAATAAAAGCGAAGATGGAAGGAATTAATAAAGAAAGAAATTACGAAAGATAGAAAGAAGCGGCAACTAAGAAAACAAAGAAGTAAAGAAAAAAGATGGAAATAAAGAAACAAATGTGAAGAGAGAGAGGCAAAGAGAGAACGGAGAAAAGACAGAATACAAAAAGTAAATAAAGAATAAAACAAATAACGAATGAAAGAAAAGAGAACGAAAGAAAGAAATGGGAAGAGGACGAGGCAAAGAGAGAATGAAGTAAAGAAAAAATAGAAAAAGAAAATAAAGAGGGAAGCAAATTAGAAAAGAAAAGCGAAAGAAAGAAACAAATGTGAAGAGGGAGAGGCAAAGAGAGACGAAGAAAAGAAAAAAGAGAAAAAGAAAATAAAGAAGAAAACAAATAAAGAAACTATAAGGAAAAAAGGAATGTGAAAAGGAAGGCACAATTGGAGAACAAAGAGAAGAAAAATAGAAAAAGTAAATAAAGAAGGAAACAGATAAGGAAAGAAAGAAGATTGTAAGAAAGAAACAAATGTGAAGACGAAGAGGCAAAGAGAGAACGAAGAAAATAAAGAACAGAAAAAGAAAATAAAGATAGAAGGAAAGAAAAAAAATGAGTCAAAGCAAGCAACTAAAAAAAAATAAAAATTAGGCAAAAAATTAATTTGTCCAAGAATGCAAATATAAAAAAAAGGTTGAAAAGGGAAATATAAAAAATACCCCAAAGAGAATAAGAATGATAAGAATGAATAAGCAAAGAAAATAACTAGAACAATTAAAGGAAAAAAAATGTAAATAAAGGAATATATTATATTTTTTAAAGAACCGTAAGTTCTGTTCAAATAGTTTCTTTACCTTTATTTCTCGCCTGTGGAATTCTGTTCAGGTTTCTTACTTCCCTGTCACCGACGTTCTTCAAAGCATTTCAATACAACGTCAATCGCCGTCTCATGTCTTCTTGAATGTTGTTCTTTTATTATCCTTTCTCTTCACCAAATTCTGTTGATTCTCTTCCGAGTAAACCCTTGCGTCTTAGGGGCATTATATCCTTGCTTGGAGGTGAAATGATAAAAAAAAAGTAAGTTTTACACAAAACGGAAATGGGAAGCATCGGACAAGTAAATAATGAATCAAAAAACCAAGCAAGCAAATAATTGAAGTAAAAACGACATACAGTCAAGAGGAAAAATGTCAAAAATCTGATCAAAGAAAAAGTAAAAATTAATAAAATAAACAAGAAAAAGCATATGTGTAAACACAAAAGAAAGAATAAGAAAAGGAAAGGAAGGAAGAAAAAGGAAGGAAGAGCGATATTTGAGAAAATAATAAATTAATTAAAGAAAATGTTGAAAATAAAAGAAGGAAAGAATTGACTTAAAACAGAAATAAAGACAATAATTGCGAATGAAAAATTACTTAGAGACGAAAGAAGAACAGAATGAAATAATAGAAAGAAAGAATAAATGAATGAATGAAAGAAATAAAGAAAGAAGAGTTATGAAAAAAAAAGAAGACTAAACGAGGAAAAGGTATACATCGCTAACCCTTGCATATTTATTGGAGGATAAAATGCAGAAGAAAGGTTAAACCGAGAAAATCGACATTTTGGGTCGATTCCGAAAAGGATCGGTATGAAGACTGCGAAAAAGAAGGATTGATAATTTGTTTGTATTTCAAACGACAGTTCGGCAAAGCTAGCAACTCCTTCTGACGTCAACATGTCGACGAACAATTTCACCCTACAGGAACCGATGTGAGTCGCTTAGCACGTTGATCAATCGATTTGTTTTCGTGCATGCAAAAGAATTAAACAAAGAAAAAAATACTTAAAAGTACGAACACCGAATACTACACTTATAACGACAAGAGTAAACATCGAACTGCGACAGAGAAAAGATAACAAGCAAGCAATTTCAATAGAGGGCGGGGAGGTGTTCAGCTTGGAGCTCTCCAATGTTTGAAGGCGAGTTTTGTTATCTGTTCAACGACCCCAAAGACGAGTGAATGAGTAGATGAGAGAGCAGAATTGTTTTAACTGGTAGGAGGGGAAAAAACGCACAGACAAAGACACACGGAGACAAAGACACACGGAGACAAAAAGACACAACGACAAAGATAACGAAGACAAGTTGAACAGGCTGGAAATAATTTAAAATGTCAGGGAAAAAAAGAACAAAAAGATAGAAAAATTGGAAATAAAATTTGAAATGAAGGGGAAAATACTACTGAGTTTAAACAATCTTTACTAGAATAGATTTAACAAAATATGTTTATTTCTCCAGAGAAAGAAAGTGTATTTTGGAGAGGGTTAATTAGAAAAAAAATAACTATTGAAATTTCTAGGACGCATAACGAGGAAAGAGTGCTTGGAAAATTTAACACGCTAAAAACATACTGAATCTATGAGGAAGACATGGAATCAGCGAGTAACTTGCCAGAAGAGGAAGCGGGGACATAGTAAAAATACCAAATTTACTAAGTGCTACAAAGTATAGGAAGTTGTGGAGAGCCATAGCTACACACGTCCAATAAAAGTATAAACAAATATTTTCAGAAAATAGCCGAAGGAATATATCCTTAGAAATAGAGCAAAGGTACTGGAATGTTATGTACTCCATAATATAGGGTGACCCCAAAAAACGGGAACCTTTTAACAATCCAATAAAACCAAGAGTGATGGAAGAAAAATATTTAATTCATAGTAATTGAAACCTTAACACATGCCATTTAAGAAACAATGATGGAATTTTCATTTTTTTTTTAATTATGTCCTGTAGATGACGTCCTCCTGTACGAATGCATTCTTGAAATCTGCTGTTGAGATTCCTCATTGACTGCTGCAACATCTCAGCTGGGATACTGTGAATTTCATTCTCGTTACTAAAATGGCGAAATGTTTACTTGCTCAAGGTCACTGTCTCGCACTGTTGCCACTTGCTCATGTCTGGCAATACGCACTTCAAAAATACCCGTTTTTTGGGGTCACCCTATATATTTAATACCTTCGGCATCCGTCCGTCACGGAGTAGCGCTGTAGGTGCTAGGCGATGGAATTACATCACCCCTGGTGACTGTGTAGTCCCACTCTGGAGCGGCAATCTCCCAGGCACTTAGCGCAGATGAAGCTGGGTAACGGAGACGGGGGCTGTCCTTGCTTTTCTCCTGGGTCTCTTTGCTGCCTGCTGATCTTCTATCGCGGCTTCTGCAGTCGTGACGCCGTCTATGACTGTGGCTCTCAAAGCTGACGGTTGTCAGTGGCGGCTTCCCAGGTGTTGGGGTCGATGTCGGCCAGCTTCATGTCTCGTTTGCAGGCATCCTTGAAGCGGAGGTGAGGTCTTCCACTTGGGCGTGTATATATATATATATATATATATATATATATATATATATATATATATATATATATATATATTCGGCATCCGTACGTCTCAGCTACTGCAGTCGTGACGCCTTCTCTGAATGTGGCTCTCCAAAGCCGCAACCAGGGACGGCGTAATATCAGCTCACATAAATGGCACTTAATGCTTGACAATCTCCTCACAGATGAAGAAGAGACTTGAGGATAAAAAGATATGACTCGACAGCAGGTTACTGAGAATTCCATGGACAGAGCATGTAAGCAATGAAGATATTTTGATGATAATGGAATTAAAAATGCGTCAATACTTAAAATCAGACAAGGAGCCATAATTTGGAAAGAATGTTTGGAGAGTTTGACACGCACAGGTCATTGAAGCCAAGAGAGACGGAAGAAAATATCATCAGTACTGTGTATGACGATAAACTACATCCACGACATGGGTAAGACGATAAACTACATCCGGCAGCAAGACCTTTGATCAGACGTGTTTGAGGAACGTAGAAACACCTCTTAATTACTGGTGTTCCCAGGTTCACGCTAACCCGTGGTGGTAGCACCTGTTTGAGTCCCAGCTATGCGCAAATAGTAAACCCCCAAACTGGGGACAAAACGCTATGGAAGTGTAAAAATAGGTTTTAAACCATCAATTAAGTATTACCAGCAATTAATTTTTGAAGAAAACAATTATTAATAGCAATAGATTTTTGGAGAAAAAATTTTTATCAGTATATTTTTGAATAAAAAATTATTACCAGCAATAAAAAATAACCCATTGACGTTGATATGCCGTAAACCAATCTAAACCAAACCAAGCATACAGGGAATTCTGAAACAGAACAAAAGTACTGACTTTTGATGAGCACCCTAAAATATTGTTGTGAGACCGATACTTTCCTACATGGACTCTCCCACGACTATATTATTATGTGAATGGGAGTACCACCAGTAATGGTGCTCTGCTGTCGAACTCTCTGTTTGACAGAGAGGAACTCGGACGAGGCTTTGCCGCAGGGCAAAGTTTCGTCCGGGGCGGTAGACAGTCCCTAAACTCGTGTATACGGGTTGTAAATGAGCATATTTTTGGCCGAGCCTACGGGCTCGGTAAGCCCACGTTAAAACGGCCTTGTGCCACATTCGACCCGTGGGGGGGTGTTAAATATCGTACCACCAGTAATGGTGCTCTGCTGTCGTACTCTCTGTTTGGCAGAGAGGAACTCGGACGAGGTTTTGCCGCAGGACAAAGTTTCGTCCGGGGAGGTAGACAGTCCCTAAATTCATGTATACGGGTTGCAAATGGGCATATTGTTGGCCGAGCCTACGGGAACGGTAAGCCCACGTTAAACCGGCCTTGTGCCACATTCGACCCGTGTGTGTGTGTGTGTGTGGGGGGGTTAAATATCGTAGCACCAGTAATGCGCAGCCGCGTACGATACCAATATCGGACACCACTGGATAGTAAGCTCTCCTTACTCTTACACTATTCTTTGTAACTTTTCTGTTTAATATAACTTTCTTACCTCTAACCCGTGTTCCGTGTTTTCCTTCCGTGGGCCCTAATTCGGGTCCACATCAGTGGCGACAGAGGATTCGAGACACGCACCCACACCGAAACCCCAAAGCCCCAGTCCTACATCAGTGGAGACAGAGAACTCGTTTAACCCCACTGGTTCCCACATCAGTGTTGAACTAGAATCTGAGCTGGCATTACTACATCAGCGAACGAAACGCAATACACAGTTACCTTTCAAGGTTACTCAAGTATGTGCAAACAATAAACGAGCAACCAAGTATCGAGAACGACTGCTTACAAAAAACCCAGCTTGTGCACAAAACAAACTGACAAACTCAAGAGCTCGAAGTACTACGTTTGACTCAAGTTCGAAAAAACTATTCACCAAGTCGCGCATTTAGCAAAGTGTTTAAAACTTTTATGACATTTATTTGAATTCCTAAAAATCTTGTGCATAAAATTACCCTCACCTTAAATTGATTGAAGTGAGTTTTTTCTAAAAAAAAAAGCAAAGCAAATTCTCCCAAAAGAAGGAAAAAAAATCCAGTTGATTTTTTTTTTTGCTGTCTAAGTGACATTTTTCTCCCCACACTTCTAAAAAAAATATAATAAGTGTGGAGAAAATTTAAATGGTCACATTGAAATTAACGGAACAACGGTATCTCGAAAGATCTAAACCAGTAAGTAGTTCTTATTAATTTTATTAATTGACTAGGTTTTCTTGTGTACCCTCCCCTTGGTACACGGGTTTTCAAAGTAACAGTAATTGCTGTTATTTATTTTTGTTTTGTGTGAAGTTTCGTTTCTTTTATACGTATTATCTAAATGTGGAAGAATTCCAAAAAATAATTGTCCAAATGTTAAAGGTCCAGATGGACCACCAACAAAAATCAGATGAAAGACAGCAGAAATTGGAAGAAAGATTCCTCAAATTGCAGTCGGACCAACAAACAGAACAGAAACTTCAACAACAAAAACGCGAAGAAAGACAGCAACTCCACCAACAAAAATCAGACGAAAGACAGCAACAATTGTTTATGGACTTACATAAACAACAAATAGAATTCCAACAATTTACACTTCAGAAAACAGAACTACAACAAAAACATCTTGAAGAATTACTTGTAAATTCATGTAACGGCTCTTAAAACTCTGAAAAAGATACAACATTTTCCCAGAGTACAATCTACAACTCGATTGAAACATTCGAATACGTACCAGAGGAAGACAAAACATTCGAGGCTTTTTACAGGCGTTATGAAGATATTTTCAATGTAGACTGTGAACAATGGCCTAGTGAGAAAAAGGTACGTCTGTTATTAAGGAAACTGGGAGCTATTGAACATGTTAGGTTCATAGACTATATATTACCCAAGAAAATTACGGACTTGAATTTCTCAGAGACTATTAAGCTCCTAACGGAACTATTCGGGCCTAACATAACCTTGTTACACAAACGTTGGAAATGCCTGAACACAGTCAAGGACAACCAGTAAGATTTTCTAACGTTTGCAGGGTCGGTAAACAAGCTCTGTAATGATTTCAAACTAGCCGAGCTGACTGCCGACGATTTTAAGTGCTTAATATTCGCACAAGGTCTAGTATCAGTAGAAGACGCCGAGTCAGACGTCGGGGTACTTACCAAACTCGAAAACGAACAGGGATTGTCTCTCCAAAAATTAGCAGAGGATTGTCAAAGAGTAATTTCTGTCAAGAGTGACTCAAAAACGATCGAGAAATCAGGTGTGGCTCAGATTAGAAAAACCAGAAGCAACCCAACCTCTTATTCCCCACAAAATACAAAAGGCAAATCTCATGTTCTAAATCCCGCAATAAACAAAATACGAATAGGCTAAAGAAACCTCCCGGACCATGTTACCATTGTGGAAAATGGCATTGGGTGAAATTCTGTCCATTCAAGAAGAAAATATATTGCTGAAATTGCAATAAAAATGGTTATAACTTAACTCAGTGCTGGTACACGAAAGTAAAATTAGGCAAGCCCAATCAGACAACATAGTCGATAGGAATTTAAGAAAAATATGTGACTTGATATTCTCAATAACTCTATAAAATTCCACCTTCATTCGGGTTCTGACCTCTCGATTATCAACTGCCGTACTTGGCGAAAGTTAAACAAGCCGACCCTATTAAAGACGGATAAAACAGCAAAATCCGTAACTGGCGAGAATATTAACATCTTAGGCCAGGTGATCCTTACAGAACACTAAATGGAGTTACCAAAAAGCTGAAAGCCTACGTACTAGAAAATTCAGATAACATATTCGGAACAGATTGGATAGAAAAATTCAATTTATTGGATTGCCCAATGAGCACTTTTTGCCGAAAAATAAAAAGTACAACGTCCAATTCGGAAAATCTCAAAAAGGAACTCAAACAACAATTTCCCTAGGTTTTTTTCTGGCGGCCTTGGGAAATGTTCTAAATTTAAAGCTAACTTCAAGATGAAGGACGGTGCAAGACCAGTTTTCAAAAAGAAACGGAATGTCCCTTTCGCTGTCCTAGAGCAGATCAACAAAGAATTAGATAGACTCGAACAGGCGGGTATTCTATCAAAAACAGATTTTTGCGAATGGGCAGCACCTACGGACTATGTCAAAAGTCCAACCAAATACGAGTATGTGCAGATTTTTCCACGGGGCTAAACGATGCTTTCCAGGATCATCATTATCCTCTCCCAAGCCCTGAAGAAATCTTCAACAAATTGAATGACGGAAAAATCTTTTCCAAAATAGACCTCTCAGACGCATACCTTCAGATAGAGGTGGATGAAGAGAGTTCTAAATTGCTCTGCATAAACACCCATAAAGGTCTGTACAAATATAACAGACTGGCTTTTGGGGTCAATTTTTGGCAATTTTTCAGCAGGTCATAGACGCCATGCTGGGCGACCTTGACTACGCAACAGCCTATTTGGATGATATACTGGTGACCAGTAAAATGTCGGCCGAGCAGAGGAACCATATAATAAACATATTCAAGAAGTTACAAGAATACGGCCTTAAGGTTAATGAAGCAAAGTGTGATTTTATCCTACCAGAGATCAAATAACTAGGTCACATTATAAATAGAGACGGTCCCAGTTAACGTTCAATCGTTACAAAGCTTCCTCGGCCTTGCTAACTTCTACCAAGGTTTCATTAAGGACATGCAGAATTTGAGAGGTCCTCTCAACGAACTTTTCAAAAAGGATAAAGCATGGGTATGGAAACCTGAATGCTAAGACGCATTCGAGAAGTTCAAGAAAACACTTACTTGGGATCTCATTCTCACCCATCATAGTCGCAAGTGATGCAAGCCCATACGGCATCGGTCCTTGCATTCTCCACAAACTGCCAGATGGTTCGCGAAAAGCCATAGCACACGCATCTAGATCTTTACTACCATCAGAGAAACAATATTCCCAAATAGAGAAAGAGGTTCTAGAGTTAATATTCTCCGTCACTAAGTTCCATCGATACCTACATGGAAGACGGTTCATACTGCAAACGGACCATAAACCTCTAATAACAATTTTTGGTTCCAAGAAAGTACAGGTCTATACGGCGAATAGATTACTTCGTTGGGGAACGATTCTTTTGAATTACAATTTTAAGATCGAGTTCCTAAAATCTAAAAATATTTGTTAAGTGGACAGTTTATCGCGACTCATTCCTAAAAATACGTACGTTTTTGAAGACTCCATCATTGCTACACTAAGGACGAATTATGAAATAAAAAATATGATTGCGAATACAATTAGAGAACTCCCAGTTACTTTGGCCGACATAAAAAGGGAGTCTCGAGAGGATGAATTCATCCAAAGTATCAAAAACAAAATTCGCAACAAAGACCTAAATGTGCCTGAAATTTTCTCCCTCTGTGAGGATGTTCTACTGTATAATGATCGCGTAGTGATTCCAAATAGCCCACAAAGAAAAATCCTTAATGATTTTCACATGGGACATCCGTGGAAGAGCCGTACGAAAAGGCTCATGCGCTGCTACGTATAATGGTCAAATATGGACAAAGACATAGCACACATGATAGAATATTGTAAGGGATGCGTGCTTGCAGAAAAATCTCCGACCACGACGTGCAAACCATGGCCAAACACAGACCATCCATGGCAGAGAATTCATGTGGGCCCCTAGACAACATGTACTAACTTATTGTTGTGGATAGCCACTCAAAATGGCCTTAGGTCCTGCAATGTAAAAGACCAACCACCAACCTGCACAATCGGATTTTTACACGAGCTATTCGCGCGTTTTGACGTGGTAGATTGTGTAGTGACTGATAACGGCACTCAATCACATCAAGTGAATTCAGAGACTTTTGCAAGTCGTATCAAGTGGACCGCATTACGACGTCTCAGTATCACCCCAGGTCGAACGGTCAGGCCGAGAGGTTCGTGGACACTCTAAAAAGAGCTTTAAAAAAGGCACTAGGCACACCGACGGATAGAGCATTACAACAGTTTCTGCAGGTATATAGGATAACCCATAATCCTAACACGCCTATGGGACGCTCCCCTGCAGAAACAATGTTCGCAAGAAAAATCAAGTCCGTCTTTGATAAACTCATTCCACGGCAAGCGAAGTTCAAGAATTCCGTCTCGCTCCCTAACAAATACTTTAATCCTGGCGACAAAGTCCTTTTTAAGGCTTTCAGAAACACATAACATTCTGGGAAGTAGGCAACATCAAACAGAGAATTGGCGAACTGGTCTATATTGTCCAGGGACCGAAAAATACCTACAAACGCCATATGAACCAGCTCAGGAAATGCCGTTTGAAGGAATCTGAGAAATCACCACAAAATATCTGCGAAGTACCGATCGACGTAATATTCGAACATTTCGATCTTGACACGCCCCAAGTCTCTCCCGAAATACGACACTCGAGGAGAAAGAGAAAATTTACTCAACCACTCGATGTGAATCCCAAGAAATATTAACAGTTTTACTTTTTTTTTCCTTCAAGAAAAAAGAGAAAAGAAAAGAAAATAGGAAAACTCTTGGAAGTGGGGTATTGTAAGACCGATACTTTCCTACATCATGGACTCTCCGAGTACTATATTATTATGTGAATGGTAGTATCATGGGAGTAGCACCAGTAATACGCAGCCGCGTACGATACCAATATCGGACACCACTGGATAGTAAGCTCTGCTTACTCTTACACCATTCTTTGTAACTTTTCTGTTTAATATATCTTTCTTACCTCTAACACGTTTTCCTTCTGTGGCCCCTACTTCCGGTCCACATCATATACGTAATATCAGTTCACATAGATGGAAGTTAATAAATGACAATTTCCTCACAAATGAAGGAGAGACTTGAGGCAACAAAAATATAAGTCGACTGGAGGATGCTGAGAATTCCAGGGACAGAGCATGAAGAGATTTTGATGGCAATGGTATAAAATGGCGTTGATATATAGAATCAGACGATTGAAATTTCTAGGAACCATAATGAATGCTTGGGGAGTTTCACACGCACAGGTCAGTGAAGGCCAGAGGAAATCTACCTAAGAGAAGAGGAAATGGAAAAGATAGAAATAGGAGATATATTAGTTAGAGCTACAAATAAAAACAATTTTTGGTGAGTGATGATCATCAACGTCCCTAAGGGACACAGTCAATGGAAGAAAACCGTTATCTATTATTGCCGTGGGGGTCGTGAGCAACGAGAGCAATGTAATGGTGTCACACCCTGTCGTCACTCCCACAAAAACCCAGAAGAAGATACTTGACATTCTAAGATTAATGACGGCTGCAAAACTGATCCTACATAAAAAAGGCATCTAAAACCTGAAAGAAAACAACACCTTCCATGGCCCATGCAGGGGGGAAGGTCATCATATCGCATTTGCTTCTCTGTCTTCGGGCAGAGTGCGACTCAGTTTTGGTTCTGTCTGCGGAAAGAGACACGGCTGGGGAAAATAAAAACAGGGTGTTGGCCGGTCCCGGAGAACAGCTGTCCGTGGCTGCAACATTGCCCTCAAGAGGGAGTTTCGATAGTCATACCTATGCTAACGCAACCGACGGTTGCGAGGTGTGGGTAATTTTTGTCCAAAGTCCGAGTGTGCACGCTCGGATACCCAACATTAAACCCGTCCTTGGGTCACATCCCGTCTCACTGGGAATAGATCGATCACGAATCCCGTGTCTCATCAGGGCCATAGGGGCACCATATGTCCTGCAACCGCAGTAAAATTCGTGTTTCTGGCGCAAGATAGCCTGATGGTGCCCATTTCTCTCCAGGCAGGTGGAGAGAAATGGATAAATATCTCGTTCCGCCGAATAGGATTATCATCTCACAGTTGTGTCTCTATCTTCGGACAGAATGCAACTCAGTTGTAGATCTTTCTGCGGAGAGATACTTAGATGAGAGATGAAAATACTGGGAGATGCGCGGTCCCGGGAACAGATGCCATGTCCCGGGGAATATCTGCCCGCATCTCCCCCACGTGTACTAGAGAGCTAGGGATTGGTAATCAAACCGAGGCCAGTGCTACCGACGATTGCGGGAGCTGGGTATATTTTTTCTGTCTCGAGTAGATGCCTTCAAGTTCCTCATACTAAGCCCGACCTTGTGTTACCTCCCGTTATGACAACCCTACCGGACATGGGCCGGGATGGATATTATCTTTCAGTTGCATTTCTGTATTCATGGAGAGTGCGAATCATGTGTCTCTGTCTGCGGACAAAGACACAGCTGACTCGAAAAATACTGAGAGGAGCCTGGTCTGACACTTGGACAACGTGACCCAAGTGTTCCCGGACAATAAGTTTACGGTTCATCTCTCCCTCAAACTCTTACCTCGTAGATTTGAGACTTTCAGTATGAGATCAGCCAGAGTTGTCCAAGATGTTTGTAAATCGGCTGATAAAAAGACCGACTGTGAATGATCAAGTTACAACTACGAATGATAGGATCTTTTGGAGGAACCAGAACTGCTTATACCATGACGAGATACAATATGTAAGCGTAGCTTGATACTGAACTGGTAGTAAAATATATTAACGAGGCATCCCCTGAATATCGAACGCAGTACACATGTGGCCCCGTTAGCGTGATTTCTTTTGTGTACAATTGTATTTAAGATGTACACAACATTTTTCTTTGACACTGTCCCATAAACACATTATGCAGCTTACTCGCTTTTAACCCATTTAGTATGATCCTTAAGTGTTAAATTCGCCAAGCCTTCTTTCTCTTATTAAGTGTTCCAGTGATTTTAATTTGATTAGAATATAAGTTTTTCACATAGTTCAACCGGGGTATTATCAGCACCCTCTATCAGAACTAGAACAGTCTACCCCAGTGAGCGAAATAAAGGGTTCTGTTCGACATTCCAACCAACTGAAGAAGGTCGAAGCGTACACCGACCGAAACATTGTTATTAATATGGTGACAAAGATGAGGACAATAGTACGAATAATAAATAGTGAATTATGAATTAGTAGACAAGCGGCTTATTGCAAATTCATTGTACACGGAATATACTGCTGATGTCTACGCTGCTACAGTCAACTTTGTTTTTTTTTTTTTTTCATTTTTTTCTAGTAAATTCAAAATACAATCTTCATAGGTTTCCAATGGAATTGGTGGGTATATATTTAATTTTATTTTTACATTCGGAATCTTTGTATAGTATGTAATTTAATTTTACATAATAGGTATTTCGTTTAATTTTTTTTCGATTCGAGTCAGGCTTCGGGCTATTTTTTACGACTGAACAAGCAATTCACTTTGAATGCTGTCAAAATGGTATTAAAAGGAGACATCACTGTTTCAAAATTCGATGATTGAATGTGAAAAAGTAAATGTTTTAATCACGTTCCCATGAAAGACATTACACACGCCACTGACGGATGAAAAAAAAACTCTTTTTAGCAGGAACTTTGTCTTTTTTTTAGTTTTCAATTTTGATCTTAGTATTAGCATCGAAGTTTATTCATGGAATTCTTGAATTGATTCCTGCCTGCAAACAATGGTTTGAAAAATTAACTCCATTATTTTCCAAGAGATAATCTGGTTTCTTGTTCGTGTTTGTGCTCTGTGAAACTGCATCAAGATTAACAAGGAATATTATTCTTGTAGAGTCTTTTAACCAGTACAATTCTCCTAAATCTAGACACCAAGCGACCGATAAAAAGTTTTAAAAAATGTACCTCAGTTCCGGAAAATTTAAATTCACTTGAAACATAGTATTTCATGCGTAGTATATGCCTCACCCCAGAGCAGAATAGAGATTGCACTCAATGTCAAATAAGAAAGCGATGTGCAGGGTTAACCTAAATTAACTTATTAACTGCGGAGAACAGACGACAAAAAGCCACATGAAAGCGATAGATATATAAACACCCGCCCCAGAGGTAAGGGAGCGGCGTCTCTCAGACATCGCAGACGAGATAGTAAGGTCCATGTTTGAATGAAGAGCACCGAAACACACAGGCACGCACGCACGCGCACATACACACACAAAGACACTTGCTGATATTAATTGAAGAAGTCAAGAGCTAAACGAAATTGTTATCTTTTAATCCCCATTGATAAGATTCTGATCTGATGCTCCTGCTATATATCTCGAGTTTTTTTTTGGGGGGAGGGGTCCACAGAAGGATCTGCAAGACTATCGGTCATGACTTAAAGTTTTGACATCAGACATATTCTCACCGGCATCCCTCTAACTTTTCTATAATTATTTGCATGGCTAATGTCCTAATGATCTCTTCTCCTTGCTACCTCGATCGGATGAATTTTAGCGTGCCACTAGATTAGCAAGTAAATGTAATCCTTTTATTGTATAAATAGCAAGATAGAACCGTAAGTTCTATTCTAATAGTTTCTTTATTCGGAAATATTTTCCGGGTCTTTTCTTCCTTGGCACATACAATCGTAAAAAAATGCAATTCAATGTTACACGCCTTCTTGCTTTCTTTCTACTCACTAACGACTTCTCATTCTATTCCACTCCCAATAACCCTTTGCGTCCTGGGTATGACGGTAAACTACATACGCATCCTGGGTAAGACGATAAACTACAACAGCATCCTGGGTAAAGACGATAAACTACATCCGCATCCTGGGTAAGACGATAAACTGCGTCCAACAGCAAGGCCTCTGATCAGGAGGTTTTGAGGGGCGTGGAACCACCTCTTAATTGCTCGTGTTCCCAGGTCCACCCTGACCCGGGGTGGTATCACCTGCGAGGGTCCCAGCTATGGGCAAATAGTTAACACTCAAAACACTAAAGTATAAAAATAGGTTTTAATACCAGAAATACTTGGGTGGTAGCATCTGTTAGGGCCCCAGCTTTGGGCAAATACTTAACACCCAAACTTGTGTAAAAATAGGTTTTAATACTAGAAATAATTTGTAATAAAAATAATATGACCAGCAATCATTTTTGAAGGAAAAATTATTATCAGCAATACTTTAAAAAAATACCAGCATTACAAACAGCTATACATTCTTTGGAAAAAATATGACCAGCTATAGATTTCTTCAAGGAAAAATATTCCCAGAAATAGATTTTAGAAGATAAACATTACCAACAATAAATATTTTGTCGGCATTAAATAACCCATTGAGGTGTTGATATGCCGTAAAACACACCAAACCAAACCAAACCCAATAACCCTTTGCGTCTCAATGATATTATTGCCTTGCTTGGGGTGAAATGAGTTATCTTCATATAGACTGATACTAATACACACACACGCACACACACACACAAACTTACATATATATTTTAGATTAAAGATCTAAAATCAGCAGGTATTCTGATATACAATTCTCAATATTAAAAATATTAAAATAATATTAAAATTAGAACGTTAATAATATTATAAGAAACGATTAATTAACTTTAAATATCAATTTTATCTCAACTTCGAAGTTTCTTGGTAAAATTTCCAGTATTCTGGGGTTTTTGTTTTAAAAGATATTTCCAATTATTTTTTCCTAATATTGCAATCATATAAAACCAGAATACCCTGAAGACTGAAAATTTTACCAAGAAAATTCGAAGTAGGGATAAAATTGATATTTCAAAGTAAAGTAATCTTCATATATATATATATATATATATATATATATATATATATATATATATATATATATATATATATATATATATTCATTACATTCATTATATATATTCATTATATATATTCATTATATATATTCATTATATATATATATATATATATATATATATATATATATATATATATATATATTCATTATTGTTATTATTATTTATTATTATCAGAAGTGATCGGTAATATGCTGTACCTCTCCTGGCGATGTTAAATAACTGGTGATTAAATGACAGAGATTATATATAAAATGTATTTTGACAGCAAACATTCTTTCAAAAAGTTTTGGTTGAATATAACAGACAAGGAATATTTGATGATTTTTTATTGAATTCATCTAATATAATTACGTTTTGTAGGAATAAAAGAGTTCAAAATCTGTTTGTGGTCTCTCTCACTCTCGCTTGCTCTCTCTCTTTCTCTCTCTCTTGATATATATATATATATATATATATATATATATATATATATATATATCCCAAGCGCTTTCGGCCGCTTCTCTGCCATTTTCAAGCGAGTGGGGGTATTTTTAATTGTCATATTCAATATATATATATATATATATATATATATATATATATATATATATGCCTATTCTTAGAGATTTATTCGAATAATCGTTTTAATTAGCAGTTATCATCAAAGACAAAAATCTAACACATTATTCTTTTCCTGTGTTCTTAACAAATCGAGATTGTCTGAACGGATGCGTTTGGCGAGAACTTAAAGCCGATAAAATCAAAAAGCGGTCCGGAGATGACACGTGACCTGGTGATTTAGGCATTGTCGAGTGATCTTACTGATAATTAAAAGCCAATCGGGTCGATCAATAAGTTGAAAGCAATCATGGGGCAAAAAGCTTACTCAGTGAAAATCACAGGAAACTATTGATTATTAATTGAAACCTGGGACGTTGATAAACTGATTAGTATTGCCCGGATCGATATATGGCGTACAGATTTATCTGATTAATCAAATATACATGCTAAATTTTAAAATGATTCTGTGAAAGAATGATATATCTATTTCTAAATAAGTAATGTCTTATTTGTTCATTAATCCGACAAATTTTATTACTTAAATGGTATATTTAGTGGATACCCATGTTCAAGTTGACGCTCCGTTTATTCATAAGCTCGTCGGATCTAACGAAGATTTCTCTTGCCAGGTGGGTATGCGAGTTCGAATCCTACCGGAGAGTACATACTTTAAAAAATGAGATTATTAAGGCCGGTAGACGGAAAAAAAAAACAAATACAGTGTTTAATAAATAAAAGGATTATCTACTCAATGACAGGTATCCACTAAAACTAACATTCAATTAATAAGTATAATATAATAATTCGCATCCACAATTATTCCCAGTCAGTAGCCCCTAAAATAATTCGAAACATAACCGAAGAAAATTTTGAGTTTGATATGATGTAAAACAAAACAAAGCAAATCACGACACAATTATTTTATTCCGCTTTTATTAAACTTGTAGAACCGGTGGAACCTTTATTTGAACTGGCACGGTTATTCCATTAGTTGAAAAATTGGCTTGGTTTGTTTTACGGCATATCAACCTCAATGGGTTATTTAATGCTGACACGATTTTTATTGCTGGTAATATTTATTTTTCAAAAATGTATTGCTGGTAATAATATATTGCTGGTAATAATACTTTCTTCAAAAATGTGTCGCTGGTATTAAAACCTATTTTTATAATTTCATAGTGTTTTGACCCCAGTTTGGTGGTTTACTATTTGCCCATATTTGGGACGCTAACAGGTGCTACCACCCCGGGTCAGGGTGAACCTGGGAACATCAGCAATTACGAGGTGGTTTCTCCTCAAAACCTGCTGGTCTGAGGCCTTACTGCTGGATGTAGTTTATCGTCTTACCCAAGCCACGAGGATGTTTATTTGGAAAAGAAATCGAGACAGACAAACTTCTTGTATTTCGATTTGCCTAGAAAATTTTTTAGCTGACTTTCTCATAAGAAGGTATTGCCTATATTAGTGAGGTACAAAGATGAAGTCAATTAATAAATGCCCAAATACCAAATAGTTTAGAATGGAAACATTGGCATTGAATCAGAGCCAAGGCTTATATCGGATGTCGAAGATCTCACGGCAAAATCAGAAATGTCAAAAAGCAGTCAGAGCGCAGTATGTTCTACGCATCACTTCCGGTTGAAATATATATAAAATCATAATTTGCCTTAAAATATTTGTCAGTCAAATACAATATTTCCTAGATATTCTATTTCTGAACCACTTTAAACTGATCAATTCGGGCAACAGTGACCTTTTAACCAGTCGGACCCACTTGGATAAGAGCGTACAGAATCGGCGCAAATATAAAAACATTCCAAACTGAATTCATTTAAAAGTTATTCTGCCACCAAAAACAATATTATATAATTTTATTTTTCATATATGAAAATGAGATTTACATTGTTCGGACTGTTATCCTCATCATTATTGCCATTTTCACGACCATTTGGCCGTTCTGCGTTCCGGACTGGTTCAGGCGATTGGAATTTCGAACTGAACCCTTTATTTCCTCCACTGGGGTACATTCTTCTAGTTCCACATATCATGTCTCTTCCGGATGTCTCAGCTATCTGCTTCTAACTCAACATTCCAGGTTTTTGTTCACCACTACAGTAGCCAGGTATTGAACTCGCAACACATTGGATCAAGTAACTGGATCCACCCCACGGTTTTTTTTTCAACTGAGCTATGTATCTTTGGGGACATCATTGAACGAATGTTTAGGACTTATAAACACAATGTCTCAGTAATAATTTTTTAGCAGAGCTCATACTGTAATTTTTTTGTTATTATTGCTTTCATCGAGCACTTCGTATTACTGGTTCCGATATTGAATTCATTTCTATGTTTGGTCGGCTCACGGAATTTTTCTGACCTAACATATGTGCCGATTCCTTAAGTTTACATCTCAAAGAGCGCAGTGATCTCCCTTTTTCCTCCATATTCGTACGGGTGATTTTTCGATTTTCCTTCGTGTTATCATTATCACCAGCAATGGCAAACAGACAGAACAATGTAAATAATGTCAATAATTACAATAGGCCACTTAGAAATATAAACAGATATTGAAATTGATTACCTACATTTCTCCCTGGCAAAATTCTATAACTGACAGTAATTTATAGTCACAGATTTATAGATGGTGTTATTGAAAAAGAAAAGATGAATTTCAAAGATTTAAGAATACAACAAAAGCTAAGAGACAGAAACACATTCAACACATTTTACTGGAGAGATTTTATATCGGAATAAAGTATCGAGACTTGAGTTTGAACCGGTGAGCAAACACAGGCGATCGCATTATTGAATTAAGTAGACCACGTGAACATAGAGGAAATTCATATATGGGAGGTAGCGTGTGACTAATTGTTCGTTATTTCTAGTCTATCCTCTATTACTATTCGCATCGCTATTTCTAGTCTCTCCTCTATTACTACTTTGATCGCTATTTCTAGTCTATCCTCTATTACTATTCGCATCGCTATTACTATTCTATACTGTATTACTATTCTCATCGCTATTTCTAATCTCTCCTTTATTAATATTCGGATCACTATTTCTAGTCTATCCACTATATCTATTCTCATCGCTATTTCTAGTCCATCCTCTACTACTATTCTCATCGCTATTTCTAGTCTCTCCTCTATTGCTATTCGGATCGCTATTTCTAGTCTCTCCTCTATTGCTATTCGGATCGCTATTTCTAGTCTCTCCTCTATTGCTATTCGGATCGCTATTTCTCTTCTACCCTTTATTACTATTCTCATCCCTATTTCTAGTCTATCCTCAATTACTATTCGGATCGCTATTTCTGGGATATCCTCTATTACTATTCTAATCGCCATTTCTGGTCTATACTCTATTACTATTCGGAGCGCTATTTCTAGTCTCTCCTCTATTATTATTCTCATCGCTATTTCTAGTCTATCCTCTATTACTACACGGATCGCTATTTCTAGTCTATCCTCTATTACTACACGGATCGCTATTTCTAGTCTATCCTCTATTACTATTCGCATCGTTATTTCTAGTCTATCGTCTATTACACTTCTGATCGCTATTTCTAGTCTCTCTTCTATTACTATTCTCATCGCTATTTCTGGTCTATCCTCTATTACTATACGGACCGCTATTCTCTACTCTATTCACTATGCTATTTCTCTATTTGGATCACTATACGGTGATTACTGTTCGAGCGAGTATTATCGAGCAAGTACTATTAGTGCGAGTGTTATTCGAAGGCGTTTGACAGCAGCATGGTTCAACGGTGTTTTATAGTTGTATCTGGGATTACAAAGTCCCTACTACAACCAGCGTCGTAAAAGTGACATCGTGTATTTGTTGACATTGCAAAAGTGTCAACCGACGGTTCTTTGAAATCACAAAAATAGGAAAAGGTTAAAAGGTTATTATTTTAATGTTTTTTTAATTGTAACTACTCAACATGAGCATCGTGTGTTGCGTGACAAACATCGAATCGGTATTCCACTCCTCACCACATTCCAATTAATTGGTCTGTGAATAACGGCATCACGGCTTTAACAATTCGATGTCTCAAATCTTCAAGAGTAGCAGGCATAAGTGGAATAAACACACGTTCTTTTATATACACCCACAGATAAAAAAAATCTCAGTACACAAATATTTGCAGTACACGAAACGACTTTTCATGTGGTTTGGCCATTTTAAGGGTTGGCACAAATTATAACAATTTATACAATTTTAAAAAAAAATAGAACAACAAGGAAGGAGAGGATATAAACAAAATTGAAAAAGATTTTCATTTCTTTTAATATTATTGAACATTTTCCTATCTAGTAATATGTTGAACGTGTTTCTGTAACTTAGCATTGTTTTAATTAAATTCTCGAAATCTACGTTTTCTTTTTGAATATCCCACTATACGAAACACAAACATTATATCCTCACGTTCCGAAATACGTAATCTCGTTCATTCAGGAACACATTGGACCTTGTAAAATCTTTTGGAAAGCTTGATTGACTGGAAGGCAACCGCCTGCATATGGATAGAAAATAAATCAGCAAATAAACAAAAATAGAAACATGTGTAAACAAAGACGTGCCTTCTCATCAGATGCAATCAACCCATGTAGCGAAGTAATAATGCTAACACTAGAAATTATAAGATGATTTATTATTGATGGACACAGTCCTAATAACATAAGACGTGAAGATGGCGCTGTTCTGGCTGCAGGCAAAGAAACTGCAGGAAATGCTATAGAATGTCGTACTGGAAAGGGAGAGCACAGGACTAAGACCCATTTATAACAAGACAGAATATATGGTTGTTAGGATAAGGAACAACCAAATATAATAACTATGAATTAGAGATGCCCACATTCAAGGAATTGCGGATATTTAAACATCTGGGAAATGTTTAATAGTAAAAGGAAAACGGGTAAACCCGAAGACCAGTTGGAATAGCGAAAGATGCATTCCAGAAGTTAAGAAACGTATTAAGAAACAGAAAAAATTCTTTACGAGAAGTAAGAAAACTTCGTTCGGTTGTTAAGTAATTTCAGTTCTCCTATATAGGAATAAAGACTGGATATTTTTTTACAGACGAAGAAGATACTTAAAGCCACAAAGATATGGTTTTACAGATGATGAAAATGGCTAGGACTCAAAATATGAGTAACGATGATGTTTTAAGGTAAATAGAAACAAGATGGACGCTTATACGTATAATCAAGAACATACAGTGGGCGTGTTCAGCAAACAATGAGGATAGCGGATTTGTAGAATTTGACACTCAGGCGAAATACCGATGTCTAGAGGGAATATCGTGTAACCTCTGAACCGAGGTGTGTTAATGGATGGAAGGAGACGAAATGGTAAGAATGGTGAAAAGATATAACTTACAAATAGCTCCGAGGGGTAGGAAGTTGTGGAGAGACATGATCGTTGATGTTCTGAAGGAACACGGCATTTAGAAGAAAAGAAGGAGGAGAAATAATATAGTTTCTGTCTGTTTATTCATTTATCTATTAATTTATTTGGTTTTGGTTTCCCTGTTTTTTGTTGGAAGTGCTGTTGTCATGTCATACATGTTTGAATTGTTTAAGACCCAAGGATGTGTATATGCGCGATTGTTGTAACTTTAGACTCCCTAATCCAGTATGGAATCAGAGTTTAATCCCCGGAAATTTGCAACTGTAGTTTCCGTAGCAAGTAAGATTTGGTAGTTGCTACTGCGACCCCAAATGATTTTGAACTCAAAATTTTCCTTCTCCCTAGTCTGGATATCTATGAAAACTCGAGAAACCAATCAGCCTTCTCGTTAACTCGTATCGGTGTCGGGAGAAGAGACGGGTTCATATCTTTACAAGGATAAATGTTCGATAACAAAAGCCTGTGAACTCGGCTCCAACATCCTCACCGTGTTGTGCTACACGATCTTTCTCGACAGAATCTATCTTACACCTTTATAATCCTACCATTTGTCCTTGCTTTAAATATTGGTGCCACATATGGTCTGGTGCTCCTGCTATGACTAAGCAAACCATTGTAATTCTAAAAGCCGGTTAAAGAAAACCATTGTAATTCTAAAAGCCGGTTAAAGAAAACCATTATAATTCTAAAAGCCGGTTAAAGAAAACCATTATAATTCTAAAAGCCGGTTAAAGCAAACCATTATAATTCTAAAAGCCGGTTAAAGAAAAAACAACCATTATAATTCTAAAAGCTGGTTAAAGAAACCATTATAATTCTAAAAGCCAGTTAAAGCAAACCATTATAATTCAAAAAGCCGGTTAAAGAAAACCATTATAATTCAAAAAGCCGGTTAAAGAAAACCATTATAATTCTAAAAGCACGCTGAAGAAACAAAGTTTAATCTGTAATAATAAAGCCCCCCGATGCTAAACGTGTTTAAATTGTTTAAGACACAAGGATGTGTATATGAGCGATTGTTGTACATTTAGACTCCCTAATCGAGTATCGAACCACAGTTTAATCACAGGAAATTTGCAACTGTAGTTTCCGTAGCAAGTAGGATTTTGTAGTTGCTAGTGCCACTCCAGTTCAGCATTATCCTCTCCCTAGATTGGTTACCAATGTCAATTCGAGAGACCAGTCTGTCTTTCTATTAACTCCTCTCTGTGTGAGGACAAGAGACGGGTTCATATGTTTACAAGGTTAACTGTCCGTTAACAAAAGCCTGTGAACTCGGCTCCAATATCCTCACCGTGTTGTGCTACACAATTTGTCACGACCGAATCACTCTTACAGCTTTATAAGCCTACCATTCGTCCTTGCTTTGTATATTGCTGCCACATATGGTCTGGAGCTGAGACTATGTATTTAGAGATTCTTGATAAATTTCAAAGAAGTGTGTTTAACGTATAAGACACATTCCATTATTCTTTCGTTTAGCAGACATCTTTGAGTAACATATTACATTCAAGAGGGAAAATTATTGTGTCAATGCCCGAGCCAAGATTAAAATATTTATTGTTAATACACATTTAGGTTTAATAAGGGAATCAGGATTTAACTAAGTTATATCTAAGCAATTAAAGCAAACGACGCTTTGAATTCCTGCTTCCAAAATTGGATTTATAAGATTGCAATGTCTTCTTGCCACCGACGAAGAAATAAGAAATCGATATTTCAGAACTGTTTATTCATTATTCATGAGCTTATTTGGCAACATCACATGAATAAATATGATTAAATAGATTCTTTGTGAGAGTCTATAGAGTAGGAATCCTGCAGAACGTTGTTAAAATCATAATTCAATATGAATGCAATTAGGCTTGAACCAGGTGGAGCAGCTCAGATAAAATCCTCCTTAAATATAACCAGCCATAAAGTGGAATACTTGTTTTATGATTGTGGCTGACACATTTTATACATCCGGCAGAATCCTACTGTATTAGACCGGTTTAGATACCATTTTATGGTTAGCATTACCAATTGTTTTCTTTTCTGAACTAGAATCTTGATAATTCTAATTTAGAAACTGATAATAATGGTAGATAGGGATTCCCAACTATTATCTGTAGATGCTGTATTATTTATCTTATTGCATAGGAAGAACCGGAGTATAATTTGGCTAAGGTTGGTATATAGCTAAGGCCATCGTCCGGATATAAAACAACTAATAATCCCAGATAAACACTGAGTTTTAGAAGTATACATTTGGCAGTTACTGGTAAAAATTAATAGACGTTTGATTTGGGCTTCTAAATAAATCTTTAAAAATAAAAGTAATTTTAAAATTAAATTTAATAATTCAAAAAGTGAGCAATATTTTTTAGACGATACTTTTAATTGTAAATATGAATTATTTGAAATATAAAAATATCAAAGGAGCTTTCCTTAAACCTGGACTATATCGAAATAACTAACTAAATTTCAATATTGCCTCCATTGCTATGCCTACTGTTAAGAAAATTGGTTCGCGGTGTCGTGCGAGATATTTTTCTCTCCAGAATCTATCATATATATCTATAAGTCTACCATTCGTCCATGATTAAAATATTTAGTCTGCTGATCCTGCTATTTACATTGATATCATTGAAAAAAATGCAAAGAATCATCAATATTATCGATCTTTGATCTAGCTGCTCGTCTTCAGCCACTTTCCCACCGCCGTAAATGTTGCCTCTCTGTGTTTTCTTTCTATAAATAGTTTCATGGTAATTGTTCGTATGAGCTCTTCGCTATCGAAACTAGACTTTTTGAATTTAACAG
Source organism: Acanthosepion esculentum (assembly GCA_964036315.1). Lineage (NCBI taxonomy): Eukaryota > Metazoa > Mollusca > Cephalopoda > Sepiida > Sepiidae > Acanthosepion > Acanthosepion esculentum. Next base: position 7,825,603 of record OZ038489.1, read on the forward strand.
CAGTACTAGAATGGCGTCGCGATATCATCAATTTACATTTGAGATGGCTAGATGTAGCCGTATGTTTTATGCTAACTGTTTCTTTCCGTGCACTTCTCGCTTGTGGAACTCCCTTCTTGTTCCATGCTTTCCAGCCAATTTTAACCAGCAAAAATTTAAATGCAATGTCAATCGCTATCTACTGTCCCCCTGATTGCTCTTTTCTCTTTCTGCACATTACTAAAATTTCTGTTCCAAATTCTTCCACACCAGGTAACCACTTGTGTCTTAATGGCTTTAATTACTTGCAGACTTTTAAAAGATTATTGTTATTTCCAATTATTTATTAATTTTATAAAGAACATGGAGACGGGTTCTATGGAAAACAGAGGTTTATAATCTCATTTAAGTTTTGATCTACAAATCCTACACACCTGGTTTTAAGCGATTATAATCTTATCCTGAAAATCTTTCGTCATTTACTAACAGTAAAGAGTTGATTTTTTTTTTCATGCGCTGATTTTTTAGTTAAACTTCCAGATTCTTTATTTTACTGGATTTCTTTGTTTTGTAAAATGGAAACTCAAAAGCTGTAAGTGAAAATGAGATTTCTTTGAAGAAGTCATGCGCAAACGAGTGTTAGTTGGAAGAATCCCCGCCTCTTACGCCTCATTCTCGTTTTGATTTGAGACCGCTGACCTTTCGCTTACTGCGCACGCGTGACCGAAACCGTTACTCTGCTCCTTATTTAATGTTTGGCATTTCAAATGGAAACTATGAGAACATTCTGTTTTAAAGATCATTTCACCAGTAAAAGACAAGATGGTTATGATCTGCCTTGAAAGAATGTGAACGGGAGAAACCCTTTCAAATGATTCCCGAAGGTATACGGTTCAACATTCTTTCGTTGTCTTAACCTGCTATATTTATAAAAACTGAGATGAAATGACGTAACATTTTAAAGATTCGAAATTGATCAAATGTAATTGATTTCCACAGGCTGAATTTAAGCTTAACAGAAGTATTTAATTCAGAAAAGAAATAAGTAATTTAAAATATGACGAATGCAGAAAATTTTTAAACTTCCATAAAAATGAATGCCAACTTTGATGACTATGTCTTTTGTTGAAAAGGTATATATATATATATATATATATATATATATATATATATATATATATATATATATATATATATATATACATATATATATATATATACATATATATATATATATATATATATATATATATATATATACATATATATATACATATAAACATATATATATATATATATATGTATATATATATATATATGCACATTTCTTTAAAAACTACTGACAAGGTGCTTTTATTTAGTTTTTTATATAATTTCTTGTGGGATCTAATAAGGTTCTTCTTTTCAGATGATAAATTATGTAAAAACTGTCCGAATGTTCTTTTTATCCGAGAGCTTTCGGCTATACATTTAGCCATTTTCAAGGATTATATAATTTATCATGACATTTATAGCTCGTAATAAACATTGTCTTTCTGTGATTTGACCTAGGCCCTGTTCCGCCATAATTTTACTCAGGTCACTAAGTATGTCATACATTGTTTTCCTCTGCCCCTCTTGCCTTCTATCAGATTTTACAAGCCCTCTTTCCTCATTATATGCGCCAGAAACCTCAATTGTCTCTTCCTTATGTTAAGTATTAGTTATCTTTTTGTTTCCATTTTCTCCAAATCTTCGTCCTTGCTCGCATATTCGTTCCACAATATCCTCAGCATCCTTCTGTAGAACCTCATTTTGGTGGCTACAATTCTCTTCGTCATCTTTGAGAAGGCCGTCCAGCACTCACTGCCATACAGGGGGACAATGCCGCAAGAATTTTGAGGAATTGATACGCTTCTCGACACAGATTTCACCACGGCTGTGGCCTGGTATTGAACTCACAAAAAAAATGTAACGTTGAGTTAAAAGAAAATAACCGAGACATTTGGAAAAGTCATGGCACGTAGAACTAGAACACTCTATCCAGGTCAACGAAATAAAAGGGTTCCATCGAAATTACAATCACCTGAACAAGGCCGGAGCGTACAGCTGCCGAAGCATAATAGCTCATCTTAGACATAAAGAGGCAGAAATATGAATATGAGATTGAATATGGCGACGAAGATGAGGATAACAGTCCGAATAATGTCAACGATGCAAATTATCATAATACCTCATCTCAGAGATATGGAGGCCGAAAGGTTGGAAATATGGGAATGAAGATGAGGATAACAGTCCAAAGAATGTGAATAATGCAAGTAATCATAAGATTTCATCTCAGAGATATAGAGGCCGAACCGTTGTGAATCTGGCAATGAAGATGAGGATAACAGTCCGAATAATGTAAATAATGCAAGGAATCAGAATACTTCATCGCAGAGATATAGATGCCGAACCGTTGTGAATATGGCAATGAAGATTAGGATAACAGTCCGAATAATGTAAATAATGCAAGCAATCATAGTAACTCATCTCAGAGATATAGAGGTCGAAACATTGTGAACATGGCATTGAAGATGAGGATAACAGTCCGAATAATGTAAATAATGCAAGTATCATAATACCTCATCTCAGATATATAGAGGCCGAAACATTGTGAATATTGCAATGCAGATGAATATAACAGTTCGAATAATGTAGATAATGCAAGTATCATAATACGTCATTTCAGAGATATAGAGGCCGAAACATTGTTAATATTGCAATGCAGATGAATATAACAGTTCGAATAATGTAGATAATGCAAATATCATAATACCTCATTTCACAGATATAGACAGATGATGAATATAAATAAGTAGATTTGGAGGATAGAGACCTGTTGATCCTCGACTTGAAGATATTAAGATTGTAGATGTTTAGTGTAATATACTTTGCGGAGAGTGTTCCACAATGTCGCAGCAGTAATGTGAACGAAGGCAACTTCCTTCTGGACAATGGAATATCAGAGAAATGAGGATGATTCGCCGCGGTTTACATGGTATGATGCATTTTAGCTGTAAATGTTTCAGTGGGTGCATCGACCTACGATTTCAGGGTTCACCTGCAAAGACAATGACGATGATGACGATGACGATGATGACGATGACGATGATGACAATCATGATGATCTACATTAGAATATTTTCCGTATCGGATTTATGTATTTTTTCTTTTTTTCCTCGATTAATTCGTGTGAAGAAGCCATTTGTTAAGATCTTTGTGTACAGACGGGAGACATTAGATTTAATCCAGACACCTTTCCTCGAATATAAAAAAGCAAAAGATTTACATTCCCTGGGGACATATCTTTATGAGAACTATCAATATTTTCAAAGCATAAATATATATCGCTTAGAAAATTCTAACAAAAAATCTTTATGAACAGTTGCGAAAATTCCCGCCAAAAATGTTTTAAAGAAAGTTTTTGAACAGTTGAAAAAATAAGATACTTGAATTACTTTTATTATTAAAATCATTAAGAAATAAGTAGAATAAAATTATTTCCGTCGATTTAATTTTTCTGAATAATAATAAAAACCAATACGAAATTATCTGAATACGTAAAGTGTATTTTCTTTCAATTTTTATTATTATAGTTAGTTACGGAAAAAGACGTAAAAATGTATTACATTAAATTAAATATAAAAAGATTAAAAATATTGTTTATGTCGAAGTTGTTACCTGGTGTTAATTTTTGTATGTAATTTCATTATAGTCATTTCAAAATTGGGGCAAAAAATTAATGTTGAATCATGGCTTTCCACCTCCCTCTATCCCTTGCCCCTCTCAACAAGTTCCTTCCGCCTGCTTCCTCCCCCAGACTACGTTCTGTCATCCACTTGCTTAAATCAGCCAGGTATGCCACGCGTTGGTTTCCCTTGCCTATGTTTCCCTCTATCAGACCCGTGAGTATCAGATTCTCCGGGCACTCCTTCCTCATTATGTGTCCCAGAAACCTTAGCTGCATCTTCCTGATGTTAAGTATAAATCACCTTGTTTGCAACCTCTCTACGACCTCATCTTTGCTCACACGCTCGATCCATGATATCCTTAGCATCCTTCTGTAGAACCACATATCTGTCGCCACGAGTCTCTTCTTCATCTTTGATGAAATCGTATAACATTCGCTGCCGAAAAGAAGGACAGATGTCACGTAACAGTTCAGTATTCTTTTCTTTGTTACCAAAGATCCCATCCTGTCTCGCAGTACTCTGCCCAGCTTTTGGAATTGGTACTTGGCCATCGCAATACGCCTACGGATTTCAGTGTCGCACTTACAGTCCTCTGTCATGACGCTTCCCACGTATTTAAGCTTCCGCGTCTGCTTAACTCTAGTGTTCCCTGCCCTTCAGATCGCATTTTTTACTAGAATCATTTTTAACAAATCGTTTAATGGAGTACGTGTTGAACGGACACGCTTCTAGATCTGCTCACATTAATGTGGATGTCCGCCAGAACTCTACCCCCTTGGATTTACGCTGTTTTTTATTCTCATCAACGACCTGCCGGATGTCATCAATTCCCGAATAGATATTTATGCTGATGGCACAAATATATACTCCCCTGTTAATGGCAGCTCTGACAGGTCCGACAAAGTAAACTTGTCAACTACTCGCAAAAATGCCCTCGAAAAATTGGTTAACTGGGACAAAGTAAAGCCTGTGAATGTTAACATCTTCAAGACAAAAGAATTTTAATACTGTAAATAACTTTTTCTAAATTCCTTAAGCAAAGCGGTAAATTTGCTTTTTAAGCCCTGCGCTGAATATATATCAACATTTTCCCAAATCGTCATATTTTCGTGTAAATCTACATACTGAACTTGAAATAACAATTAAATTTCGATAAAACCTATCGAAATTTATAAAGAGCATGATTATCTGCAAAATAAAATTACAAAATAAAAAATGCCAGAAACGAAATAATAATTAATGCGCAAACTTTGTAAAGACGCATGATTTAAAAAAAAAAAACTGCTAGGAAGGAGCATTTCTTTTTATTTTGTAAATAATCATGCTCTTTTCAATGGTCGCGCAAACTTTGCGCATTAATTATTGTTTGTTTTATTTTTAATTTAAAATAAAAGATGTACAACGGTTGTCATTACTTTTCTACACAGAAAAGGGCTTTACTCTTAAAAAAATCACTTGTCATCGCTTACCGACACAGCTTAAGTGTGCAGTAATTGTAGACGAGTATGATCAATTAAAAGCAGTAAAAAGGCTATTAATTAAGCTTCCACGCGCAAAATATTCCGCAGTGAATGTAGTTAAACAAGTCCAGTAATGGCCGACGGCTGAACGCGACTGATTCCGAAATTTTCTTTTCGATAACGCCAAAACGGTAGGTTTTATCAAACTTTAATTCTTATTTCGAGTTCATCATGTACATTTACACGGAAATATGACGATTTGGGAACATTTTAATAGATACTTAGCGCGGGGCATAAAAAGCAAATTTACCAGCAAAGCAAATGCTGGTTTCCAGGAGAGCAACTCTTTTCGCCTTCTTTGGTTCACGTTTTCCACTGGCATAAAGTAGAGGGATTATATTGAATCAATTGCTATGTCTGCTGCTAGGAAAGTCTGTTCACTGTGTCGTGTCAGACAACGTTTTACTTGACGTAATTCCATCCAGCAAGTTCATAAATCTACCATTCGTCCGTGCATTAAATATTGGTTCCATATCTGGTCTAGTGTTTCTGCTATATATCTCGAGATTCTTGACAGACACCAAAGAAAGGTCTGTAATTTTATCAGTGCTGGCATGTCGACTGCAGTCCCTTTTCTCAACGCCATGAAAAGACATCTCTCTGTCTTTACTATAAATATTTTCATAGCAATTGTTCAGATGACCTTATCTTCTTAGTGTGTCGCCTGCATTAATTTAAACATACTATTAGATTGGCAATTAGGTCTCACTATGTTACTGTTGCACTAGCTAGATATAACCGTACGTTATATTCTAATAGATTCTCTTTTTCACCTGGGGAACAATCTTCCGATTTCTTGCTTCACTTCGTCAAAAATTCTTCAAAAATGTAAATGTAGTTCTACAGAAGGATTCTTCTATGGATGGAGTGAGGAAGCAATGAGGAAGTCTTAAAGAAAATGGCAATAAAAACAAAACTTATACACATAATCAGGAAGCGATAGCTGAAAAATTATTTGATAAAAAGAACAAAGTGAATATATGTATTTAAATAAACTGTGGAGGGTACCAAATTTTATTATGGCAGGCATTTTAAAAGTATGTAACAAAAGAGTCTACATTTCCCTTTCTCGTTGTTGTGTGCATGTTTATATATTTTGTTTTCAATTTAACTCTAATTATTTGCTATGATTTTAATTCACCACATTATAGTGCGGCATATTTTTTTACCTGTCGTTACTCTTCCTCCATTTTGTTTTGAATATATTCTTGTATATTAATATATGCTTTTAAAATGTTTTCTCTTATTGAACAACGTTCTTTTATTGTAATTTGTCGTCACACTAGTCTACTCATTCTCTCATTCCTATTAACAATTTACGCCTAAGTGTTATTAGAGACATCTTCTGTATTACTAAATACTATTCTTTTATTGTCCTTCCACATAACTAAAATATTCTCATTCTCTTTCACTCGCTGTAACCCCTTTGCGTCTAAGTGGCATTTTCGATATCTACCATCGTGAACACTATTCTTTTATTGATATTTCTCTTTACTAAAGTCTTCTTATTCTCCTTCATTTTTATAATTCAATGTATCGTAGTGGAATTATTGCCATCATCTGTCTTCGTGTGACCATTTATTTTGTGTCTTAGTGATATTATCGCAATCTTTTGTCTTCATAGAACCTGTTCTTTTATTTTCCTTCTCATTCACTTTCACTCCCAGTAACCTCTTGCGTCTTAGTAATATTATCGCCATTTTCTCTCTTCCTGGAAGCTTTTCTTTTATTGTCCTTTCGCCTCACTAAAGACATCTCATTCTCTTTCACTCCTACTAACACCGTATGTCTTATTGGCATTATCGCCATCTGCTGTTTAGTCTGCAACATGTTCTTTCATTATACTTTCTCCTTACTGAAGACTTCACATACTCTTTCACTCCAAGTAACCCCTTACGTCTTAGTGGCATTATCACCATCTACTGTCTTCCTGGAACCTGTTCTGTTATTGCCCTTTCTTCTCACTAAAGACTTCTCATTCTCTTACACTCCCAGTCACCTCTCGCGACTTCGTGGCATTATCACTATCTTCTGCCTTCCTGGAACCTGTTCTTTCATTGTCATTTCTCCTTACTATAGACTTCTCATTCTCTTTCACTCTCAGTAACACCTTGCGTCTTTCTGGCATTATCGCCAACTTCTGTCTACCTGGAACCTGTTCTTTTATTGTCCTTTCTCCTTACTAAAGACTTCAAATTGACTTTCACACTCACTAACACTTTACGTCTTAGTGGCATTATCACCATCTTCTGTTTTCCTGGAAACTTTTATTTATTGTCCTTTCTCCTTACTAAAGAACTCTCATTCTCTTTCACTCCCACTAACATTTTACGTCTTAGTGGCATTATCACCATCTACTGTCTTCCTGGAAACATATTCTTTTATTGTACTTTCTCCTCACTAATGATTCTCATTCTCTTACACTCCCAGTAAGCACTTGCATCTTAGTGGCATTATCGCCATCTTCTCTCTTCCTGGAACATGTTCTTTTATTGCCCTTTCTCCTCAATAATGACTTCTCATTCTATTTCACTCCCACGAAAGGTTTACGTGTTAGTGGCATTATGGCCATCTTCTGTCGTCTTTGTAGCGGTTTTTATATTGTCCTTTCGCCTCACTAAAATCTTCCCATTCTATTTAGCTCCCAATAACCCCTTGCGTCATTGTAGCAATTTTAGCCATCTTCTGTCACCTGGAACCTGTTCTTTTATTGTTCTTTCTCCTCACTAATGACTAATCATTATCTTTCACTTCCACTATCACCTTACCTATTACTGGCATTAGCACCATCTTCTCTCTTCTTGGAACTTGTTCTTTTATTGTCCTTTCTACTCACTAAAGACTTTTTATTTTCTTTCACTCACACTAACAACTTACGTCTTAGTGGCATTAGCACCATCTTCTGTCTTCTGGAACCTGTTCTTTTATTGTCCTTTCTCCTCACTAGAGAATTCTCATTCTCTTTCACTGAAGATGAACTTCTTGCGTGTCCTTTTATTGTCTTTGCTCTTCACAAAAGACTTATATTCTCTATCACTCTCACTAAACGCTTACGTCTTAGTGGCATTATCACCATCTTCTGTCTTCCTGGAATCTGTCCGTTTATATTCCTTTCTCCAAACTAAAGTCTTCTCATTCTCTTTCACTCCCAGTGACCCCTTGCGTCCAAGTTGCATTATCGCTATCTACTGTCTTCCTGGAACCAGTTCTTTTATTGATTTTTCTCCTGACTAAAGACTTCTTATTGTCTTTCATTCCCACTCACACATTATGTCTTGGTGGCATTATCACCATCTCCTGTGTTCCTGGAACCTGTTCTTTCATTGTCCTTTCACCTTACTAAAGATTTCTCATTCTCTTACACTCCCAGTGACCCTTTCCGTCTTAGTGTCATTATCACCACGTTGCGTCTTCCTGGAACCTCTTCTTTTATTGTCCTTTCTCTTCACTAAATAATTCTCATTCTCTTTCACTTCCACTATCATTTTTTCTTCTTAGTGGCATTATCGCCATCTAATGTGTCTTTCTCGAAACTGTTCTTTTATTGTACTTTCTCCTTACTAATGACTTCTCATTCTTGTACACTCACAGTAAGCCCTTGCATCTTAGTGGCATTATCGCCATTTTCTCTCTTCGTGGAACATTTTCTTTTATTGTCCTTTCTCCTCTCCAAAAACGCCTTATTCTCTTTCACTCAGACTAACACCTTACGTCTTAGTGGTATTATCGCCATCTTCTGTCTTCCTGGAAGCTCTTCTCTTATTGTCCTTTCTCCTCACTAAAGACTTCTCATTGTCTTTCACTTCCACTAACACCTTCCGTCTTTTTGGTATTATCAACATCTTCTGTCTTCCTGAAACCTGTTCTTTTATTGACCTTTCTCCTCACTAAAGAATTCTCATTCTCTTTCACTCCTAGTAACATTTTGTGTCCAAGTGGCATTATTGCCATCTTCTGTCTTCCTGGAACCTGTTCTTTCATTGTCCTTTCTCTTCACTAAAAATTTCTCATTATCTTCATTTTCCAGTGATCCCGTGCGTCTGAGTGGCATTATCGTTACTTTTTGTCTTCCTGGGAACAGTTCTTTTATTGTCCTTTCTCCTCACTAAAGACTTCTCATTCTTTTTCACTCCCACTAACCCCTTACGTCTTAGTGGCATTATCGCCATTTTCTGTCATCTTGATCCCTGTTATTTTATTGTCTTTTATCCTCACCAAAAGTCTTCTCATTCTCATTATTTCATTGCTTCTTAATGGCATTATAGCCTCTTTCGGGTAAAAGTATATATATTTTCGTCTCTTACCTATTCTATATATTCTCTCCACTGTGAGGTTTAGGCTTCTTCTTCTTCTTCTTCTTCTTCTTCTTCTTCTTCTTCTTCTTCTTCTTCTTCTTCTTCTTCTTCTTCTTCTTCTTCTTCTTCTTCTTCTTCTTCTTCTTCTTCTTCCCACTTTCACCCTCATTTACCTTTTGCATTTCTCTTTTTTCTATACTATATAAGTGTTACCTCTTCTTCACCGGTTTCTTCTACTTCTTCTATCTCTTCATGTCGCTATTTAACATAGGCGTATTCTTCTTCATTCACACTCGCCCTTACCTATTCTATTCTTCCCTTACCGCCTCTGCTCTATGGACTTTTTGTCCTCGTTCTTCATCTATCATTGCGTGAACCAACATGTCTTACTTCACCCAATATCCCTTCTTTCTTCCTCATTTATTATTTTAGGCACAATCGCCCTCCGTATAACAAATGATTTATTTGTAGTAAAACAAAACGTCATAATTCACTCAAAGATCATTTTCCTATACTCTTCATATACTGAGGTCACCTTTAACCCACATCTTGTACCACCTCACATATATACATACATAAATATATATACATACATACATACATACATATATATATATATATATATATATATATATATATATATATATATATATATATATATATATATATAATATGTTAAGATAAGGAACAAATAAAAATGAAATACTGAGGCGATAAAAAAAAATCCTATCATTTTGTTGGATTCTAAACCATATTTCTTCCCAATTCATATATATATATATATATATATATATATATATATATATATATATATATATATATATATATATATATATGGTTCGATGCGTAAATTATCACCATTTTATATGTATAATTTCGCTCGTGCGCGTTATTTGTTTTTTGATTTTGTAGACTGCTAAGGTTTTTGAGAAAATGAGGACCATGATACACTTTCCTCCGCCAGAAATTCGGAAACGGCATAACGTACTGCTTGGCATTCGCACCGGAAGTGCCAGTACAATCTTTTCAGAGTGTTTGCGTGCTAATCTGAGAATAGTGCAGAGGATCCAGATGAGTCTAATGTCGATTACGAAGGTTTTGGTGTGACAACTAGTGATGGCGCCATTATTCCCCAATTCATCTTTTCTCAAGACTCAACACGGAGGCCTAAATTAAGGGCCCTGAGGAGGTAGTGATGCCTTGGGCCAACTGGAATTTACACCGTGCCACACAAGCAGGAAAATCAAGTGATGGCTGTCAGACAATTTCTGAGACCACATCACCCCTTACATTTGGCCACCTACCTCCCCAGACTGCAAATCCCCTTGATGATTCTGTGTGGGGCAACAGAATTCATTTTCACACTAAATATGAACTGACGGAAAGGATTATTGCAACATTTGCCAATTTAAAGAAGTAGACCGTCAAGAAGAGTTGCAGGAGATTCCGAAGTTGTCTGGATGCCGTGGTTGAAGGCAATGGCGATTATAGTGAATAAATTTACTCTTTAGTATTTCAAGATATTTTTGTGTAATGTCATCACTTACTTACTTACTTACTAAACGTTATTTTTAGTGGATACTCATTTTTAGTAGGTATCTATGTAACACTAGTAAATACCAGGAAATAAATGCTTAAATTATGATCTCTTGTTTCATATTCATCTTTTGATCTTAAACCCATATGTCTTGCGTGAACAAGAAAAAACAAAGAAATTGGACTTGGCATTCTAATAATTTTGTTGGGGACTCTCTCTCTCTCTCTGTATGTCTATCTGTGTGTCTGTCTGTCTGTCTCTCTCTCTCTCTCTCTCTCTCTCTCTCTATATATATATATATATATATATATATATATATATAGGTTTTGTTCGATAGAGTTTGCATAGAATTCTTAGATTTTCAACAGCTGAAATTATTCATACTACTGACTAAATAAGAAATGTAAGTAATGATCTGAAGCAATATGTCCTGAGCAGCAACATAGTAGTCTGTTTCGTCGCATGTTTCGTGACGTTGCCCAGAAAATATGACATCGGTGCGTCATTCAAACATGGCAGTAGCTCACCGTGGAATTGCAATAATATCTATTCCATGTTACAGAAATGTCAGAAATCATTAAATCTCACTAAATTCAAAGATAAAAATTTTATTTCGTATATTACGTTTAAGTAGATATTTTTAATGGACAACCTGGATCTGGAACCATTTTCTCTATTTTGTATTCCGGCAATAAATCCATTTGCCATCTCCTTCTTCTGTCCGTTCGTTCGTTTGTTTGTTCGTTCGTTTGTTCGTTGTTGTTGTTGTTGTTGTTGTTGTTGTTGTTCTTCTTCTTCTTCTTCTTCTTCTTCTTCTTCTTCTTCTTCTTCTTCTTCTTCTTCTTCTTCTTCAGTTTGTTCGTTTGTTTTTCTTCTATTCGTTCTTTTGCTTGTCTCTTCTTCTTCTGTCCATTCTTCTTCTGTTAGTTCCTTCGTTTTCCTTCTTCACTTTGTTAGTTTGTTTTTCTTCTGTTTGTTCTATTTTTCCTTCATTCTTTTTCTGTTCCTTCTTCCGTTCTTCTGTTCGATCTTACGTTCGTTCTTCTTCGTCTGTTCGTTATTTCGTTCTCTTCGCTCTTTCATTTATTCTTCTCTTCTTTCGTTTTTCACTGTTCTTCTCTTCATTCGTTTGTTCTTTCTTTCGTTCTTCTTTCCCTGTTTGTCGTTCTTTCTTCTTCTAACTCTTCCTTCGTTCGTTCTTCTCCTGTTAGTACGTTTCATTTGCTCTTTCTTCTTCCTCATTTAGTGGCTCTTATATTCTGCTTCTTTTTTCTGTTTCTGTTTTGTCGATGTTTTTTTGTTGTTGTTATGGTTGTTGTTGTTGTTGTTGTTGTTGTTGTTCTTCTTCTTCTTCTTCTTCTTCTTCTTCTTCTTCTTCTTCTTCTTCTTCAGATACCGTATGTCATGAGTCTTTCGCCGCCTCCTTCCATGTGCCATATGACTTTCTATTTCTCTCCCTCACTATCCTTCCCCCTTTTCCGTATATACCGTTTTTTTTTTTTTTACTCTTTCTCTTCTTTCTTTCAAAAAATCTCCTTTTCCGTCGTCTCTCTCTTCATCACGTCACTAAACTCTCCGCATGAATCCAATTACATATAATTTATTGGCCAACTGATCTTCAGAATATGCGTCGGTGTACGCATGCGCAAATATGATATATCGATCCAGCAGCTTATCGATTGCAAAACAGAGCTTTAAAAATGGGTCTAATTCGATTTAAGTCGGCTGCTGCCATCGACGACACCAGTTCTATCTCTGCCACCGTTACCAATTCTGACAGGTTTTCGGATTAGATGAAGAGGAGGGGAAAATAAAAATAAAAGAAGAAATTGATGAGAAGAAAAAGCTAAAGGGTAAAGAGAGAGTTAATAAAGTAATAGTAGGAGGAGAATATCATTTAGACAAAGAAGAAACACAAAAGAAAGAAAGAAACAAACAAAAAAGAAAGAAACCAACAAAGAATAAGTTGGCGTAGTATTAAGAGTAGAGGATGAAATTAAAAATGAAGAGAATAAGAATGTAATTAAAAGAAAAAGAAAGTGACAATGAAAAAAATAAAACATTCAACAGAGCAAAAATAAAAAAATAAATAAAAAATAAATAAAGAACGAAAGAAAGAAAGAAAGAAAGAAAGAAAGAAAAAAAGAGGTAATGAACGAAAGAGAAATGTTACTACAGGATATAAAATAACAAAATAGAAAAGGAAATAAAGGAAAATGAATGAAAACAATTTACTAACAGTGGACAATAGAAAGAAAGAAAGAAAGAAAGAAAGAAAGAATAAATTTGACATTGAGGAATAATAATAATAATAATAATAATAATAATAATAATATGAAATAAAATCGAAACACGAATGAAAAAGAAAGAAAAAGAAAGAAAGATATAAAGAAAGAAAGAAAGAAACAAACACAAAGAAAGATGAAAGTTGGAGATAGATCAATAGAAAGAAAGAATGAAAGAAGGAATGAATGAAAGAAAGAAAGAATAAAGAAAGAAAAAATATGAAAAGTGTGAGATAAAGCAATAGATAGGAACAAAGAAAAAAGAAAGGAAGAAAAAATAACGAATGGTGACAATTCAGCATAATAGCGAGAAAATCAAAATAGAAATTTGAATGAAAGAGAAAGAAAGATAGAAAGAAAGAAAGAAAGAAAGAAAGAAAGAATAAAGAATAAACGAAAGGTGACAATGGAACATAATAATAACAAAATAAAAAAAGAAACTCGAATGAAAGAGAAAGAAAGAAAGGAAGAAAGAAAGAAAGAAATTCTTATTTCTCTACCTCATATATAGACTTCATGGCTTGTGCAAAACTCGTTCAGAAATTTCTAAACTCTCAGCTGCATCCAACCTCTTCAATCAATGGTTAAAAATTACCTCGAGCGAACATTGTAACGTGAACTATCTTTTTTGAAACCAAATAGAATAGGGCTACAGAATCACACACTGACAACTGGACCAAATAACAGAAACCACTTTGATTGAGGCCTTTTAACAAAAGCGACAAGTAAAAAGGATAGCACATGTAACTCAAAGAGAAACTAATGACATAAGATGTTGACATTCCATACGACTTAAAACAAAAGTTTAGGAAAGAAACTCCTATCGATACTGGAAAGAGCAATAACAGTTACCGGATTAGAGAATTCTAGTTTTGTGAAAAATTATTTTCAGAGAATGATCAACAGAAAGTAGCACTGGTTTCTCGGTCAATTTATGCCAAAAATTTCCTTAGAAGGAAACGACTAATATTACCATTACCATTAAATGTTTGGAGAATATATACCATATTGAGTATTTATACGCCGCCTCCTCTTACAAACGGCATACGGTCGGATTAAAGTGGCGATCAAAAATGAGTGCACATGGGCTAAAACTGCCTAGTCCCCGCAGCCAATGTCCACCGACCCTCACTATTGGGTGCAATGGGGTTGGAATACCAGTGTCTAGGTATCTCTTATTTATTTTTGAGTCCCATCGCCAGACCGAAAAACAACGGAGAGATAAAATGTAGTTAGTCAGCTCTAAGACAGATACTACACTTTGATTCCAGGAGTAGAAAAAAGCGTAACCTAGAGTAGAACTGGCAGCTCAATCCATGAGAAGGAAAGAACGAATATCAGCACTGACATTACCAGCAAAACAGTAAATAGTATCGCCTAGCACCTGGTTCACACTCCTCCCTGATTTTTCGAATAGGAGTAGACGTTTATGTCTTGTTTTCTTTTTAGGACTGGTTTCCGGTTTTTTCTAAAGTTTACTTCAACTTTTTGCTTCTAACCTCTTCTCCTGAACTCTTGAAATTTTATTTACTAATTATTTTTTTCTCTCAATAGGAGGAGATAGATTCGCCTATCACCCAGTTCATACTCCTCCACGGTCTTTTCATCAGGAGTAGATATATATCCATTGTTCCTTGTTCCGGTTTCTTCTAATGATTTTCATTCTCTTTCACTGAAGAGCCGCTTGCGTCTTAGTGGTATTATCGCCTTGCTCGGGTTGAAGTGATTAAAAAATAAAAGGAGGTAACCAGCCGAACAATCTTGTGTTAATGAATGGCAGGACTACAATTTGAATTCTCAGGAAAAATACAAATATTGCCAAGAGCTACAAAAGTAAGGAAGTCGTAGAGAGCCTTGATCGATTACGCCCTGTAGATAGAAGAAAACTGTTTAATCTTTCAAAGTAGGATAAGCATGAAAATAGGTAGGTACTATCGGATAATTATATTGATAAATTCTGTAAAGATTCCTTGTGAAGAAATATTATTCAATCAGAGCGAATGATCGACCAGTTACAATGGACACATTAATTAATGTTCTTTATAACATTTTGTTATGAAAATGTTTAATCAGCTTTTAAGTAAGAACGATGTCAGCCATTAAGAAATTGCTAATATATATATATATATATTTTAAAAGAGTGTACGTTAGAGAATATAGAGGTTAATTTTTGCCAGGGGTTGGTTAGCGGCCGGGCTTCTGTTCGGCTCTTTATCTGATGGCTAAATGAATTGTATGAACGTTCAAGGACGGCTGAACACAATCGAGAAGCAAGAGTGATTAACCGCGTTAAAAAAACATGCAATGGGCAAAAGAACCTTAGAATTACACACACGCACACACACAAGCACACACACACAGGCACACACTCACACACACACACACACACACATAAACACATACAAACATAATCATGCTCACACATAATTGTTCCATACATAAATACACAAACACAGACACGCACAAACACACACGCACAGATACACACACACACACACACACACATATATATATATATATATATATGTATATATGTGAGAGACCAGATCAATAATGAATCAATATTAAGTGTTTTTTCACGCATAATAATTATTTGATACACACTTCTAGATAGCGTCTCCTTTGATCTACACAAAGACTTACACACACGCACGAACATATCTATCATATATATACATATATATATACATATATATATATATATATATATATATATATATATATATATATATATATATATATATATATATATATATATGAAGAAATATAGTTTTAATGTGTGCTCTATCTATGGGATAAAGTGCTCAACATCACAGATAGGGCGTATGTGAATGTAAATATAAAAGTGAACATTGAAGTCAACACACAGCGGCGACAGGCTGTTTCACGCTGGACGCAATCGTCAGGCGGCCTCTCGCCTCTGAGTGTTGACTTCAATGTTCACTTATATATATATATATATATATATATATATATATATATATATATATATAGGGCGCGATGGATAAGCTGTCTTCTAAATTACGCTAAAATGAAAATAACACTGACAATTTAACAGATTTATTTATCAAAATTACGCAAGAATATCTTGAAATACTAAAGAGTAAATATATTCAATAAAATCGCCATTGACTTCAGTCATGGCCTAAAACGACTTAGGAATCTCCTGCGACTCGTCTGGACGGTGTCCTTTTTTATGATGGTGAAGGCTGCCATATTTCTTATCTTCAGTTCATCTTTGGTGTTACAAGGATTTCTGTTGGTCTATCTCGACTGCGCCCATCTAATAATAATGAATGTTGTTGCAGTCTGGGGAATTAAGTGGCAAGATGTAAGGTGTGATGTGATCGCAGAAATTGTCTGACAGGCATGACTAGGTCATGCTTTTGTAGCATGGTGCAGAGTCCTGTTGCCAGACATAGGATTTTCCAGCAGCCATCCTCTTGACTCAGGGAAGCCCTACCACCTCAAGGCACTTAATATAGGCTCTCGTGTTGAATCTGAGGTCATGTGGAATGATGAATGAAGGCATTACGTCACCACGTCTAGTGATCACTCCAAACGCCGTAATCACCATTAGACTCATCAAACTCTTTCCGAATCCTCTATACCCTCCTCAGATTGATACCCAACCATTTTGAAATATTCGAATTGGAGCTTCCGGACCGAATGACAAAGCTGGATAGCATGATGTTTCCAAATTTCTGGCGGACTTAATTTTGTCATGACGCTCTTTTTCACACAGATGGTGCCCAACTGAACCTACTATACAGGACAGTCGATAAAATTTTTAAAAAACAAAAAAAAAAAAATCAACGCGCATGCGCGAAATGAAAAATATAAAATGGCGACAATTTATCCATTGTAACTTTTATGTCGATCAATTTATGTCTTTTTTTTAATAATTTCACCCCAAGCAAAGCACTAAATAAACTAACACGCAAGGGATGAATGTGGGTGAAAAATAAGAGAAAATTAAACATTATTAAGAATATATGACAATAATAGCACAGGAATTATGAAGACAGAAGGTTGAAATTCTATTAAAATTTTTGAAGATCAACTTTGACTGGAAGTGTCCGGACGAGAGTTAAACAAGAGAGGAAAGCGAAAAGAAGAAATTCACAATAGAACTCCGGTTACAGCTAACACTTCCAATGTAAAATGACGCGACCTAACCGCCAATCTAGTATAGTGCTGACATGCGTAAAGTTGAGGTACCAAGGAGGAAAGTTCATCAGACCCTGAAAATAGTTATACAAAAGGAAGAACGAAACTACCTTACGCCAGTCGGAAAGTGACTGAAAGTTGTTGCGTACATCCACTGAAGCCATTTAATATTACAGATCTCACGCTTCATTTACTTTGATTAAATCTTGGGCCCACCAGCCAATTCATAATAATCGCGACAGCAAATAAGTGAATACATATGCAAACATTAATGAATTTATGACAAAATTTCGTCTCCGAACTCAGGAAATCACTAAGAAAGCGAAATAGCTCATCAATCATCCTAATAAAATGAAGTAATGCATATGAGGGGAACTGTCCAAAATATTCATTGAATCTGGAGCAGGTTACGCTCTTTGTCAATGAAACGAGTCGGGGAGGGATGTTTTGAGCAAACCTCAGCAGAGACAATTCGAATCTTCCCCATCAAACCGTCACATCATGTACAGTCAGAGAAATATATCAAAATTGTTTCAAATCGCACGCTTCCGCTAATATTTTCATTAAAAACTGGACCATTCACTTTTTAATCAAACTAACGCTAACCCTAACTCTAAGCCTAACCCTAACCCTAACCCTAACCCTGCCGATTCATAATAAATTCAGCAACAAATATAAAAATAAATATCAAAATATTAATGAATTATTGTTTTCAACTCAGAACTTAACGCATCATGTGGAAGTTTCGAGACTTCATCGGTAAAAATGATAAAATAAACCAGCAAAATGTCGAAAGCTATGTTAAATTGTAGGTCTTTTATTTGGAAAAAATCAATTTTATTTTCAGAGAATAATTGATGAAATACTAACTTGCAAATATTAACTGGCAAAAAAAAGACAAGAATTAATCTTACAATTCAAAATGTGTTTTGGCCTTACATAACCTGCAAATTGTTTGTGAATGCCATAAAAATTAAATAAATAAAAAAAATCTTAGCAGTTGACGGTTGTCTGTTTCGTTGAAATTTAATAAAAAAAGAACCAATAAAAAAGATTAATTATTCCGAATAGTTCAATAAAAATTTATTTCCAGAAATACAGACAATAAAATGAATCCTCTAGAATATATAAATCGTAATGCTTAAAAATACTTTCGGGAAAGAAAATGTAAGAAGGAACGTTGCAAATGAGATTCGATCCCCTAAGTGGCTTGACAGTACGTCTCCAGGCGGTCTTAAACATGTAGACATTTACATTCAAGATTCACAAAAAAAAAACACTTAATGGAGGATAACTATTTAATTAAAAAAGAAATTTGCTTTTATAGGAATATTATGCAATCTTCAGGTGACAATAACATTGAATATAATAGATATATCCTCAAGGACACATGGCATAGTGGACAAAGGCGTTAGTTAGATCCAGTGACAGGACCAAAAGAGTGTGAGTTCAATACCTGGTTAAGGCAGTGGAGAACTTTCAGAAGGAAATTAACAGGAGGTAACTGACAACTAACATCCATTAAACATGGCACGAGGAACTCGAACAGTCTGCCCCAGTGAGTGAAATAAAGGGTTCTGTTCGACATTCCAACAACCTGAAGAAGGCCGGAGCGAACAACTGACGAAACGTTGTAATAAATATGGCGACAAAGATGAGGGCAATAATGTACATATTACCTCATCTCAAAAATATTGACAGATACTGAATAGATATGTGGTACTACAGAAAGATGTTGAGAATGTTATGAATCGGTGTGTAAATAACTGTGAAGTTTTAGCGAAAATGGAATGAAAAAAGACCATTATAGAATTATCAGAAAGTAATGGTTAAAATTTCTAGGACACATAATAAGAAAAGATGGCATGGGAAATCTGACACTCACAGGACAAACTGTTGGCAAAAGGTGCAGCGAAATGCAGCGCGTAAACTACTAAACGGGCTTCGGTTAATGGACGGCAGAAGAGAGATGAGAATGGATAGTAAATCAAACATTTGCAATAGGTAAAATTATAGGAAGTTGGGGAAAGTTATGATTGCACACGTCCCAAAGGAACATGTTATACTGAAGAAGATCTACTCTTATTCAGCTTTCATATCACTTCCCAAATTAGAAAATAGAAATTAAACACGTGACACAAGACAAACTTAGCTAGCCACCACTATCTGTCTATATTTCTGAGATGTGGTATTATGTACACTATTTCAACTTCCACCATCCATACAGCGTAAAGAAAGTGATCGTCCGCTGCTTTCAACATCGATCAAAATCATAACTGGAGACATTAGATAAAGAATTGGTCAGTATAAGCATTACCCTACAACGTAACAACTAACCTGGGTACATAGCAGCAACTCCCAAAAACTGGGATAGGCGGGCACAAGCGGAGGACAACAAAACTCAGAAAACAGTCTACCTGCTTACGTGAAGGGGTTATCAGAGAAAATACAAAGGATCTCTGGTCCATATAACATCAAGACAACCTTCAAAAGCGGGACGACACTTCGCAGATATCTCTCCCGAGTAAACCCCCAAAAGGTGAGAACATGACTGCGTGCAATCTATACCGTGCAGCAGCGGAAATAAATATAAAGTGGAGACAGGCCGAGCCCTTAAGGTAAGGCTTCACGAACACCAGAAATCTGTAACATGAGGGGAAGTGGAAAAATCAGGCGTGGCTGACCACATATGGAGAGAGAAGGGAGATCACCGGCCTCTGTGGGATCAGGTTGAGATCATAGACAAAGAACATCATTGGAAAATTAGTAAACTTAAGGAATCAGCACATATGCTATGCCACAAAAATCTCCCGAGCCGACCAAACATAGAAATGAATACAATATGGGAACCAGTAATAAGGAGTGCCAGAGAAAAGTGATAATAACAGCAAAATTGCTATATGACAACTTATATGAATAAAAAAAATGGAAAAGTTATCTTAGCAGACATGATTGGTCCTTTGATGGACTTTATCAAGGCTATCGAAACATCAAAATACATATATATCTGCGTTGGGGAGCTTTTCAAATATCTCATTTCCTCAAATACTCTTTTCCAAGTGACTAAACATTTTTTTAATGTAACGGTAATAGTTAAATTCAAGACTTTCTATTATTTAAAAATATATAATACATAAATAAGTCAAGAATTCAAAGAATAAACTGCAATATTATTAATACTGACCTGGCAACACATCTTCACTCACTTTTCCACATTCCCAATGCCTTTTCTATAAATATTTCCATGGCAATTGTTCGGATGAACTTTCCTCTATGGTAAATAGACTTTATGAATTTAAGCGCAGTATTAGTTTAACGGCAAGGTCCCATCATTTTATTGTAGGAATGGCTAGACATAACCGTAACTTTTATGATATCAGTTTCTTTAATCGCACTTCTCGCTTGTGGAAATCTCTTCCGATTTCTTGTTTCAAAAATTTTGAATGGAATGTAAATCTTTATCGTCTGTCTTCTTAATTTTTAATCTTTTATTGTCCTTCCTCCTTCATTGTATATTTTCTCATATTCCGTAAACCACCGTAACCGCTTGCATCTTAGTGCCTTTCTTGCCTTTTTTTACGGTGAAATGATTAAGAAAAGCAGTAGGTGGCTATTGTAAAACAACGATTTTTATTTCACCTCAATTTGTAAAATCCTCCTCAAAATGATAT
This sequence comes from Acanthosepion esculentum, assembly GCA_964036315.1. NCBI lineage: Eukaryota > Metazoa > Mollusca > Cephalopoda > Sepiida > Sepiidae > Acanthosepion > Acanthosepion esculentum. Next base: position 7,846,773 of record OZ038489.1, read on the forward strand.
AGAAGGAACAATGCCTTAACATGTTACCCTATCAAAATCTGAGGATCTGATAAACAGTGTAAAATATGTGGGAACGTGTGGGGTATAAAATAAAACCAAAACGAATTGTTTCCATAATTCCAGAGAATTATGGACATTATTTACATTATTCGGACTATTGCCTTCATCTTTGTCGCTATATTTATCACAACGCGTTACAAGGCGTTAGTTAGATCCAGTGACAGGTCCTAAAGTGTGTGAGTTCAATACCTGGTTAAGGCAGTGGAGAAATTTCAGAGGGGAATTAACAGGAGATAACTGACATCCATTAGACATGGCACGTGGAACTAGAACAGTCTACCCGAGTGAGCGAAATAAAGGGTTCAGTTCGACATTCCAACCACCTGAAGAAGGCCGGAGCGTCCAACGGCCCAAACGTTGTAATAAATATGGCGACAAAGATGAGGACAATAGTCCGAATAATGTAAATAGTGTACATAATACCTCATCTCAGAAATATAGACAGATACTAAAAGGCTGAAACGTTGCAATAAATATGGCGACAAAGATGAGGACAATAGTCCGAATAATGTAAATAATGTACATAATACCTCATCTCAGAAATATGGACAAATACGAGAGAATTATGTAATAAGTTTCTGATCGTACGTGAAATACGAACCCGTCATTAATACTGTTAATATATCTGTAGAGAACTATTGATGCGTATTCAGAACTGAACAATAGATATAATTCCTGATGTACCCTATATCAGCAGCAAAGGTTTGTCAGCTGTGGAACATCCTTAGATGAGGACGCTAGTCGATCTTGCATTAGGGCCTCCTCCATTCATCAGTGGTCATCCAGACTTGCGTAATCGAAGGGCTTCCAGTTGAGATGCCGCCGAATGAGAGAAGGTAAAACATTGGATAAATAAGGTCGACTCAGAAACGTGGATAGTGATAGGCTCTCATAAAAGTGGAGTCAGGGACACTGCTTTGCATATCCCATTATCGCGGACGAAGTCACTGCAGATGCCACTTATTTGACAGGCGGTGTGTGGATCCGAGTACACGCTGGCAACGCGGAAAGCGGACAAGGAACGAAACAACCTCGTCGGATTCTAGGGGAGCGAATGAATTTCAATGTTAACTGTTACCGTCGACTGACAGAGCAAGTGATACGAATGTATTTCTGCTTGTGAGATCCTACATAAGAACTCCTTCATGACAATGACACAGGCGGCACTGAAAACCTGAACTTAGATAACAAACATCTACGACCACCTAGGCAAGGTTTATATAGCTCAGGAATGAGATTCCATGTTTGACTGATTCGTTTTTTACCGTTTATCAACCCTTTGCTAGTTATTTAATGCCAGAAAATATTTTTAGATTGTAAGAATATTTTTTTTAGATAATAATAGTTTAGTGATACAAGTCTTACTAATTAACCCATAGCTTGGGGTGAAGAGGTATATTCATACATTTCCCAAGTGTATTTGGGCATAATTCTTTAGAACAGGAATTGAAACTCGTATATCTGATGAATGATTCCGGGCGCTTATATCACCTGATCTCTGCAAAGCAGTCAACCAATGAAATCCCACCTTTATTTACAGGAAATAAACTAAAATAACCAAGAGAAAGGAAAATCACTCTTCCATTTCCTTTATGCCGCTTCCATTTTTAAACGGCATACACAGAAGGTAGAAAATATCTTCCATATCTCAACCTGGCCTGAGCGGCTGATTACAATCGTGATAAAACCCAACAGCCACACCCTACCTATATATTTACAACTGACGTAAGACTAACAGAGCGCTGTTACCAGTTGGCATATGAACAAACCGACATGTATATGTTTACAAGCGAAAGAACAATAGATTTCCAGTAAAATGTCAAATTACTTGCCCCCTTACGCTAAGTACAAACACCACATATAAAATTGGGTATAGAATTGCCAAGTTCTGATTAAAAATCCTGCTAGATCACAGGGACATTTTGAGGTCTCGGAAATATTTCGTTAGAAGCAAAGAACAAAACTGTGATATCATCCATATGGCAGTGGATGCTGGACAATTTCTCCACAGATGTGAAAGAAAAATAGGTAACCGAAATGTAATTCTAAGTGCTGTCCTTCGTTGAGTATTGACAATGTGGTGATTTCTTTTTGCTTTTTTTTACGAGAGAGTCTCAGCGTTGAGCACAGTAATTTACTGCGTTGTTAGGTATTTGCAATTTAGCGATTTAAGCATTTTTAATCATTTTTGTCTAACTAAATTGCTTTCTCTTTTGATCAAAGAATCATTTTTTAATTCAGACCTAAATATTGTGGAACGCAGACTTCAACTCAGCGAAAAAGAAGAGAATAATAACTGAGTAGAATAAAAACCAAACGAGATATCCTTAGACATATTCAGTGGAACGAGATTTTATTCCCGTATAATAAATAATGGTTTAATTTTCCTTGAAAGTTACCCGGATCGACAGGCAAAGGAAGAAGGCCAGTGGTGCCGAAACGTCATAATAACAACCTTAGCAATGAGGAAAATGGTCATCATGTAAATAATGATCATTCCATAATTTACCTTTATTTTACATCCTTATGCAAAGTAAGTGAAAGAACTGCATTACTTTCCTTTCTTTCACCAGACGGTTAGATTTAAACCCACTGGAGTGTGACAGGGTGTAATCAATTTACATTTTTCCTCAGATTAGGTCAGTTGCAGTGGTGTGCGGTAATATGAATCTATTTTCAGTGTGTGTGATGAAATTTGTTTGGCCTTGAAAAATATTACGTTCACCGTGATTGCATCAGGTTTTTATCACGCCCAGACAATTTTGTCTCGACTGTCGATTAGTTGTCCTACGGCAGCTGTTTGCGATGAACGTTACTCCAAAGAAGGGTACGAAAATGTCTAACGCTGCAGGAACATACTGACAAGCCTTACCAGTCAGCAAATCAAAGTACTAGACTGGCCTGGAAAATCTGATTTAAATCCAATCGAGAATCTGTGGTCAACCTGCAATGAACGACTTTGTTGAATGTGCATACGCACTACTAACATGTGCACTGGGCCATGTTTCATTGGAAAAATACGAAAAAGTTAATAATAACGCATTTATCCGTTTTGTTTCAATAGATTTGCATAAGGGTGTAAGAAATAGACATTAAATGTACGTACGCATAGAACAACGATATTAAATGAATTATCAGTGCAATTGTATCATTTATTCTAACACAGCGCAGGTCACATCGGGTGTTATTTTTCTCCCTCCAATTCCTATCCTGACTCAGTCAAGGTGTGCAGTACGCGGCGTGGTGAAGTTGTACTTCAGCTGTTGTGGCAGGAAGACGTTGATTTATCTTCTTTGTGATGTCCTATCGCACCCATCTGACTAAGGAAAGCATTTTTTAAAAATTATATATATATATATATGAAGAAATATAGTCTTAAGATGTGCTATATTTATGGGATAAAGTGCTCAATATCAGAGATAGAGCGTGTGTAAATATAAAAGAGAACATAGAAGTCAACACTTAGAGGCGACAGTGTGTTTCATGATAGATGCAATAGTCAGGCCACGAGTGCTGTTATTTTTCTCGGCTATTTATATATACGTGTCAGTGGTGCATTATGGGTAGTGTATTTTGGCGGTTATTTTACCGGAAGTCGTTTATTTGTTTATTTATTTATTTATTTAGATTAAATTATTTTGCTTGTTTTTATTTATTTTTATTCTTTATTTTTATTTCTTATCTTATATGTTTATTCTTTTTATTTTAATCGGTGTTTTTATTAACGTAGCAAAAATTGCTATATACATATATACATATATATATATATATATATATATAGAGAGAGAGAGAGAGAGAGAGAGAAAGAGAGAGAGATAAATAGATAGATAGATAATATTAGTGGTCAATATATATATATATATATATATATATATATATATATATATATATATATATATGAATATTCTAGAAATTAAATACGCGTTCTCCGGCAGGAAAGGAAATTGCGTTCCCCTTGGCAGGAGAAAATGTCGTTAGATTCGACGATTTTTTACCTACTAGATGGAGTGCGTCGTCGATTTTCCATAGTTAGAATTATAAAAGCAAATCTTCACCACTCTTCGGACATACATTTCAGCTCTGATTCTCATCTCAACGTAAACGAAACAGTTTCTAAAGAAGTGATGGATTTCTATGCATTATTTCGACATTTTATAACTTAAACGTTATTTTTAGTGTATAACCATATTTGAGGAGTGAATTCTGCTTTGTGTCCGTTTTGCATGACACTCTCATGCACACATACATACATATATACAGGTGTACGCATTTTAGTTCACACAAACACACCCATATAAATAATCGGACTAACACTCAGAGGTGACAGGCTGTTTCATGTTTGACGCACTCATCAGGACGCCTGACGATTGCGTCCAACATGAAACCGACTGTCACCTCTGAGTGTTGACTTCACTGTTCACTTATATATATATATATATATATATATATATAATGGACACCCCCGTCGTTTTCGACGTATACGAGTGACATTTTGAAGGGTTGACCGTCATATGGGAAGATGTATTAGCCCGAGATTCGTGTTGGGTTTTAACTCTCACACATGGTTGAAATGATTCTTTTCAAAGTGTGTTAAATCTCGGTAGCAGTTGTTGCTCGAGTTCCTTCGTTTTTCAACGGCAAGTTCGAACTCCTCTCTAGGGCTGTTTGCAGCAATTAAATTGTATTTAAGTTTGTCCTTGAAGCCTAACCCAGGACGGCCTACATTAAGCTTACCATGAAAAAGTCGGCTATACAAGAGAATTTTCGACATCCGATCATCAATCATTCTGATAACATGACCAGCTCATCTGAACTCTGAAATCCTCAGAAAGGATTCGATACCATCTATATCACATTTTATATACATATATGCATATATATATATATATATATATATATATATATATATATATATATATATATATATATATATATGATGTCTTAAAAATTAAAGTTTGCATATTTCTAAGCATATATTTAATTTTATTTTAATATTTTAAACTGCTAATTTTCTTTGTAAGTCAGTAAACATATATACTAATTCACGGTGGAGTAATGGATAGCGGCTCGGATTGAGGAATCCGAGATCGAATCCATTATATTCATTCTCCTCCTAGCTATGGATAAATAGCAGAACAGACCGGTTTCTGTAACCTTGGATGGCAACTGCTCTACCGTAGAAAGTCATGGCAACCTCCTGCGGGAAAAAATCTGCCTCGTCGGTGCGCATGGTACATAACTGACTGACTGACTTCATTTTAACAATTAATCTTGTTTGGGAGTCGTAAGCACCGTATTTAAATTGTAAGTACATTTATGGGACACCCTGTATATATATATATATATATATATATATATATATATATATATATATAGGAATGCAAATGTTTTAAACGTTTTTATTAAAAATGAATCGCTCATATATTTCTTAATCGCTAAACAAGTTTCTTTAACTTTTTATGCTCTTCCCCCGAGATTTTCTGAAATTTTCGAATTTCATATTGATGAAAAAATGAAAACATTTTAACGGGCCTGATAAGGAATTATTCGTTGATCGAAACGAATGATAGATGACAGAAAAAAGTATTCAATCTCACGGGAGGACGAATTTCGCTTCCCAACTATGGATTTTGGGGTCGACAAAAGGACACGTGGACGAATTTTGCTATTTGGCAATGTGTCTTGTAGAGCGAAGACGGAAATGAACGCCAAGTCAATCAAATATCCAATGACAAAAAAAATGGTCTCAGAGTTTTAGCGTAACCTTCCGGTTAAAAAAATTAATCCTTTGAAAATAAATAATTAACATTTTTCAACCAATGGTTGGCGTTCCCGCGGACAATAAATAAAACATGCTTCATAATCCATTTAAAGAGTATTTAAGTAAAGATTCTAGACGGGAAAAAAACAGTAAGGAGATTGAGACGAATACACACGATATCTGTTCACGACTTGGAGGCTTCAGATAGTTTCCTCGACTCATTCACCAGTCTTACTTACCGAGCTACATGACACGTACACTCTTCATCAACAAGCCACGTGACACGTACACTCTTTTTCACCAAGCTACGTAACATGTACACTTTCCTCCTCACTTTCCTACTTGCCTCTTTTTACTCACTCATACATAATAAATAAAAATGCTTCATTAAACGAACATATGCATAGGAAAATGACAATGAATAAGTTCCCAGTACAATTCCATCATCCCCTTTGGGTCCACAAATATATATGGACAAGTGGATAAAGACGCTGGTTAGATCCAGTGACTAAACTCAAAGAGTTGTGAGTTCAATAGTAGGCTACAGCAGTGATGAACCAAAAAAACATGGAGAGGTTAGTTAAAGGGAAATAATCGGGAAGAGGCATGGAACGTGGAACTAGAGCAGTCTCTCACCCGTTGGATGAAAAAAAGGGTTCGGTTCGAAATTCCAATCACCTGAAAAAGGCTGGGGTGTACAACGGCCGAAACGTTGTGAATATGGCAATGAAGATGAGGATAACAGTCCGAATAATGTAAGTAATGTAAACAGTTACAATAGGTCATCTCAGAAATATAGACAGATGTTGAAGGCGAATATGGTAATAAAGATGTAAAAGCATTTGGAAAACACCAGTTTTCACAATCACCACAATGCCGTAATAACATCTACAGAGTCCTCATATAAATAATGATAACGTCTTCGACTAGAAATTTAGACAGAAACTGCTCCAGTCGTTTTAGCTGTACCGACTTGGGCCTAAAAAAATTAGCCTCTAAGCAGATTTGACTCTGTTGCTGATTGTGATGATTCGCCAAACTTCGTAATATGGGGAAAAAGAAAAAGAAAAAGATAAAAGATCAATCATGTTTCGTTCTGATTCAAACATGGCTGACATCTCGGGTCGTTTGGTAGAAAGATGTTTCCTAGGTATCTACGGGGATTTCATCTGTTGCTGTTTACAGGTTGATCAAAGAAAAAAAAAATATTCACGGCCTTTGATTCAATGAAGGAAATGAGTGAAATCTTTTAGTTGGCAATTATATCGGCCTTGCAAAGAAAATATAAAAAAAAGTACTCCGTTTCTTCGATTTCCGTCTCCGAGGGCAAATTAAGCATCAAGTCGTTAACTTTAGACGCAAAATATTTAAACAGCTCAAACAATTTTCTCGCTTCCACGTCAGCGATTACAATTAGAAATTTCTTTCTTTCCTTTTATCTTTTGATATATTTTTGTTATAAAAAAAAAAACCTTTTTCGTCTTTTAATCTTGGTATCTGTTTTTGTTTTTTTTTCCATTTTAGCGATAGAGTTTTGGGCTTTAATTTATGGACGCCCTCCCCACCAAGTACTAAAAGGGATTTTAATCAAATAACATGTTTTATTTTAGTGTTTGGTTTTGAGTTTATTATTTGTATTTTCTTTAAGAATTCATTTTCTTTTTTAAACTTTTAATCGAATGTTTATTGAGCGATTTCCCTTCATACCATGCTGTTGAGAAAATATCTGTGTTTTACGCTGTCACGAGTGTGAAATTATTTACATTAAAGCATTGTCAGTTGGATTTTAATGATTTTATCAAAAAGTCAAATAATTTATTTTTATTTTTAGCATTTTTTTCTGTTTTTAATTATTTATTTTTTTGCTAGATTTACACTGTTGGATTTCTACTTTTAGGAACTCTTTTCGTTTCAGTTCTATGAAGAAAGTAAGTTGCTAATTTTGTAAGAAATTTTTTTGGTTTCTTTTTATCGATGTTTTAAAAGGAAGCCTTTGCGAATTAGTCGCTTATTCGTTTACCAATGTGACTATTTCTTTTAATGAGGTTTGTATTTCTTAGAAGTCCTTAATAAAGAAAAGGGCGAGTTTTAACTACGAGGTTTTTCACAGGGGAAGGGTATTATTTTATGATCCATATGTAGATCTTATAGTTTGTCATTTGTGATTTCGTTATTTTCGATATTTTCTTAAAGATTTAGGAAAATTAAAAATGCAAAAAATTTTAATTACAATTTTGAATCGTATTTTTGTAAAGTATTTCACCCCAATTAAAGCGGGAGTGCCCTTAGGACGCAATGCATTACATAGAGTGAGATTGGGAGTGGCACTAGCTGGCAAGGGGTTACAGAGAGTGAGAGCAAGTGTAAAGAGGGTAGTTTGAGGAAAGGATATAGAGAAGGAGGGGGATCAGGATCAAGGCATCAGAAGATGTCGACTGACATTACACTTGAATATTTGAAGATTATAGCTATCAGGGAAGCAAGTGATAGGAAGGGAATTCCACAGACGGGAGTTGCGAGATATGAAGATATTGGAGTAGAGCAGACGGACACATTTAACTGTTTCGACAACGAAAGGGTGGGACCGAGATGCCAACCTAGTAGCACGCTTAAATTCATGTAGTTTGGGAACCAGTGAAAGTAGCTTGTCAAAACAGTTGCCATAAAAACAATATTTGTAGAAAAGACAGAGGGAAGCCACAGCACGTCTGTGAGAAAGTGTAGACGAGATGCCAGATCATGACTTATCACATTGCATATCCGACTCTAGACTTTTTCCAGGAACTCGAGATGAACAGCAGGGGAAACCAGACCATATATGGCAACAATATTCAATTTATGAACAAATGGTAGGTTTGTAGATTTGAAAGATGGTCTCAGGCGAAGTAAAACATTCTGGCGCGACACAAAGAACCAACTTTCCTCGGCGTACATGAAGTTTATTTTTTGTTGTTTTTCTGTCATTTTTCTCAATTCTTTCTTTTCCGATGTTGAAAATAACCCCTGAAATCATTACCATGTAGGTCTTTTTATCTACTAGTTCAACTATACCGTCAAAATTGACAACATATTTTGCAAGTCCTTCCTATTATTGGATTTTTCGTTGATTTCCTTTAGCAGCATATCAACCCCAATGGGTTATTTGATGGCGGAATATAAAATATTTAGAACACTTTTATAGCTTCAATTAAAACAAATAAAAAAAGTAAATGTATGCATTCAAATACAGATAAGATTTATTATTGGTCATTTTTCTATAAAATATATTGTTGGTAATGCGTCTATAAAATTTAATGTCGGCAATCCTAATATAAAATGTATTGCTAGACACTGTTTTAAATTTTTCACTATAAATAGGTATTGTTGGCAATTTTCTGTATAAAAAATGTATTGCTGGTATTTTTACTATGAAAATGTATTATACTTTCACAGTTTTTTGTTTATTGCTTGGGGGTTAACTATTTGTCCATAGCTGGGACGCTAACAAGGGCTAACACCCCGTGTTAGGATGGGCCTGTGAACAACAGAAATTAAGAGGTGGTTCCATGCTGCTGAAAACCTCTAATCTCCTGATCAGAGGCCTTGCTGCCGGATGTATTTTCATCGTCATACCCAGGACTAGCTTAATATTGGACGGTTTACACTTAAATGAATATTTATTAATCTTTTTTTGGGGGGGAGTAGTTTACTAATTAATACCAATAGAAAATCACCCCCCCCCACTTTATATCTATTAGAAATCCAATACTCTTGCCTTTTTTTTAAGTACTTAAATATTTTTACATATGGGATTTTAATTAGTTATTTAAATCTGCGGTTTCGTAATCATAAATTCAACAGTTCGCGATCGTCATGGCGAAAACGCTGCAAATTTGCGTTACTAATGTAAGGGACTTAACTCAGCGCAAGTAAAAATGATTTTTTTATATTTTTGGCATTAAGTTTAATGAGCAACATATTTACTTTCAGTTTTGTCCTCGTATCTTATTTCTTTCATCGTACCAGCGAAATGTAATGATATTCAAGGGATCCTTGCACAGATTGTTGACGTAAAAACTTTAATAAATGGCTATAGGGACAACACTGAATTCTACTGTCAAGCCGTTACATTGAAGGTTTGGTTTAGTTTGTTTTACGGTATATCAACCTCAATGGGCCATTTAATGCCGACAACTTTTTTTTTCCTGGTAATATTTTTGTTTTGTCAAAAATCTTTTTCTGTTAATATTTTTCCTCAAAAACGTATAGCTGGCAATATTATTTTTTCAAAAAAGTGTAGCTGGCAATATTATTTTTTCAAAAGTGTATGTCTGGTAATATTATTTTTTCAAAAACGTTTTATCAGAGGCCTTGCTGTTGGACGCAGTTTATCCAGGACGCAGATGTAGTCTATCGTCATACCCGGGACGCGGATGTAGTTTATCGTCATACCCAGAACGCGGATGTAGTTTATCGTCATACCCGGGACGCGGATGTAGTTTATCGTCATACCCAGGACGCGGATGTAGTTTATCGTCATATCCAGGACGCGGATGTAGTTTATCGTCATACCCAGAACGCGGATGCAGTCCATCGCCCTATCCAGGACGCGGATGTAGTTTATCGTCATACCCAGAACGCGGATGCAGTCTATCGCCCTATCCAGGACGCGGATGTAGTTTATCGTCATATCCGGTACGCGGATGTAGTTTATCGTCATACCCAGAACGCGGATGTAGTTTATCGTCATATCCAGGACGCGGATGTAGTTTATCGTCATATCCAGGACGCGGATGTAGTTTATCGTCATATCCAGGACGCGGACGCAGTCCATCGCCCTATCCAGGACGCGGATGTAGTTTATCTTCATACCCGGGACGCGGATGTAGTTTATCGTCATACCCAGGACGCGGATGTAGTTTATCGTCATATCCAGGACGCGGATGTAGTTTATCGTCATATCCAGGACGCGGACGCAGTCCATCGCCCTATCCAGGACGCGGATGTAGTTTATCTTCATACCCGGGACGCGGATGTAGTTTATCGTCATACCCAGGACGCGGATGTAGTTTATCGTCATATCCAGGACGCGGATGTAGTTTATCGTCATATCCGGGACGCGGATGTAGTTTATCGTCATATCCAGGACGCGGATGTAGTTTATCTTCTTACTCAAGACGCGGGTGTAGTTTATTGTCATACCCAGGACGCGGATGTAGTTTATCGTTATACCCAGGATGCGGATGTAGTTTATCGTCATACCCAGGACGCGGATGTAGTTTATCGTCATATCCAGGACGCGGATGTAGTTTATCTTCTTACTCAAGACGCGGGTGTAGTTTATTGTCAGACCCAGGACGCGGATGTAGTTTATCGTTATACCCAGGACGCGGATGTAGTTTATCGTCATATCCGGGACGCGGATGTAGTTTATCGTCATATCCAGGACGCGGATGTAGTTTATCTTCTTACTCAAGACGCGGGTGTAGTTTATTTTCATACCCAGGACGCGGATGTAGTTTATCGTTATACCCAGGACGCGGATGTAGTTTATCGTCATATCCAGGACGCGGATGTAGTTTATCGTCATATCCGGGACGCGGATGCAGTCCATCGTCCTATCCAGGACGCGGATGTAGTTTATCGTTATACCCAGGACGCGGATGTAGTTTATCGTCATATCCGGGACGCGGATGTAGTTTATCGTCATACCCAGGACGCGGATGCAGTCCATCGTCCTATCCAGGACGCGGATGTAGTTTATCGTCATACCCAGGACGCGGATGCAGTCCATCGTCCTATCCAGGACGCGGATGTAGTTTATCGTCATACCCAGGACGCGGATGTAGTTTATCCTCTTACTCAAGATGCGGGTGTAGTTTATTGTCATACCCAGGACGCGGATGTAGTTTATCGTTATATCCAGGACGCGGATGCAGTCCATCGCCCTACCCAGGACGCAGATGTAGTTTATCGTCATACCCAGGACGCGGATGTAGTTTATCGTCATACCCAGAACGCGGATGTAGGTTATCGTCATATCCAGGACGCGGGTGTAGTTTATCGTTATACCCAGGACGCCGTTATATTGAGCATTCGATTCTAGAAGATAGAACGGATAATTGTCTGAAGATGCGATCTACGAATTAGAGATGTCAAAATCAAGTCCAGAAAGTGGCAATGTTTGCTCAGGGTACACACGCAAAATGTGGCCTTACTGAAAAGTCTTCAATATAACTCACTTCGAAAAAACAGTCTTTTGCCATTTTGTAGCCAATTCACTCAAGCAAGACGATAATGACACTAAAACTCATGCGTCTAAGAGAAAACAAACACGTTAGAAGGATCTAGAAACGCAACGTTTAACAGGGATTATCCTCAACTCTTATTTAAAAGTCCGCGGAAGAGTGTGAACCGGACGATAGGTTAGCTTGTCTAATATTCTTCAGTGTTCTAAGGAAGACGTTAGAAGTACAGAGTTGAACTAAACTTTACAATGAAACATAAACCCAATCCTAAACGAGAAACGAGCGATAAAACTGTTCAAAACAGCATGGAGGAATGTGAACAAGTCATTTTTAACCAAACATCTGAAAATAGAGACAATATAAAAGTTAACTATACTTAGAAAGGTCATTTAGATAAAATATTCCGATAAAAGATCTAAAAATATATGAATAAATTAATCGGCATCTTTTCGATACATCCGTGAAAACGAATGGTACCAATTATTTCACCGCATACGAGGTTTCGTGTCTAGTTGATTCTGGGTGTGTTTGACGGTAATTATCGGTCGTGTCATCGTGGGTTGCTGCTTTGACTGACTTAAGAGACTTCATGTCCTTGGTGATCATATTCTTGGTAGGCGGGGGCCAGTGTTAATATCGATGAGTTTGGTAGGTGCTGAAATGTCTGGTAGAACGGATGGTGCGACTGCTGAGTGTTTTCTTGAAGTATTCCGCCCATCTTGCTCTCTGTTCCTCTTCGCCTGAGATGGTACTGCCATTCTGGTCTTTGATGGGGCAACTGGGTTTACTGTTTTTCCCAGAGAGAGTCCTTGTGGTTTCATGCATCCTTTTCATGATTCTTTATCCCGCTAAAGTCTCTTCTTCATGGGTTAGGTCCTCAATGAAGGTTTATTGTCTTTTCTCCCACTTCTCTTCACTTCCCTTCACGGTTTTTCTCCCGGTTAGCGGTTTTGCCATTCCTGCGTCTCTTCTAGGTTTTGGGTCTGGTTGATCTGGTCTTTCAGTTCTTTTCTGTCGAAGGTTCTAGAACAGGGTTCAGGATGAAGACATGAATGCACGAACCGTAAACAAAAGTCCGGAAATACAGCTATCTAGAAAATGAAGTGACAGATTTGATGAAATTCTGACTCAGAAATTCAAAGACGCTTATGTAGAAAAAGATCCTTTTCAGAAACTCGACAACGCCCTTCTTCTCTCTTCTTTTATTCCTCGCATCCCTTCAGGACGTGGGAGATCATGGACTTCAACTTTATTGAGCTTAGAAACGCTTCTCGTTTTCCCATCACATCCCACTGTAAGTGGCATTCTAGTACTTGGCTGGTATTGTCAGAAAGAGGCGTGAAACTGACAGTCACTATGCAGTGTTGATTCCTATTTCCATACTCATTATATCAACACTATATCTATAATAACTGGGGCTTACAGACACATCACGTTGAAACACAAGTTCCCTTACGATCTCTGAAGTTAAGCAACGTCGATCTTGTTCAGTACCTAGATGGGTGATCGTTAAGGAATATCAGGTGCTATAAGATTGGATGTGCGGGTAGTATACTGGATAATGGGTCGGGATTGTTTGTCGGAGAACAGAGTTACAAATTCATTTAACTTAATTATATTCATTTACGTGCAGATAACCTCAGGAAAAGTATTTCATCTCCACAAGGTATGGGTCAATTAGTAAGATGTATCATGAAAGCTATTATTATGCAAAAATATTTAAATTTCAGAATTAAATAACACTTAGAGGTTGATATGCTGCTAAACAGACAATACCAACCAACAAGATCCTAGACATTCTTCCTTTCTTTAAATATAGCGAATCTTTCGAAGTCCATTCAAGAACCATCAAGAAAAGGGTGAATAAGTTTAAAAAAGAGTGAACAGTAGAGAGGAAAACTGGATCAGGAGGTCATAACAAAAGGAGGGATCATCATTTGAACTTAAAGCTAAAAGATCGATTAGAAAAGATCCAACTCATTTCATAAGACGTCTGGCACATGAGAGAGGAGTTTCACCTATGACAGTCCAAAGAGCAGTGAAAATAGACTTGAAAATGAAATCGTACCTGAAACGTGTGAGGCAACTTGTTACTCCAAGACAGAAAGTTAGACGGTTAGAGAAGGCAGAGGTAATCTTGAATGAGTTTGAAAAGGATCTTGATATATATATATATATATATATATATATATATATATATATATATATATATATATATATATATATATATTTGAAATTCATTTCAATCCATCATGAGCTTCGATCCGTGGCTATGATTAATAATGAACATGTCATTTTCGTTTATGATTGATTTCATCACGATTTTTCTGTTAAGCTTTCAGAGTAATTATACGTTCTTATAACTCAAAGTAGAATCTAATAATAGTGTTATAGAAACTTCGGAGAATTCCATTAATATATATTTAATCATTTCTAATGTAGAACATTTAAAAGCTTAATCTAACAATTGGACAAATTTGGTGTTACGCGATTTGAACAATTTTGCTGTTACACCCGGTATGTATGTATGTATATATATATATATTTATATATATAAATATATATATATATATATATATATATATATATATATATATATATATATATATATATATATATATATATATATATATATATATATATATATATATATATGTGTGTGTGTGTGTGTATAAAAGTGAACATAGAAGTCAAAACTTAGAGGCGACAACTAGTGTTGTTATTTTTCTCGTCTATTTATATATACGGGTCAGTGGTGCATAGTGGGTAGTCTATTTTGGCGGTTATTTTTACCGGAAGCGTTTATTTGTTTATTTGTGTCAAATTATTTTGCTTGTTTTTATTTTTATTTTTTATCTTATATATTTATTTATTTTATTTTAATCGGTGTTTTTATTAACGTAGTAAAAATCTGTTTATATAGCTTATTGTGGGTAGTCTATTATGGCCGTTATGTTACCGGAAGTCGTTTATTTGCTTATTTATTTGGGTCAAATTGCTTTGCTTGTTTTTATTCATTTTTATTTATTTTATTCATATTATTATTTATTTTATTTTTTTATTTTGGTCGGTGTTTTTATTAACGAAATTAAAATGTGCTTATATAGTTTATTTAATAGTTTTGTTTTTGTTTGGGAAGATAATTAAAGCTATTTGTTGAATTTTGGGGTTGATTGTTGTAGTTTGTTCTGACTATTATTTTGGTGGGAACGGTTTATTTCGATTGATTATCTTTATTTGTTTTTTTCCAAACGGCTAGTTCATCGGTATCTGTTGTTAGTTTATTTATATATGTGGATACACGCTCTATCTCTGATATTCAGCACTGTATCCCATAAGTATAGCACACTTTAAGACTATATTTCTTCATATATATATATATATATATATACACGTATATATATATATATATATATATATATATATATATATATATATATATATATATATATATATATATGTATATATATATATATATATATATATATATATATATATATATATATATGTATATATATATATATATATATATATATATATATATATATATATATATATATGTATAATGCTGAAAAACTGAATCCACAAATCCTGGAAGAGTTCCACATGAAACTGAATGCAGTGGTTTTACAGTAATACCATTAATAAAAAAAAACACAATGCCAATCTCCATATGTTTCATTCCCTGATCATGTAGTTTTATAAAATGTCTCGTCATTGGGATGTCACGATGATCAAATATCAGATAGACATATTCATTTCATGAGAAAAAAATTATATTTCAGAATCGTTTAATAGTAATTGTTTATAAAACGTTACGTATATGTTCATCCTAAACAAGTTTCAGTCATGTACATGTTAATAGTATAAGGAGAGTTCACCTTAATTTCCGGACCTCGTTTAAGAAGATGCTGATGACGTCACCGTTTACGAGTGAAACTGAAAGGATCAAAATGTTCATGCCTTACTTCTGATCTCTCGGCTAAACTAACACGAGCAGTTCAATGGAGAAAAAATATCTCGTAAATTTCAAACTCTGAAAGTAAGCTAGTATCATTTCATCAATTCATCCTAACCCTGTCCATGAGGCTGCTTGCTTTGAATGTATTTTCGGATTCAAGTTCTGTCCAGATCTAAAAGTGAACTCTTTATATACAATCTATCGATAAAGACGTTGGAAAAATAGTGGATTAATTTAGGTACTTAGGTACTTTCTGGAGTGGTACACACTCCAGAAAGTACCTAAGTTCTTCTACCGCATTTTATCTCAACACAAATCTCTTTACCACTATATTTAGCGGATACCCATATTAAAGTAGACGTTCCTTTTATTTATTAAACAGTACATGCATTTACCAGCCTGGAATATTTGACAAATGTTATTTTCTTTAAAAAGATGCACTTTCTGGTAGGATACGGACCTGACTCACCTGGGAAACCGACGTTAGATTCGATGTGTTTTTGGACTGAATCGTCCAGGAAAGTTCTCGCCAATCAAACAATTTCGAATAATTCCTTATAAACGCAAATCCTCCATACATTCTTGAAAGTTTATATCATCTCAGTTTCATATTCGGTAGACGAAAATAAATAAATATACGGTTTAATAAATAAACGGAAAAATCTACTCAAATATGAGTATCCACTAAAATTACGTTTAAAGTGATAAAATATGTCGGAATTATAAATAAAATATTCAGTACTATTTACAACAAATCAGATGAAAAAGAATAGTTCGAACTCGATTGCTGTTCTTTTACGAAATTACATTTGCAACTCTAATTCCTCCACAGACACAACGTTCCTTCTCTCTCGCTACTTTCATTACAAATGTTCAGATGATCTCCACTGTTTTGATTCAGCAGTTCAGATATGTATAACTACCGAGTCGAATCAGCCACATTTCCGCCGTATTCCATTTGTAAAGAGGAATTCCGCTCAGGGTTCAATTTTCTTGAGAACTGCTACTTTGTTTTGTTTTGTTTTTTCTACGGTTTATCAACCATTTGTTGATTATTTGAAGACAGAAAAATCCTTTTAAATTGTAAGAAATTTTGTTTGTAACGAATACGATTACACCAATTTATTCTATACTCACTCAGATTGGTGTGTGTGTGTGTGTGTGTGTGTGTGTGTGTGTGTGTGTGTGTGTGTGTGTGTGTGTGTGTGTGTGTGTGTGCTTACCTGTCCATTAAATAGCACAGGTAAATGTAAGTGATTCTCTGACAGAAGCAGTTACATTGCATACTCGCGTGCAAAATGATACGAAAACAGTTTTTTGATGGAAAGACAATCAGCTTTACTTTTATAATATAGATTTATCAAAATATTTCCGAATAAGAAACACAAAAAAATCTATCGGTTTGATTGATTCGTTTTTTATTCTTTATCAACCCTTTGCGTGTTATATAAAGCCAGTCTGGTTTAGTCTGGAAACCAAAAATTCTTACAATCTAAAAATATTTTTCTGACTTTAAATAATCAACAAACGGTTGATAAACCGTAGATAAAAACAAAACAAAACAAAGTAGCAGTTTTCAGGGAAAAGACGCCTAAGCAGGATCTTCCTCCTTACAAATGGAATACAGGGTAAATGTGTGCGATTCGACTCGGTGGATGTATTAACTAATCCATAACTTGTGGGAAAGTAGATTCATAACATTCCCAAGGATATTTGCGCGTAGGTGAATATAACGAACCCAACGGGAATTGAAACTCGTCTTTCCGACTCTCAATTCCGAGCCTTTATCCATTACACCGTCTACACATCCAAGCTTACATCACCTGTCATTCCCAGACAGTCACCTATCTAGGTAATGACCAGGATCGTGGTGGCTTAACTTCGGTGATCGTACAGGAACCGGTGTGTCAACGTGATGTAATTGCAAGCCTGTTACTTTGTGAAGCAAACTCCCGCGGAGATGTTTCCCCGTACACTACAATCTTTACCTCTTCAATTCTATGATTCATCGCTGTATATTAATTTCATCCATATTATATTCAATTCTGTATAACTCTTCTTATATTCATATCGCGCACTGCCTCATCCAATAACCTTCTAGAAAGAGCGGCTTTGAAAGGAATGGGTTTTAGCAAACAATAAAGAAGAAACGAAGCCGATGTCTACAAACATCTTTGAGTGAAGTAAATAGATTAGTAAATAGATAAGTGAGATGAGATTCAAAAGATGGAGAATGATTTTACTTTCAAAATAAAAAAAATGGATGGAAACTTGAATTAATGATTGATTCATTGGTTTTATTACAGCTTATCGATTCTTTGTGGTTCATTTCAAATCAAATTATCGAATTCTTGTGAATGAATTAATAGTATTTTTTTTAGATAATGATTTTTCCAGATAAACGTTTATTGTTTAACCTGGGTATAAGGGAGACCATGCAATAAAGGCAACCTTGAAATATAATATATTCAAAATAAATTATCTACTGTCCAATGGACATTTTGAATCTTTGTTTATTTTTACAGATCATACGATGATTCTACGAGTGTTGTTTACAGAGCTAAACATCATAGTTTGTTGCGGGGATTTAACATTTGAATGAAAAAAATATTCGCTAACTTACAAAAGATGGCCCACTATACCTAAATCAGTTAAATAGAATGTTGCAATAAAAATATAATTTTATTGTATATTCCAAATACAAAAATACTAGATTAAGATTTTGTGTGACTTTCTTTAGCATGGATAATTGTTTTAATCCACCGCGGTAGAGATATCTACAAATCCATTATTAATTCCGTCTGTATACGATTTCATTTTCTCTAGATATTCTCAGCAATTCGTGCATTCTTTAAATGAAAACTTATCTTTTAATTCTGTCCACATTTGATCGATACTATTTGTATCCAAGCTTTGTGCTGGCCAATCATTAAATACGTTTACATTTTCATCAGTCAGATATTGTTGAGCTGCAAGTGTTTTAAGGAATGTAACTTTGTCAGTCAGAAAACAAATTTCGCCGCTATTCAAAAAAGGAATCAAGTGTTCCTTCAGCGATTCAATGGATTTAATACGACTTCAGTTCTCGTCGGGTCGTTACGTAGCTGAATACCTGAACAGCTCCCTCCATAATTCTCGGACGCATGCCAATCTATGGGTCACTGCAAAGAATATTCCTACCAACCCAGTGATATTGTAAAGGTATTTCCCACTGTTTGCCACGTCTTCATTTGATTAATTTTGCACTTTGGAGAATAGTATTCGAAAAATGGTTGCCTCTTGTAATGTGTCGATACTATTTCAACTTCTTTCTTGAGGTTATGATGTCTTCATATGGTCCTATTTATTATCTGATTGTATTTCGTACTGTGTTATTTGTGATGCAGTCAATGGTAGAGATACCGAAAATGCTTCTGTCGCATCTGAATTCTAATTCATAGATACTTCGATGTAGTTATACTGTTACTGTCCAACGATTCGTGGTTCTACAGAAATATTTTAGGACAATAAAGAGTCTAACATTTAGATTTCTGGCTGATCTTCTTGTATTTCCAGATGATTCTTACTTTTGCGACAGGTACCATTATTCGTTCTGCTCTTGAATGCTTTCTATTCTGGGACCCACTTTGCTGACAACCAACCCAACGTATTTGAATTGGCTCACTATTTGAAGTACTTGATCACCAAAATTTATATTGGGTGAAATTTTCTTCTTGTTCGTTTGTTTAATTGAACATCAACTCCTTATCGGATATTTAATACCAAAATTTGCTTTTCTTGGGAGCTTTAGGATAATAAAAATATATAATTCTGCTTTCACATGTGAATACATGGTAGATGATACTCAGCTTTTGTCCATATACATGATTGTGTGGACGTAATTACTAGATATATGTGTTTCATGTCGTAGTTTCTGCAGTTATATTTTGGAATACATTTGATTTAAGAAATTGTAGAATATTATATGCATTTAGGTCATGTTCTTTCCATCCTCTGTGGGTTATTTAATGCCAAAATCAAAATATTTTGAAACCAACTACAGATAAAAAGTATTGAGGGTCAATCTATTATAAATAGGTATTTTTGGTAATGTTTTTATATAAAAATGTATTGCTGGTATTTTTACTATAAAATGTATTTTTATGCTGAGATACGGTTTTACTTTGCTTGGAAGTTCACTATTTCCCCATAAAATGGACCCTAATAAGGGCTACCAACCCGTGTCAGGGTGAATCTGGGCGCTGCAGTTATTAAGTGGTATAGTTATGCTGTGACTGTTCAAAGATTCGTGTTTCTACAGAAATATTTTAGGAGACCAATGATCACAAGAATCTACCCATTAGATTTCAGGCTGATCTTCTTTTATTTCCAGATGGTTCTTACTTTTGCGACCAGCGTCATTATTTGTTCTGCTCTTGAAATACTTTCTATTCTGGGGTTCACTTTGCTAACAACCAACCCAAAGTATTTTAATTTGATCACTATTTCAAAATTTATCTTGGATGAAAGTCCCTTCTCATTGTTAATTTATTTAAAGTCACATCAACTCCTTATAGGTTATTTAATGACAAAATTTACTTTTCTTCTCAGCTTTAAAGTAATAAAAATATATTTCTCCAACTATTAGTTTTCATATATATCCCTGGATATATCTCTTGCCTCCAAATTTTACTGTAAATATAGCTGGAGTCATTTCATTTCGGGACTAATTTCATTTCGGTCTACTAACAAAATCTCACTTGTTAGAATAAAATGTTATTTTTGTTTAATCGCTAAATACGATTTTACTTCAGTTAAATGTGTCCCATATTTCATGTAACCTGGGGCACTCTAATCTACACTTCAGGATTTTGCTATTCGCCGCTGTGTTTAACAGCTATACACCCTATAAATGAATTTTCATGAGGAATGCGCTTATAGGAGTCTACTGACAAAGAATTGGGTAGGTTACATCCATCCATCAGTTTTTCTGCAGTAATGTTTTTACGTTCTGATCAATTTAGGGACAGTTCATTGTCGTAACCTTCGAGGACGAGCATATCTGGATCGACCTGATATATCTCCGGTCTCTCCAAAGGTCGAAAGAACTTGAGAAACTGCAGGTCTAGATGTTCAAAAATTTTCAGCTATTTTTCTCTTGCTCATATTCAGAAATATTTCGACAATCTTCATTCGGGTTTCTTTTGTTTTTTCGCCAGGATTTCAAGTGAATAATGAACTTCAATAATTTTTTAAGGCAAATTAAGCTGATATAAATAATAATAATAATAACGCCAAAATGCAATTAAATCTGTCCTAACTTATGCAAACGGATGTAAGCCTTATACACGATAATTTTCGCAGTTTAGCGAATATTTTGTCCATTAGTTTTTAAACTACCAATACATTACGAAATTTAGGGAAGCAGATAGCACTTGCAGGGGTACAAATTTAATTTAATTCATTTATAGGAGATAATTTTTGAAAAAATATTATAGTTTAGTATGGCGTTTGGCTTTCGAATGATATTGTACACCCTGTGCAAATTAATTGAAAGAACACTTTAGTTTCTTTCAACATATGTTCAGTTTTAGACCCACTGGAGTAACAGGTTGTAATCGATTTCTATTTTTTCCTCAGATTAGACCATTTGTAGTGGTGTGCAGTAATATGAATTTATTTTCGGGGTGTATGATGAAATGTGTTTGGCTTTGAAAAATATTACGTCATCCCTGATTCATCAGATTTTTTTAAGGCGCAGGCACTATTGTCTCCACTGTCGATTAGTTGTCCTACAGCCGTTGTCTGCGATGTACATTAATCCAAGGAACCGTACGAAAAATGTAACACTTTCTCGAACACACTGATAAGCCTTGCCTTGATCAAATCAAAGTACTATAGATTGGACCGGAAACAGTCCTGATTTAAATCAAGTCGAGAATCTGTGGTCAATTTGCAAGGAACGACTTCGTGGAATGGACATAAGAAGTACTAACATGTGCACTGTCTCATGTTTCATTGGAAAAAAACAAAAAAAAGTAAATAATAATAGAATTATTCGTTTTGTCTCAATTAATTTGCACAGGGTGCATATACACCCTTATTGAATGTAACGAACTCGACTGAAATTCGAGCACTGATCTTCGATTTCTTATTCTGAACCACTCACACCATTCGTACATCGTTGACTTATGGGATCTCATTCAAAGAGGTAAAAAAAAGAAGAATCGTTTATATGCAAAATCAGAGGCAGTAACAGTGTGAATAATATTCAGAAAAGAATGGCGAAAAAATGGAAAGAAATTAAACAAGCAAAAACTGGTTTAACATTAATGGATAAAATATCCAGTAAAGAAAATAAGATAATTGATAAAATTCACCTAAAAATAAGTGAAAGCAAACACTCTCAATTCAACGCTTAACAACGAAAATACAGACATACACACACACACACACAAACCCTCATAAACACAGAGATACATTCATAAATAAAGGGAGGCACACGCAAGCTAATCTCAGAATGAATCGATCATTCATGTTTTTGTCTGGTGAGGCTTCATCAGCATCTGAATTAAGAACCTTAAGTTCATCTTGTCTGACAATTTGACCCTCACGTCGAATCGTACGCGTGAACATAGTAACATCTAACTCTAAAAAAGAAAAAGAAACTAAGATACAAAAAGAAAGAATGCCCCAGTGTTTACAAATAACACCAAACATTTCTTAAACGTACGACCAAAACAAATTAATGGTCTCATCTTGTAGATTCTTGTTTAAGAAATCCATTTACATCTACGGTTTTCTGAGTAGAATGGGAACTTGTTCGCTTGAGGTCGGCGTCGACTGATGGCGGAAGTATCAATGGACGGAAAGCCTAGTCGCTAAACTATATTTGAAGCCAAATATATAGTCAAACCAAATTCAAGCCGTTATCTTTTTTTTTGCTTTCACGTTGTTTTCAAATCTCACCTTTCATATACAAAGAAACCGGCTCGACGCCTTACAGTAATGATTAAGGAGAGAGTCTCCTTCTAACATTGTGTTCAATTCTTACGTGATACTGAACGATACTGCCAGACAATATATCATTTTGGATGTTTTATGACAAAGACAATCACGTACTCATTACAAGATAAATAATTTCTTCGTCACCAAGTGTCTTAAACTTATCGCCCCTTTCAGACGAAGCTCATAATAGTAAATATAGAAATGCGATTGTATTTAATCATCTCGGTTATAAACATCATCATCAACAATGTAATGGTTGAGTTTGTTCGTGGGGTCGTTGCGTAGCTGAATAGCTAAACAGCTCCCTCCATAATTTTCGGTCGCTTGCCAATGTATGTGTCACTGGAAAGAATATTCCTCCCAACCCAGTGGCATTGTAAAGGTATTTTCCCACTGTTTGCCACGTCTTCATTTGATTAATTTTGCACTTTGTAGAATAGTATTCGAAAAATGGTTGCCTCTTGTAATGTGTCGATACTATTTCAACTTCTTTCTTGGGGTTATGATGTCTTCATATGGTCCTATTTATTATCTGATTGTATTTCGTACTGTGTTATTTGTGATGCAGTCAATGTTAGAGATACCGAAAATGCTTCTGTCGCATCTGAATTCAAATTCATAGATACTTCGGTGTAGTTATACTGTTACTGTCCAACGATTCGTGGTTCTACAGAAATATTTTAGGACAATAAAGAGTCTAACATTTAGATTTCTGGCTGATCTTCTTGTATTTCCAGATGATTCTTACTTTTGCGACAGGTACCATTATTCGTTCTGCTCTTGAAATGCTTTATATTCTGGGACCCACTTTGCTGACAACCAACCCAACGTATTTGAATTGGCTCACTATTTTAAGTAGTTGATCACCAAAATTTATATTGAGTGAAATTTTCTTCTCCTTGTTCGTTTGTTTAATGGAACCTCAAATCCCTAGGGATTTTTAATGCCAAAATTTATTTTTCTGACAAGTCTTGGAGTAATAAAAATATACAATTCTGCTTTCACATGTGTATATATGGTAGATGATACTCAGCTTTTGTCCATATACATGATTGTTTGGACGTAATTACTAGATATATGTGTTTCATGTCGTAGTTTCGGAAGTTATATTTTGGAATACATTTAATTTAAGAAATTGTAGAATATTATATGCATTAAGGTCGTGTTCTTTCCATCCTCTGTGGGTTATTTAATGCCAAAATCAAAATATTTTGAAACCAACTACAGATAAAAAGTATTGATGGTCATTCTATTATAAATAGGTATTTTTGGTAATGTTTTTATATAAAAATGTATTGCTGGTATTTTTACTATAAAATGTATTTTTATGCTGAGATACGGTCTTACTTTGCTTGGGAGTTCACTATTTCCCCATAATCGGGACATTAATAAGGGTTACCAACTCGTGTCATGGTAAATCTGGGAAATGCACTAATTAAGAGGTGATTTCACGCTCCTTAAAAGTTTTTTTTTTGTATTAATCTCCATGCTATATCGAGAGGATTCCTCACCAGACTCATGTACTCCGCTTTTATTTCATGGTACACCGTCTAGGTCTGCGGTGTTGTGATCTCCGATACTGACTGTGCACTGGGGCTTCCCAATAGCGGAAATCGTGAAACGTTAAAGGAATTAAAACAAGAACCTAAATCATCAGAGAAAATGAAAAAGACAAAATTCATATTCATTAATATAGTTACTCCAGTTTAAGCATATACAACTTACTCAATAATCTAGAATTTTCGAATAGAAAACCGACATTGGGCTGCAGATCCCGAATCACCTGAGATGCAACATTTCTCCGTGAATTCTAGTTTCATGGTAAGAAGATATCCTATGCATTGTCCTCAGATTGACACCCGAATATTTTGAAATGTTTGCATTGGAGCTTCCGGCGCGAATGTCAAGCAGCACAGCATGCCTTTTCCAAATTTCTAGCGGAGTGAATTGCGTCATGGTGCTCTTTTTCTCATAGACGGTGCCCAACTGACCCCACTATAGTGTGCAGGCGACAAAATAAAAAGAAATTATATACATGCACAAAATTAAAAATATAACATGGCGATAATTTACGTATCACCAATCTTGTGTGTGTGTGTGTGTATGTGCGTGTGTGTGTGTGTGTGTGTGTGTGTGTGATAAAAATATAGTCTTGCTATATTTATGGGTTTAAGAGCTCAATATTAGTAAAAATATAGAATATAAAAATGGACATTGGGATCAACACGTAGCCACGACAGTTCGTTTCATACTTAAATGTAATCGTCAATACCAAAATTTATTCCTGTCTCATTCTTGTGGTATGCATGTATTTGTCTTTTCATTGTTACAAAGAACAACATTCTCATGCTGAGGAGGGCAAAGCGTTTATCGACCAACATTTTATGAACATGTTGCGTGCCGTGAAAATGTGCATGGAATGTATCAGTGCATTTTGAGTAATTTACATTAAAATTACTCCGAAGACCTCCTAATGCGCAAATCTTTCTTTCAATGACCTTAACTTTTGGAGTCAGTTGTGGTCATTAATACGTGTCAATAGACAGATTTTTGCTTTTAACATTTTCCTATGTTACTGTACTCGAAATGTATTTTTAACTAATATGTAGCATTAGTAATGAGGACGATGCATTTGTACATATTTGTTTACATTGGGAGGATATTAACTAACATTTTAACTTCACATACCTTCTGACCATCTTGGGTATGACCTTAAACTACATCCGTGTCCTGGGTATGACGATAAACTACTTCCGCATATTTGTAAAAAAAAATTATCAGCAAAGAATTTTCTAAGAAAACATTTTTACCAGCAATACATGTTTGAAGAAAAAATTTTAGCAAACTTACATTTTTGGAAAAACTATTAATAACCAACGATACATTTTTGAAAAAAGAAAATATTACCAACAATAAAAATCTTGTCGGCAGTAAATAACCCATAAGGGTGATATGCCGCAAAACAAACCAAACCAAACTTATCTTCTGAGTTGGAGTTAGCTAGGAAACCTCAAGACAGTGGCCTTGTGCCAAATTTAAATATCGACTATGAAACGTGTGTTGACGACACATGGCAGAATACTCCTGAGATGTCGTCAGCCATTGGGCCACATTGGTGTTAACCAGCTGTGACATTGAAACAACCTGGCTGATTGTGTACAGTTAAGGCGAGATTTAGCTGGCTTGCCATTCATATTTTGGCGCAGTTCCCACGTGCCACGCACCAAAGTTGGATTCTATTACAACGGGAGATATATTAGCTTAGAATCTCAGGATAATGGGCGAACAACATCTGAAAAACATGTTTTGCTTCTTAAGGGGCCCAACGCGGTCATTGGCGGAAAAGGAGGCTCTGAATATTTTCATCACACCCCGACAGCGTGTCTCCGCGAGGGAGATGTGAAACTGGTACTTTCAAATTTTGTTTATATTTCTCTGTCTTTATTTGGAGAGATATTAACAGAAATATTCTGCCTGACTCGTTAACAGTGGTTCGCGTCTCATCAAAATAAAGTTAGAGACATAGAAAAAAACAAAAAAACAAAAAAAAACAAACAAATATGGCGACGAGCGATTGGGAGAAATGAAGTGAAAATCGATATGTTTGTATTTAGGTTTCTGCCAGACGTAAAATTTATTGGAACACAATCATTATAGAACTGCCAATATGTTCACGTAAGTGTGGTCTTGGAAAATCTGATGCTCACAGGACAGATTGAAGGCAAGAAAGTCAGAAGACAACAAGGGATAACATACGTAATTGGATGGTGGGACAGGGTTTACGGAGAAATAACAGACATACAAAATTTATTAAGAGCTGCAAGTTGTGGATAGTCATGCTTGCCTAGGTTCCGAGGGGTCACAGCACATAAAGAGGAAGAGGGTGTGGTCTCCGTAAATAAGTAACAACGCCCTTGCCTCAAATCTTCTCGGACATGAAGAAGGGACTTGAAGCAACAGAAATATATTTCTACAGAAAGATGCTGAAGATACCATGGACCGAACATGTGAGGAACGTCGAGGTTTTAGAGGAAATTGAAACTAAAAGGAAAATTATAGAAGAAGATGGCAGTTGAAATTTCTGGAGCACTCAATGAGGAAGAAGGGCTTGGAAAATCTGATACAGACAGGAACGTTTAAGGGAATGAGGGACAGAGGAAAGCAGAGCGTAAACATTCTTGATAGGCTTGAGTAAATATATGGTAGGACAGAGTTTGGGAAAAGACAAAATTTATTTACGGGAGACGGTACATACACATGAAGGTTTAGTCTCCGTACACAAAGTAATAACGCTCGTGTCTTCAATTTTGAAATTTGATACATCAGTTTGATTTGAATCCGTTTTTCTGCGGACGTAGTAACTAACATACCACGTGACAGAGAGAATAATTTAGAGACCAATAAAATAATTTTTTATTGGGGGGGGGTACTGAAAGTTCCGAAGCCTTCATCCACTGTAATGTAAGATAAACGCAGGCCGACGATGTGAAGATGAGTTCGCTTTCAACAAGTCTTCATTTCTAAGTATCGACAATTTCAATGGAACTGTCGGCAAAGTCGTCTATCCCCTTTCCACCGTGAGGACATATTCAATGAACAATTCTCTCTCATATTGAATGCAAGCGTATTTTTATCACTCTCTTTCTATCACTCTCTCACACATTCAAGGAATGACTCACACTGAACGCAAGTATCTTTTTCTCTCTCATTCACTTTCTCTCTCTTTCTCTTCTTTTCTCTCCCGCTTTCACTCTCACAAACACATTCAACGAACAACTCTCTCTCACACTGAATGCAGGAGTCTTTATCTCTTTCTCTTTCTCTTCCTCTTTCTCTTTCTCTTCTCAGAGAATGCCAGCCTCTTTTTCTCTCTCTTTATCTCACGCATGCACACGAACACACTGTGTTTGTAATTCCTTCTCTCTTTTTCACACTTACTTTTATTTGATTAAATTAATCTGAAATGAATATTCGTTTACAAGACATTTCTTCATTTACCATTTTAATCAATGTCCATATAATTTCATTTTGACATTTTAAGTTTCTAGTGAACATTATGAGGAAAACATGTTTGGAGAATTTAAAACTCACAGGGCCTACTGAAGGCAAGAGCGATAGACGTAAGCAGCGCATCACCTCCCTGGCGAGCTTGTGAATTGCTGCCAGAACATGAACTAAAAAGACTAAATTACAAAGGACAATACATGTTGGAGAGCCATGATCGCCCATGTCCTAAACGGACACGGTATATACAAGAACATGTATGTTGCGTAATCCCTGAATATAATATAATCATAATCTTTATTCTCTTTATCATCAACGTGTTGTCTTAATTTATATGAAATATTTTATAGAAATTGTTATGGGACTCGAGATTAATTTAAACGGGATTTTTAATGAATATAAACTGTTCTATAAACTGCGTACTATACACAGATATCCCAACTCTCGCCATGTTCTTGAATGAGGACAGCAACAATTCTAGTTGTAGATGGAGCCCTCGAATTGATTGGAAAAGATTCCAATAGCCTCATTAAAGGGATTTTCGAAACATGCATTTTCTTTATGGCCATGCAGTAGGAACGAAATGTATTGTTGATGGAAAAATCCAGTGAATAATAAAGGTTTATTTCGTTCCAACTACAAGAAACAGAACAAAATCAAAATACCAGATCTCGATGTAGGCTTTTTTCTATAAATATACAAAATATAAAACCAATGTCTCTAACAATATGCATGGAATTTATTGGGATTTGAAAATCTGTTTTCAGTAGATAATTATATATTGGAGATTTTTTGACAAAGCTCACATGAAATCATATTTCATGTTTGTTTATTCTAGAAGGATTATCACATGACTTCCAGAGAATGCAAAAAGTATTAATATTATTATTTCTTTTGATTTCTGGTTTATATTCATTTCTTTCCGAGTCCCAACAAGAGACCTAAGCTTAGAAATGGCATCATGACATTTTCCACTGAGCATTTATTGATGAAAAACAAACTAAGCTCATACATATTTTACATAGATAAAGCTTTATTGGATCGGAATCTTTTCCAGTCAATCTGAGGGCTCCAACTACAACTGGAATTGTTGATGTCCTCATGTACCACGCTTTTGGGGTTTCGATTTCAAGGTCCTTATATTTTGGCAATTGTTTGAAGATCTTAAGAAATACATTGCCAATAAGAAGTCACATTTTGTTTTTGCTGATCACAATAGCTGGACGATTAGATTTGATTGTTCTTTCTGTGTGTATTGTAAAGTCCCATACAATTATTACAGGTCCAATCTCCGTACCCGAGTGTGGGTAGTGATCATACCAATTTTTGGTAGTTTCCATTCCATCAAAGCCATAGATTTTCCAATGCAGATATTACCCACTGAGTCATGCCGAGTTTTATTTTCAGTGAGTACCTTTAAGGTGATACAAGATGGTCAATTTCTTCTGGATATTTATCACAGAATCTACATTTGAGGCTAATACAAATTTTCAGTGTGTGTGCTTGGTATTGTTTAGTTAACAAGCATTGGTCGTGTGCAGCAAGAATAAAACATTATGTTTTAGATTTAACCCTGCATTACGCAGCCACTGATGAGTTATTATTTTTCTACGTCAGCTTGTTTGGTACGGGCAGAGTATTGGCCATGAAGCGGTTTATCTTGCCATTTATTAATTATTATTATTATTTATTTATTTTCTTTGATATCTGGCGTTTACACATTTCTTTCCGGGTCCCGGCCAGGGTCCTAAGGTTAGAAATGTTATCATGACACTTTCCACTGAAAAAATAAAATTAAATAGATAAAGCCCTTCGTAAAGTGTGGGATGTACTTGTCAGAATAATTTTTTGTATTTCTTTGAGGCATGGACTTCCAGGAATCCCTTTAATTTGTCTACTGGAATCTTTTCCAACCAATCCTAAGGTTCCAACTACAACAGGGATTGTTGATGTTCCCATGTGCCACATTTTTGAGATTTCGATTTCAAGGTCCTTGTATTTTGACAGCTTTTCGAATATCTTCAAAGATACATTGCAGTCTGCAGGGACTGCCATATCAATAAGGAGGCATTTTGTTTTTGTGATCTTTAATAACAATGTCTGGGTGGTTGGCTTTTCTACATTAGCTTGTTTAGTCCGAACAGAGTATTGACCGTGAAGCGGTTTATATTACCATTGTTTCTGTATTTGGTCGGTCGCATTACCTTTGCTTTCTTTTTTTAATTTTTTGCCACTACAGTAGGTGTATTACGTTTTACTTGCATATCTTCACCTACATGAAATTCCGTTTTGAAATGGTTGACTTATTCATTGTTGAATAAAGTTTCTTACTTCTTTCATGTTCATTGGCACGGATCACCATCCAGTCTTCTGTAACTTCCAGGTACCTTCGAAGGTCAATTATTGGAGTTATGTTGAACTAATCCTCTGCCTTCTTCGTATCTGGGCACAGACAGATGATCAGCATCAGCCTCAGGATGATGCATGCGGTGACAAGTGAGAAGCTTTCTCGTTTTGGCGTCCATTCGCTTAATGTCAGCTATCGTCCAGTTAAGGATGTTGAAACTGTATTACACCACGGGAACAGCCATGTTGTCTATGGCTGATATTCTCTTTTGTGAATTCAACTCGATATTCATAACCCTACACAAACGTGTGTAATGTTATTTTCTTACTTTCTCCTTCATTTGTGTCGTATTCCATCTACTTCGCAAATTCCAGGTTACCTATAGGCTTCTTGTTCCAGTTCCCTAATCTTTGTGACAAAATCTAGATCTATTCAGTGCTGTTCTGTAATTCTCCCTTTCTTAAATGTTACTTTTGCACATTTATCTAATCCGAAATCCATATCTATATCGTCACAGAAGTCTTTTACATTTTTGAGGAGACCCTTCAACTAATTGTCGACTTTGACAAAGAGTTTGAGATCATCCATGTAATATAGGTGATTAAATATTTTCTTGTTTACTTTGTATCCATAACTATTATTGTACAGTTCATGCGTTCGTGCGGGTTAAGGACAGACAAAACAGAATGGGTGACAGGGATATACCTTGAAAAATCCCTCATCGGTTATTCAAGCGACTGGATATGGCAGTGCCTTTGTTGCGATTTAAGCATAATGTCGTTTTCCACATTCCCATGCAGTGTTTAATGAAATTCATTTATCACTCAGGAGACTTTGTACATTTCCAAAGCCCTTAGGATCGAAGAATGTGAAACACTATCAAGGGATTAACGGTAATCCGTCCATGCTTTGCTGAGATTTCTGCCTCTTTTCCTGCAATTTCCCACGGTCATTTTTTATCAATAGTTGATTTTTGTAACCAAATGTACCACAATGATATCCGTTCTGTTCCAAGAAAAAATGTTTTCATCGAGAAAGGATATAAGTACTGTTCTTGAGGGCAGACGTTATGGACAGACATGTTATTAGCCTATAATTACTTGGATAATCTGTTTCATCCGTTTTAAGAAGGAAAGATGTAATACATTCAGTGACCCATTTTGGGACATCGTTGGGATTATTAATTAGTATTGATAAAGTTTGTGCAAGTGTTTTATGCATTGATGGCATATGATAGAGCCAAAAATTGGGTACCTTGTCCTTTCGTGGAAAATTTCGTTTTGGAAATTTCCTCCTTGCCCGGCATTATTAGTAGTTATATTTGTCCATACTTCATTAATCATCCTTTCTTCTTCTTCTTCTTCTTCTTCTTCTTCTTCTTCTTCTTCTTCTTCTTCTTCTTCTTCTTCTTCTTATTATTATTATTATTATTATTATTATTATTATTATTATTGTTTTTATTTCCTTTGATTTCTGGCCTTTACACATTTCTTTCCGTGTCCCACCCACAGAACTAAGGTTAGAAATGGCATCATGAAACTTTCCACCGACAAAAAAACATATATTTTACATAGATAAAGCCCTACGTAAAGTTCGGGCTGTTATTGTCAGAACATTTTTTGTATTTCTTTGAGGCATGATCTTCCAGGAATCCCTTTAATTAGTCTAATGGAATCTTTTCCAAACAATCCGAGGTCTCCATCTACAACCGGGATAGTTGATGTTCCCATGTGCCACATTTTTGAGATTTCTATTTCAAGGTCTTTGCGGTTGGCTTTGATTGTTCTGTGTGAATTGTGTAGTCCCATAGATTTGTAAGAGGTCCTATCTCTGCAACCGGGTCTGGGTGGTGTTCGTACCAGTTTCTTTCAGTTTCCTTCCTGTAGAAGTTGCACATTTTCCAGTGCAGATATTGGCCCACTCTGTCATACCGGGTTTTATACTCAGTGGGTGCCAATGTCGTTTAACCTTATACAAGAGTATCTGGATATTTATCACAGAATCTACATTTTGGGATAAAACAATATTTTTATTTTAGTATATGTGCTTTAGTATATGTGCTTATCATTATTATTATTAGTAGTAGTATTAGTAGTAGTAGTAGTAGTAGTAGTAGTAGTATCTTC
This sequence comes from Acanthosepion esculentum, assembly GCA_964036315.1. Classification (NCBI taxonomy): domain Eukaryota; kingdom Metazoa; phylum Mollusca; class Cephalopoda; order Sepiida; family Sepiidae; genus Acanthosepion; species Acanthosepion esculentum. The sequence continues at coordinate 7,879,246 of OZ038489.1, forward strand.
TTTGCTTTCTGTTGTATATACATTTCCTTTTGTAAAAAGAAAACTAATATAACACACATTTATATAGATAACGTGTGAACTGCATTTATCATTACAATTTTTGTATTTCATGAAGATATGGGTTACTAGGATGAGTCACTGGGTCTATCTGAATCTTATCCAATCAAACTAAGGATCCAACTATCAATAAAATTATTGACGTCTTCATATCCTGCACGTTTGGATTTCCACTTCAAGATTCCTATATTTTGATAGTTTTTTGAAGCACTTCAAAGATACATTACAATCTGCAGTGACTGCCATATCAATCAAAAATCACATTCTGTTCTCGTGGCCTTTGAACAATATGTCTGAGCGATTAGCTTTGATTGTTCTGTCTGTGTGTATTGAAAAGTCCCATAAAAGTTGTACATCCAAACACTTCCAACTTATTAAGTTCTGGAGACCCAGGCCTTGAGTAGCTGCAGGGAATAAAAGATTATTATTATTATTCAATGTTGTATCATCTTGCCAGAGATTGATTTTAATTGACTAATGTCCAAGTCCCTGCTGGTGTCTATGAATAAAAAGGGCGACTGTAGGAGATTTATCCATGCACATTTAGGACGATTCCCTTAGATGAAGAGTGTCTTGCGGATGATATGTGCAGTTCCGCGCAAAGTAATCGTTTGCAGCTCTGAGATGCTGTGTCCAAGAATTGTAATCACATGATGTTCATTACACTTCTTTATCACATCCAATACTGCAATTACAGCAGGGGTTATCGTGGTTTTAAGTTTCCACTCTCTTGTTATTGTTTTGCGGATCCTTACATTTTGAGAGTATCATTATTATTTTATTTCCTTTTGTTTCTGGTGTATTCTCATTTCTTTCTGGATCCCCACTAGAGACCTATGGTCAGAAATGGCATCAAGACATTTTCCACTGAGCCATTTTGAAAAAAAAATATTTAAAAATCACACATATTTTACATAGTTAAAGCCCTTCGTGCGATGTGGGATATACTCGTGAGAACGATTTCTTTAAGACATGGCCTACTAAGAATCTCTTCAATTAATCTATTGGAATCTTTTTCAATCAATCCGATGGCTCCAACTACAACAGGGATTGTTGATGTTCTCATGTGCCTCATTATTATTATTATTATTATTATTATTATTATTATTATTATTATTATTATTATTATTTTATTTCCTTTGATTTCTGGTGTGTACACATTTCCTTTCGGGTCCCGCCCAGAGAACTAAAGTTAGAAATGGCATCATGACATTTTCCACTGACCAATTAAAATATTTTACATAGATAAAGCCCTTCGTAAGGTATGGGCTGTAATCATGAGAACATTTCTTTTATATTTCTTTAAGGCATGGACTTCCTGGAATCCCTTCAATTACTCTACTGGAATCTTTTCCAACTAATCCTAGGGCTCCAACTGCAACAGGGATAGTTGATGTTCCCATGTGTCATATTTTTAAGATTTCGATTTCAAGGTCCTTGTAGTTTGACAGCTTTTTGAAGATCTTCAAAGATACATTGCAGGGACTGCCATATCAATAGGGAGGCACTTTTTTGTTTGTGGTCTCTAATAACAATGTCTGGGCGGTTAGCTTTGGCTGTTCTGTCTGTGTGTATTGTGTAGTCCCATAAAATTGAACAGGTCCTGTTTCCATAACCCGGACTCGATGCTGTTCATAACCAATATTATTATTATTATTATTTTTATTTTCTTTGATATCTGGTGTTTACACATTTCTTTCCGGGGCCCGCCCAGGGACCTAATGTTAGAAATGGCATCATGACACTTTACACTGAAAAAAAAATAATTACATAGATAAAGCCCTTTGTAAAGTGTGGGCTGTACATGTCAGAACAATTTTTGTATCTCTTTGAGGCATGCACTTCCAGGGATCCCTTCAATTAGTCTACTGGAATCTTTTCCAACCTGTCCAAGGGCTCCAACTACAAAAGGGATGGTGATGTTCCCATGTGCCACATTTTTTAGATTTCTATTTCAAGGTCCTTGTATTTTGACAGTTTTTCGAATATCTTCAATGATACATTGCAGTCTGCAGGGACTTCCATATCAATAAGGAGGTACTTATTATTATTATTATTATTATTGTTGTTGTTATTATTATTATTATTATTATTATTATTATTATTATTTAGAGTTCTTTTCAATACATCAGTTGTGGCTGGTAGCATTGATTGGAGAAGAATTTTCACTATTCTGCTATTTTATATTTACATCTTTCTATTGGGTTTGATGACATACAAGTAAACTGACAATGATGGGCAGGGACGGTAGAATCAGAGGGCCGATTTCACGTTTCAACCGGGTTTGTCTCGTTCACTTTGCACGAATGACCTTGGAAAAGACATGGGCATGTCTTGTCTCCCCAGCTATGGGTTAAAAACAAAGGTAGACTGGGCTTTCTAGCCTTGTGTGGTAACCAGACTGAAAGAAGTGAAAATCTGAAATCAAAAAGGAGAAGTGAACGAGAAGCCCCTCAGTTATGTTTCTCCAAGAAATTCACTGAAGAATTGCAATACAAATAGATAGATATTCATATCCTCCCGGAAGAGTTATGGTATTGAAAAAATCTTCAAGAGAGATTTATTATCAACTAAAATCCAGTACATTCTTTGATATATATTATTTTTGGTGTATAGTGTGTTCCATTTAAAATTTTAGCAAGTGTCTTCAAATCTCCAGCACTGTTTTCAGCCATCATTACTGATTAATCATTTTAGGCTTCACGCCAAAAGTGATTGGTTTTTATCTCTGATGATCATTTCTCAATAATTACTCTGTGATCTTGATAGTCACTATTTCATGAATGTTCCATTCATCAATTTCTGATTTATAAATCGATCGTTCGGATTTGGATAGTATAGTCACAAACATAACAAGAAAATTAATTTGGTTTGTTTTCTTTTACGGCATATCAACCTCAATGGGTCACTTAATGCTGACAACTTTATTTTTTTCTGGTAATATTTTTGTTTTGTCAAAAATCTATTTCTGTTATTTTTTTTTTCCTCAAAAATGTATAACTGGTAATATTATTATTTCCAAAAACGTATAGCTGGTAATATTATTTTTTTCAAAACCGTATAGCTGGTAATATTATTTTTCAAAAACATATAGCTGGTAATATTATTTTTCAGAAAACGTATAGCTGGTAATATTATTTTGTTAAAAAACGTATAGCTGGTAATATTCTTTTTCAAAACCTTATAGCTGGTAATATTATTTTTCAAAATCGTATACCTGGTAATATTATTTTTTCAAAAACGTATACGTGGTAATATTATTTTCCAAAAACGTATAGCTGGTAATATTATTTTTCAGAAACTTATAGCTGGTAATATTATTTTTTCAAAAACGTATAGCTGGTAATATTATTTTTCAAAATCGTATAGCTGGTAATATTTTTTTCAAAAATGTATTGCTGGTAATACCTTTTTTTAAAACATTGCTGGTAATATTTTTTTTCTTCAAAAATTTATTTCTGGTAATAATTTTCTACAAAGTATTTCTCTTATTAAAACCTATTTTTACACTTTTATAATGCCTTTTACCTCAGTTGGGTAGGTTAACTATTTGCCTATAGCTGGCAACATAACAGGTGCTACCAGCCCGGGTCAGGGTGGGACTGGGAACAACAGCAATTAAGAGGAATGTTCCACCTTCCTCAAAGCCTCCTGAACAGGGGCTTTGCTGTTGGACGTAGTTTATCGTCTTACCCTGGTCGCGGATGTAGTTTATCGTCATACTGTGGACGCCCCATTAGTGGGGGTTGTCTTGCCCCTCTGCAGAGGTGCAGTCGGCGTATTGTACAGCCCCAGCCGACAGGGCTACCAGAAAATTAGCTGATGAATTATGTTCGACCCTAAAACCACCTTCTCCAACTGAAACGTTACAACCTCCCATCACAATTCCATTGATAATTACAAATGTCAAATTGTCAGACGAGCAACATCACGTAATTCCTCCAGTATAGACTTTTAAAGTTAAGGCCTGGCATGCCATTTCCTCGTTCGACTCGTATTTCATTGGTAAGAAGGAATTTCCACAAACAGCTTCTTCCACAAAACCGTCACCTTGAGGAGCATTCTCCCGCGGGAATGCTTCCACGAATACTACAATATTAATCTCTTCAAGTCTAGGGTCAATCGTTATATGATCTACATATTAAAATAATCTATATTTATTTCCTACTATTACGCCCATGCAACGAACTCATTCAGTAACACTCTTGGATAACGTATTGAGTGAATTTCGGTGTTTACGAAGTATTCGTATTTGGTGTATTATATAGCACGTCCTTTATTTTCATCGCCATGATTCTTCTCGTTCGGATGGCCGAGTAAATCTGGATCTTTATTTTACAGAATATCTTATTTTGAAACCCACTGTTTTTGACATTCATGTCGCATTTGCTCAGATATTTTTCGAAACACGTACCGAATGAAGTTGCTTTTGTTTTGCGGTCGCTGCACTAGCGCCTTTACATTTAAATGATTTTATATGGTTTAATACATTCTTTTTGTAATTTTGATTTTTCTTTTTTGTAGTGGGGGTTGGCTGTTTCACACCACTGAGACGGATGGAGATTCATAGTGACATATTAATATTTCTCTTTTAGAATTCTAATCAATGCGCTTCCGACTTGACAACCATAGCCCTCCAAAATTTCCTATTCGTCAGCTTTCTTAACAGTCTTTGTCTATTTACTTTCTCTCTCACTATTCGTTCAGCTATCCATTTATCAAACCCTTTAAGTAGCTTACCCCCTTAGGTAGCTTACTCCTATAGGCAGATTACTCCTTTGGGTAGCTTACTCCCTTAGGTATCTTACTCCTTTCGGTGGATTACTTCCTTAGGTAGCTTACTCCCTGTTATGGTGTAAAACCATAGAAAGATAACACGGTCTCGGATATAGGTTAAATAGTATATTCTCGGAAACGTAGTACAAAGGTAAATGTGGACTGGAGAGTACTTTCTCTCACTGGTGTCGCGACTCACTCATTCACTCACTCTGTGGCTACAACTCAGTGACCCTCACTTGGTGACTGAATATTTAACAACACCCCCAACACGTGGGTTGCATGTGGCACAAGGCCAGTTTAATATGGGTTCTCCGAGCCCGTAGGCTCGGCCAAAAATATGCCCATTAGAACCCGCATTTATGGGTTTAAGGACTGTTTACCTCCCCAGACGAAACTTTGCCCTGCGGCAAAGCCTCGTCCGAGTTCCTCTCTGCCGAGGCATAGAGTTTGACAGGTGAAAAGATAGCCAGCCTCACTTGGTAGATTACTCCTTTAGGTAGCTTACACCATTAGGTAGTTTACCCCTTAGGTAGAGTACTCCTTTAGGTAGATTACTCCTTTAGGTAGCTTACTCTCTTAGGTAGCTTATCCCTCAGGTAGATTACTCCTTTAGGTAGATTACTCCTTTAGGTAGCTTACTCTTTTATCTGGCTTACTCCCTTAGGTAGCTTACTCCTTTAGGTAGATTACTCCTTTAGGTAGCTTACTCTCTTAGGTAGCTTATCCCTTAGGTAGATTACTCTTTTAGGTAGATTACTCCTTTAGGTAGCTTACTCACTGATTCCTTAAGGCTTAAATAAATTCTCTGTGTGCAAGATTTTCTATGCCTTCTTTCCTCATGTTGTGCCCAGATATTTCAACTGTCTCTTCCTGATTTTAAGTATAAACAACTATATTTAAATTGCTGCATTGTTATACTATCTATCCATGGTGGTCTTGGCATCCTTCTCTAAGTATCACATCTCTGTTGCCTCTGGACTTCTCTTTCTCTTTGACGGAATCGCCCGGGCGACGTGCCTCGAGGGGATATTAGGCATCAAACTCACACCCGACCAACTGGAATTCCTATATACGATCCATCGGCAAAGATGCGGGTAAAAGGATCAGCTCTCTGTACCACTCCAGTAAGTATCTGACTCTGCATGCCATATTCTACCTTTTTAAATCAAGATCCGGCCGAAAATGGAATACGTTTGCTACATATGGGGGGCGCAGCCCGGAACCCACTTTCCAGTCTTTATAGAGTGCAAAAACGTCTTCGAATGTTTGAGGAAGAAGAATTATTTTCCATACTCCAACCTCTCTCTCTCTCTCTCTCTCTCTCACACACACACACAGGCGGATGCGGCGAGTCTCTCACTGCTCTGTCGCTTCTACTATGGAAAGTGCTCTGACGAACTGCATCTCCTGGTTGCACTAAGACTGACTTCACGGCTAAAACTCGCTATACCACTTACATAGGAGCAAACCCCCTAAATTGCCCCCGTATTCCGTCGATGAGAAGTAAGTTCCATGGAAACAGCCTGTTCCCGCGAACGGCGGCCCTATGAAACAGATTCCCCAGAGGTTATTTCCATGATCACTATAATCTTAATCTTTTCAAGTATAGAGTTAGCCTTTATCTTACCCAAACTTAAACTATCTTAAACTACCCGTTATCATATGCCTCTATCTAGAGTGGCTCCCGTGCGTAGTACAGAATAAAACTTACTGTAAAAAAAAGTATTCACTGACATATAGGAGGACTGATATAACACGTCAGTGCACTAACAAGATTTTTGTTGTAACTGAGTTATTAAAAACAACAGTAGAAAACCGTAAGTGGCTTAGTAACAAGTTTATTACCTTTTAGTGAAGGGAAACATAATATAGAATAGAATCTAGGGAAGAGAATGTTTAGTCGTAAATGACTGTTTTCAACAAAGGCTATTGCTCGTTTTGATGTAAGAGTGTTTATGTCTTTCGTTCGACGGCCGCGTTCATACTTGTACGGAAATACTATCCCCCCCCCCTTTTGAGCTTTCACCTCCTCTGGAGGCCATAACTATTTCTTTTTGGGAGCTTTTTTCCAGGATCTCTGTTGGTCGCCTTTTTCTTTTACTATTCTTATTAGCAAAAATTGTTTCTCGTATTGGTACGTCAAATACATCGCTTAATACCTGCATTGGTTCTTCCAATTTCTACTCTCAGAGTGTCTTTTCTTCAATTGGTTTAGGTGGTGTTTATCTACCCACCTCGGACCTTTAATCATATATGATACTCTGCCGAAATCTTTTGCAATTACACCTTCTTCCCAGGGTTCCTTATTGGGTTTTTTTATGAAATTTAAAGAATAATTTTTTTCGCTTTGGTTAAAATATTTAACAGTATCGGTCTTCATTTTTGTTTATCAAATACAGATTTTGCTTTTCTCGTAAACATTAAATCTGCTGGAGACATGGCTGACACTGTGTTAGGATTAGGTGTGAGACGATATACTTGTAGAAATTGTTGAATTTCTATTTTTTCTGAGCCATATTTCCTTAGAGATCTCTTCAGCGTATTAACAAATCTCTCTGCTAATCCATTTTAACTTGGGTAGAAAGGCGGCAACAGATTAACAGACATTTTAAAATCATTTGACGTGAACTGTATCCCATTGTCAATGGATTCTGGGAGACCGAACAGCGCAAAAAATTCGTACAAAAAATTAATAATAATGTTTTATGTGGATCTCTTACATTGTTTCACTTCTGACCATTTTGTAAAACTGTCAACTCCGACAATGTAGTATATTCTATTGAGTAGTCCACCTATCTTTCCCACAGTCTATCAGTGGCAGGCCAGATATTAAATTCTATCGCAGTTGACTTAGCAGCGAGAGAACACTTTCTACACAATTTTACCAGATTTTCTATGTCCTTAACCATATTTGGTCAATACACATACCTACGCATGAAGGATGTCATGCGTAAATTTCCTGGTTGTCCCACATGGAAATCATTTAATGTCCGTTTCTGCAAGAAAATTTGTATAACAATTCGTTCTGCATATAACAGTACCCCATCAAAATAAATTCCTACTATTAATGTCCCCGTTCTTATTTTGTTCATTTAATTTCCACCTCGCTTGTTTTGTCTTTTCATTAATAAAAAGATACTTTTCTCCTCTTTTTATATCAGCTAAAGTTACTAGTAAATTCTGCACTGAATTATATAACACGTCTATTTATTTCGTTTTCGGTCATTACTGCCTCTATCACCGTATTTTGTAACGGTTCAAAAAAATCTCGGAATGACCAAGCTCATTAGATGGAAAAATTCAATATTGAAATCGTAATTCAAACGTATAGTACCTCATCACTGCATCTATTGACAGTGTGGGTTGAGAAACCATTCTTTAATGCAAGAATTGTTTTTAATGGGCGGTAGATAAAGGAGTTAGTTAGATCCAGTGACAGGACCCAAAGAGTGTAAGTTCAATACTTCGTTTGAACTTTCAGAGGGGAATAAACAGAAGATAACTGACATCCATTAGACATGGCACGTGAAACTAGAACAATCTACCCCAGCGAGCGAAAGAAAGTGTTCAGTTCGACATTCCAACCACCTGAAGGAGGCCGGAGCGTAGAAAGATGGCACAAAGATGAGGACAATAGTCCGAATAATGTAAATAGTAAAACTGCCTCATTCATAATATGTTGCCTCAATTGTATTTTGACCATTCTTCCATTGACCTATATCACCTTTGCCTCCATTCTCCTTTGCAATTGAGGAAATTGTCCAAAATTCTCTGTTTTTCCAATATTTCCTGTTTCTTAATAACGAGCTTTGTTTCTAGAAAGCATCTTTCGTCATTTGACAATTCCACCTCCTTTCTGAAACCTTCTACCGGTATTGTATTTATGACGGTGAAATCCGAATTCAGGACTTCTGATTGGTCAGTGATTACGTAATGTTTTTTTCCACTGGCCAATCTGATCATATATATTCAATCGTTTTAACTATAATAAGGTAGAAACTACTACTGCTACTACTACTACTACTACTTCTTCTTCTTCTTCTTCTTCTTCTTCTTCTTCTTCTTCTTCTTCTTCTTCTTCTTCTTCTTCTTCTTCTTCTTCTTCTTCTTCTTCTTCTTCTTCTTCTACCACCACTCTTTTTCACGTGATGAAATAGCCCCACTCACATTGATTACCATTCATCTCATTTGTATTTTTTGTTGTTTATTTCTTCAGTTTTCTCTGTCTCGGTTTACTAAACTTCCCCACCACACACTCTTCCTTTCTCTTCTTCCAACTCGGTGTCATAAAACCTTTGTTTTTTTCTCTCTCCCCCCGACACACGTATCCCCGTGCAGATTGACGTACAGAGATATTAATAAGATGTCAATATCAATTGACGAAATCTGGATGAATTACATTCTATAACAATCACGGTAAACAATTTGATATTTGTTGCATGTGTTGTGTCTGCAAAATAGGCGCAGACATCGTATATTATGAAGGGAATAAAAATATTTTTGATAACAGATCCGGAAATAGAAGACGACGGTCAGTGAGTGAATGTGGATGGGGTAAGTGAGAGAGAGAGAGAGGAAGAAATTGAAAAGAAGGGAATAAGGAAGAGAAAAAACGGTGAAAATGAGACGCTTCTTCTGGAAGAGAACGAACAAGATTGAAAGGAAGCGAGAAAGGCAAAGAGGAGTAAAGTTGAAAAATAGAAGAAGATAAATATTGAAAAAAAAAATGTAAAAAAAGACAGAATTAAAAAATAAAGATAATGAAAGACATGAAACGTAAGAAAGAAAGAACGAAAGAATTCTACAATAAATAAGCGAAAACGAAGAAAGATTCAATATAAGATAAAATGTCAACAGAATAACAACAACTATGAAATAAATCGCTTAACCCCCTCCCCCCCGAGAAATGTAAAAAGACAAAGATGAAAAAAATATTCATAAAGGAAAACAATTGACCAAAGAATTTATAATCATTTCGAAATTTTCAGGATTAATACCGATTTAGAGTTCAGCAGAGCCATCTACCATTTGTTTAAAGTTTCGAAATCTGCTTTAAGTTTTACTTAATTTTCCTCAGTTAATCATTTTTTACTTGGCATCTGAGCAGCGGGCACGTCATCTTCTCTCCCTATCCCCTGACTCTCCCTTGGCGTCTGAGATGAATGCGAGTCAAAGAGAGTTTGACAAGAACATTAGCGTGAATTTGGATTTGGTTGGCAACTCTCTGTAACGGAGAATCCCACACACGTGGCCAGAAGAGCCCCACCTGCAGCTGAAACGATATTGAGACAGGCGAGATCTGGCAAATCTAGTTGCATCGGGTTGCTGGATAATGGTCTGTCAAATTTTGTCTTGGTTACGCCAGTCGGACTGGCGCTGTCGCCTTCCATTGGATTGGCCATTGAGATCGTGTATATCGCGGTTGGTCGCATTCAGTCTGGCCCTTCCTCTTCGATCTTACCGCCATATATATATATATATATATATATATATATATATATATATATATATATATATATATATATATATATATATATATTGTTACGCCTGGGGTTTCGTTGGGACTACGATAGCCGAGACGCAACGAGAAAATAAAAAAATAAACAAGAGTATTGTTACAGTTTTGGGGTAAACTATGTACTAGTGAGCCAACCAAAATTAGCTGACTCATTTTATAGTTCACTAATAGAAGGCACAAAATATTCAATACGATTCAATCCAATCAGAAGGCACAAAATATTCAATACGACGTGTATAAATGCAGCCATGTCTTTTCCGAATATTCACTAGCAACCTCTAATATCGAAGACTGAAGTGGTATTGGCGATATAGTCAGATCCAGTAGAGTGTCTGACTCGTGAGTGTTAATCTTTAACGTTGTTACATTGAACATATTACGTACTGCGCTGTATTCTATATTCAAAAACTATGACGAATATGGTCAACAAGTATCCCAGGGTTCAATGTAAGATTGATGAAAAGAACGATGAGAGGGGAATTCTCCAATTCCGGACGTCGGTGAACGCAGTGAGAGAACGAACAATATGCAGACACAGAACAACAGAAGACGACACGAGAATATATAATGAAAATACTTTATTTATAAAATATACAGTGTATTAAATTAAAGAAAAGAAAAGAAAACTAAATAGTAAAAGGGATGAGGGGAGCAATTGTTTGGTCAAACATATATCAATGCGACAAAATACAGACAAAAATAGTGACAACAGATTACAGAATATATATAAAAACATGTAAAGACTTTCAAATTGTAGGGATGGACGTTGATCGATTGTTAACAGAAATAAAGTTCGAAAAAAAAGATGTTCATTCAATTCTCCGAGCCAAAAAGGTGGAGTTGCTAATGTCCTTTGATTAACGCCGTTCAATCCTTGCTGATGGCGAGTAGTATACGCAGATAAACCACAGGAGTATAGACGACTTGTGTTTGAGAATACCGTTCAGGATTCTTTCGTCGGTTATTTGATTCTTGTTGACGTCCGATTCCTCTTAAGGCAAACAGCTAAGTCCAATTTTGGTGACGTCCGATTCCGCTGAAAGCAAATAGCCAAGTGATGTTGTTATATCCCAACACGCGCGAAAAAAAAACCGTTAGGGGTTAAGTCACGTGTTGGCATATGAAAGTGAGTAGGCGTTATCCATTGACTAATATTAGGGTCACTTGTACGTATCAAACAGTGTTCGTCTGGCCTGCGATCAGAGACCAGACAGGAGGTGGGGGAAAGGAAGGTTCTCTTCCAAGAACTGGCTTTAGTTCAACCCGGTACAAAAAATATTCCATAATCTGCTTATTCAAAGAAATAAAGACACAACTATTATTCTCATATCTCGTCGCAAATATGTAAGGTATTAAATATATACCTATAAAATTTAAGGTGGGGTACAATTATCGGTCCACCGTAACAATATATATATATATATATATATACATATATATATATATATATATATATATATATATATATATATATATATATATATATATATATATTGTTAAGCTGGTGGATTATGCAATTTAAATTGCGTATAGTTTGGCACGATGTTTTCATTAAGACATATTAAATTATTTAAACAAGTTTAGTCTACTTATTTCTAATATGATCCTCTCACTTTCACAGACAAGAAGTTACCATATTCATGCATATTCATTTATTCCGAGTACTTTCGACATTAGCATAATATCATCTTAAAAGTCTTGTTTTAGCAGTGTTTTGTTTTATCTAAGAAAGATTTGTTGTGTTTATCTGAAAATTTATTGTCAGATAAACTCAACAAATTTTATGTAGGCCTCTGTTTTTGAGTCTGACTCTCCCATCAACAATCGGAATTTCTTTTATTATGTGAACGATCATAGTAAATTTTTCCGAGCTGCTGTACCTTCGTAATCATCAGTACTCATTCAGCACTTTTCAAATCCTCTTCACTGTCCTCAGATTGACACCCAGACAACCTGAAATGTGTACAGAATTCCATTTCCAAGTTTATGGCGGTGAGAATTGCGTCATAGTGCTATTTTTTCTCACACACGGTGCCCAACTGCCCTTACTATACTGTACAGTCGAAAAAAAAATCAAAGAACATGCATGCCCGAATTTTAAAATGTAAATTTGCGAAAATCTTCCCCTTTAAAAATATATTATAAGAACACCATTATATATATATATATATATATATATATATATATATATATATATATATATATATATATATATATTGATGCATGCGTCATTAAACAATATAGACAAGTTTTGTCTATTTATTTTAAGTAAGTTCCTTTCATATTGTCTGATAAGCTTAATAACCTTATCATAGAAAGCCGAAAGGATATTACCATATTGATACATGTTTTAATCCTATCTAAGCTTTCGGCTTGCTTACAAAGATGACAATTACATTTCAATATATCGAAAAGTACACGGACGAAACAATAATGGTAGTCTGTTTTTTGTCGCATGAATAATTTCAAAGTAACGACAAAATTCGTGTATACGAGACGCGGAAACGAAAATCGCATCGCAGCTGGTGACGTCACACATGACCACGCGAGAGTGAAAACGAGAATTATTAAGTATGGGAAGCCGTTGGTATAAACAAATGTCTTCTGTTATCAATTATAGGCATTTAAGAATATTTGTGGAGATTTCGTAGTTTATTTTTTTCAGGTTAGATTTTAACAAACTTGAAGATATTGTTTAATGAAACATGCATCAATGACAAATTGCTGCGTAAATAATACAATACATATATATGTGTTTTTATATATATATATGTATTCTTTTGATGAACTTCCTGCTGTGTTGTCTAGACTTAATGAATTTAATTGCAGTACAACATTGGCGGCTAGTTCCCATCATTCTACATTTCAAAATGGCTAGATGTTCCCGTAAATTCTTTGCTAACAATTTCTTCTATCACGCATGACACTTATGGAAAACTCTTCTGGCATATAATATGAATTGTTATCTCCTGTCTTTTTAATTCCTATACCTTTATTGTCCTCTCTCCGACATAGTTGTTATTATCATATTCTCTAACACTTGCTGATAGTGGCTTTATTGCCTTTCTTGGCGTGAAATGATTAAAAAAAGATTTCACTAAAAAAAGAAATTATTTAGTAATAAATAGTTGTGAAATAAATCAAGGGCGTGTTGAGATTCGGGGAAATATTTAACAGATTTTTCTTAAGAATTACGGGTTAACAGGAAGAGAAGTGAGTGACGCGAGGAAACAAAATAAGACTGGGTAATGCTTAGTGAATCCACTGCCTCAGAAACCACATCACGGCGGATGGAACGCAACCTCCGGAACAAACTGAGCCAAGGGAACGTCATCAGAAGACACCAAGTCTTGCAAACGGCCCAGTGATGTCTGTTGGTTTGATAGCCTTTTTTTATTTACATGAGAGACTATACCCGGATCGGGGCAGGTTGCAAAGAGGCTCATATCTAGATATCACAAGCTGTTCTGCTGTTAATGGGGAAAATCCGAATGTGATTAGCTTCGATAAACATGTTCGCACATGTCTCAGGTTCACTGTTGCGTCTGTACTAACTCGCGTTCATAACATAAATGGGGTTATTTTTAAAGCTATTTCTTTTAGAAAAACGATTGTTAATTGTTGACCTTGTAAGGAATGGAGACCTAAAAAAAGAAAGATTTATTTTCCCATTGATGTTTCTTACGATTCTCCTTGTTATATCCGAGATATAACAGCACTGTAGCTCACGGACAGGACGGAAAGCAATGACTAGAAGGAAAAAGAATGACATATATATTATGACATACACAAAATTATATATATATATATATATATATATATATATATATATATATGTGTGTGTGTGTGTGTGTATATATACACTATTTATATTGTTCAGTTCAGACTGTCAAGGCGTTAGTTAGATCCAGTGAGAGGACACAAAGAGTGTGAGTTCAATACCTAGTTAAGGTGCTGGAGAACTTTGAGAGGGGAATTATCAAAAGATAACAGATATCGATTAAACATGGCACGTGGAACTAGAGCAGTCTACCCCGGCGTGCGAAATAAAGTGTTCAGTTCGACATTCCAACCACCTGAAGAAGGCCAGAGCGTACAACGAAACTTTGTGAAAAATATGTCAACAAAGATGAGACCAATAGTCCGAATAATGTAATTAGAGAACATAATAACTCATCTCAGAAATATAGATAGATACTGAAGGGCCGAAACGTTGTGATAAATATGTCAACAAAGATGAGACCAATAGTCCGAATAATGTAATTAGAGAACATAATAACTCATCTCAGAAATATAGACAGATACTGAAGGGCCGAAACGTTGTGATAAATATGACGAGAAAGATGAGGACTATAGTCCGAATAATGTAAATAGTGTACATATTACGACATCACAGAAATATACAAACATACTATAAACATTATTACATCAAAAAATGCATATTTAGATTTCGGCATTAAATAACACATTATGGTTTTTCTATTTGAATTTTCTGATGAATCATAATTATAAGTTAATGACTTAATAAGCACTTTGGGAGTTACCCGACTATAAAATACCAATAGAAATTGAAATATTGCCTTGTAACGAGAGGAGAACTAAGCAAGAATGATTTATTCCCCCATTTACGTTTCTCCTGTTATGGGCCTTGTTATATCCGTCATTTCACGAACGTAACGTAATAGCTGAATGGATTAGGAATGACTAACATGCTTGGTTCTCCATGTATATGCACATGTTACACAGAGATACATTACAACATATATGCAACAACAAACAGTGTGTTAAAAAGGAGAGCTTTACTTGTAATATTTCCCGAATTTGGAACTGGGGTTATGGCGCTTTTACTACGACCGTGGTTAGGCCATGTGTTTTTTTCCTGTATGATCCACCGCTGTGGGCTCAAGAAATCAATCTTATCTGGATTCTACATCACAACTGCCTGTTAGCAATCTCTCTCCTGACGACATTCACCGGTCGTCAATTAAAGAGAGTGAATCTCTCTCTGTAACACTACAGCCTACAAATATGTGCTCATCGACATTTTTCAAGACATCACCTAATACAAGGATCGAAGGTTACTTTCGAAATTGTAACGTTGAGAGAGGTGTATGAAATGAGCGGCAAAGAAAATGGTAAGAACGATGAATTATGAGGATAAAGAGGATAGATACAGATAAGCTTGATTTTGAAGATGTGAAGATGAAAGTTACAAATTTACACTACTTGGAACAAAAAAAGTTTGTTAAAATGCAACTTCGTTTCTTTATATTTGGAACACGTAGGAAATAAGGGCTATTAGGCTTCCTGGAAGTGGGTGGTGTTTCCTAGCAGTAATATGTTTGTTTCTACGAAACCATTCTCCAGTTAGAAGTTTTGTGAATACAAAACTTATAAATGGAAAATAGAAACACAAACAGAAATATAAATAAAACAATTTTAATAAAATTTTATCGGAAGTTGTAAATGTAAAATGGATTATTTGACACAAAAACATGGCTCTGGGTAAGACGACAGACTACATCCGCTTCCTGGGTAAGACAGCAAACTACGTCGAACAGCAAGGCCTCTGATCAGGGGATTTTGAGGAGTGTGGATCCACCTTTTAATTGCTGATGTTTCCAGGTCCACCAGGACCCGGGGTAGTAGCACATTTTAGGGCCCCAAATATGGGCAAATAGTTAACCCACCCAACTGGGGCCAAAATATTAAGAAGGTGTAATAATATGTTTTAATAATAGCAATACATCATTGAATTATTACCAGCAATGAATTTTTGAAGAAAACAATTATCATCATCAATATATTTTTGAAGAAAACATATTACCAGCAATATATTTTTGAAATAAAAAATATTACGAACAATACATTTTTGTAAAAAAAAAAAAAAATTACCAGCAATACATTTTTAAAAAATATATTACTAGCAATAAAAATCTTGCCGGCATTAAATAACCCATTGATGTTGATATGCCGTAAAACAAAACAAAACATACCAAACCAAACCAAAAGAAAACAAAAAGTGAATTTTAATAATTTGCTCATATAAAACAGTCTTTGGATTAAAACGAAGTTACAGATCTGTAGTTTTCACGATGGAATAGTTTGATAGAAACTCCCACAAAATGTTAAGTTCAAAAAATGTTTAAAAATCCTTTGAAAGACTCATATTATCTACTTATCGGTCATTTAGTGCCGAAATTGAATTTTCTTGTGTGCTTTGAAGTAATAAAAATATAATATATGCTTTGACAATTGAATACATAGTAGATGATAGTCAGTTTTTTGTGCATATACATTATGTGTGTAGATAATCACTAGAAGCGGTGATATGTGTGTATGTGCTGTAATTTTGTTGGAATTGTATTGGTGAACACAGAATGAGTTCTTTAAGAAATTGTAGGATATTATGTGGATTAAAATCATGAAAGAGTTCTTTCATGTAGGTTATTTGATTCATTTTGTTTAGCGACATCTCAAACTTTATGGGTTATTAAATGCCAAAATATAAATATTTTGAACAATTTCATGGCTTTAGCAAAATATATTTTGAAAGCAATTAATTGTATGCTTTCAACTACAAATGAAATGTATTGATTGTAATTTTACTATCAATATTTAGTGTGGCTAATTTCTTTTTATATAAACATGAACTGCTGATATTTTTACTATAATATTATATTTGGATATTTTCATAGTGTTTTGTTTTTGTCTTGGGGCTCGCTATTTGCTATTTGCCGTAACCGGTGCTACCACCCCGGGTCAGGGTAAACCTGGTGACAACAGCAATTAAGAGGAGGTTCGACGCTCTAAAAAACCTCCGCGGTTTAATTGAAGACTAAAGGATTAAGTTTACTATACCTGGTAAGCACAATTCTTTGGCGTCTTTCAGACGGAAATTACATTGACGGTAACTGTAGCCATTTTTAGACATTTGTATTTCAAACAAATATTACTTATTAGGCATAAAACGTATACAAGTCTTTCCTAACTACGGTGTCTTGTTATTTGATTTTCTTTTCTTTATTTTTTCTGACGTCTTAATCAGTTTATTGACGGTAGTCAACAAATGGTGTAGCAGAAGAAGATGATAAGTTCCATTAGGCTTTTGTTCTTTCCACGAAAGTGGGGGGGACAACCCTTAAATCGCGTGAGCTTTTAAGAATAAATTTATCGGTTTGTACATCCATACTTCAGAAATTCTGCATATATATATATATATATATATATATATATATATATATATATATATATGCAGAAATATAGTCTTAAAGTGTGCTATATTTATGGGGTAAAGTGCTCAATATCAGAGATAGAGCGTGTGTAAATATAAAAGTGGACATGGAAGTCAGCACTTAGAGGCGACAGTCTGTTTCATGCTAGTGCAATCGTCAGGCGACTAGTGCTGTTATTTTTCTCGGCTATTTATATAAGGGTCAGTGGTGAATTATGGGTAGTCTATTTTGGCGATTACTTTTACCGGAAGTCGCTTATTTGTTTATTTATTTATGTCAAATTATTTTGCTTGTTTTTTGTTTGTTTTTTTATTTTTTTTATTTTTATTTCTTATCTTATATATTTATTTATTTATTCTTTTATTTTTTTATTTTGATCGGTGTTTTTGGTTAACGTAGTAAAAATTTGTTTCTATAGCTTATTGTTGGTAGTTTATAATGGCCGTCATTTACCGGAAGTTGATTGTTCGCTTATTTATTTGGGTCAAATTGTTTTGCTTGTTTTTATTTGTTTTCATTTTTATTTTTTATCTTATATATTTGTTTATTTGTCATTGATTAAATCTGTTTGTTGAATTTTCAGGTGTGATGTTGTGTTTTTTTTCTGACTATTATTTAGGTGGGAACAGTTTTTAATTTATCTATTTAGGTTGGTTATCTTTATTTGTTTTTTTTGTTTTGTTTTTTTATTAAACGGCTACTTTATCGTAATCGGTTGTTAGTTTATTTATATATTTGGATGTATTTAGATCGATTTATTATACTTGTTGTTATTTATTTGTTACACTATATATTTTTGGCTTTCGGTTTTTAAGTAACGTAGTATATTATCTTTTATTAATGTTTTTATTATTATTATTTTTATTTGTATAACAGTTATAACTTTCGTCCGTTCTTTTGTTTTGATTTTGTTTCGCATATTCTAACAGGTGCGGTTTTGTGATTTGTTTGGAGTAATTTATTTTGCTTATTTTATTGTTGTTTGTTTATATATTTATTTATTTTTCTATTTTAAGTTACGTAGTAAAAATTTGTTGTCATGTCTACATTTTGAGATTAGCTCGGATCTTTTATTTAATAATTTATTTTGATCTGGGAAGGTAATGATAGCTATTTTTTCCTCCAAGCAAAGTTTGCAAGTTTTTGATAGGTTGTTGTAGGCTGATGATTTTTTCCTTATTTTCCAAGATATTTTTGGTGTGGTGTGTGTTTTGGTTTTTTATTTCCCAGATATACTTAGAAAGCATTGTGCTGTTCGCATATTTACTATTTGTGAAAGACATTTTGTGTACATAATTTCTTTGTTTCCATGGTCCTTCGGTTATTCCTATATATACTTTTTCTTCATTATCTGCTGATTTTGTCGTGGCTTGGTAGATTACGTTGTGTTGTAAACAATTACCGTTTAAGGGACATTCGTTTTTTATTCTGCAGTTGCACGTGGTTTTAATTTGTTCGTGTGGTTTGTTAATAATTTTTCTGTTGTGCTTTTTTATTATTTGTGCCATGTTCTCGGTGCAACTGTAGCTGATTTTTACTGTGTTTTTGTTGAATATTTTGTGTAGGGTGCTTGATTCCGGGAAGTGTTTGTGTAAAAGCTTGAAGAATATTTTTCCTATGTTTGTTTTTACGTTTTTGCTGTACGGTGGGTTGAACAATATGATATTTCTTTTTCTGTTGGTCTTTTTTGTGTTTTGTGGTGAGTATGTGAGTGTTGCTGGGAATCCGCTATCTTTTAGGGCTGTTTCGTAGTCTTTCTTGGGTTTGTTAAATATAGATTCATCGGAAGAATTGTCGGAAAGCCTGCGGTTAATCGATTTAGGTATCTGTTTGATTATAGAAGGCGGGTGGTTGGAGCATATGTGTATGTAATGTGGTTTATCATTCGGTTTTCTGTATGGTTTGTGTGTGCCTTTTCTTAGGTTGAAGGTGACATCTAGAAAATCTAGAAATAACAGCACTAGTCGCCTGACGATTGCACTAGCATGAAACAGACTGTCGCCTCTAAGTGCTGTCCACTTTTATATATATATATATATATATATATATATATATATATATATATATATATATATATATATATATCGTGGCCCGACGATTGCATCTAGCATGAAAAAGACGGTCGCCTCTAAGTGTTGACTTCTATGTTCACTTTTATATTTACACACGCTCTATCTCTTATATTGAACACTTTATCCCATAAATATAGCACACTTTAAGACTATATTTCTTCATATATATATATATATATATATATATATATATATATATATATATATATATATATATAATTATGAACCTGAAGAGCAAGGCAAACCTACTTAGGTTTCACCTACGCGGATCGTCAGGGTACGCCGGCCAAAGAGGTAACATTAGAACAGAATATAAATGGCCTACAACATAAAAACATGTCCTCGTGACAAAAAAAAAATAACTCTTAAAAAACTGGAAGGGTTAATACATATTTATTCAATAACAGACAAAAAAAATTAGAGAAGAAAACCAAACCTATTCTCGTAACCAGCGTTTCCTCTCTCTACACCGGCTCAAGATTTCAGATTTTAAATTTAGCAAATTGTTGGGTTCTTTATATAAAGCAATGGCTAACTCTTCCTCTATACATAGACGACAACATTTATCACCTGCTTTATACTTATGGCATTTCTTTAATATTTCCTATTTCAAAATGGGGTCTTTATTATCGTCTTGTTTAATTTTCCATACATAAATAGATAACGTGGTTTTATGTTTGTATCTTTCGTTATCAAAACTACTAAGATGGTTATATTATCGGATTTTAAAATTATATGGGTAGATCCTATATATACCATGGGATTTTCATCAATAATACTAAGTATATCCTTGTATATTTTTACTTGGTATACCACTCACGCTTGCTGGCACTTTCTCTGGAGGGGGTAGGCTTTCTTATTCCTACAATTACATTTGGGGGTATGTGGTTTGTCCTTAATTTTTCTCATGTTGTGTCTAGCAATTAAAGTAGCCACGTTGGGCATTCAACTATAGCTTAATTTGACATAGTTTTTATTAAAGATTTTGTATAACGTATTAGTTTGTGCTAAATTTTGTTCGAGTAGTCTAAAAAATACTTTGCCTATATTAGTTTTCACCGTTGAATCGTGGGGGGTGGGGGTTAAACCACAATATATTTCTACTTCTAGTTTTGTGTTTATTTTGTGTTCTAGGGTCATCATTCATATCAATTTATTCTAATTTATTGTTATGTCCACTTTTCATAGCCTGTTCATAGATTATTATTTCTCGTTAAAAAATATTATTATTTGATGACTTTGTGGACAGTCTATGATTAATACCTTTAGGTATCTGCTTCAAGATATGTGCCGGGTGATTGGAATCTTCATTGATGTACTGCGGGTACTGATTAACCTTTCTACACGGTGAAATAGTACCATCGCGTAAATCCAATATAATATCCTGGTAATTGGTAACTTTTAGGTTTATTTCTATATCAAGGTTAAATCCGAATTTAAAAAAAAAAACACTGTTTTTTTTCGGATTATTTCACATTTCCTAGGGTTGCTTTTGTCTACTATAATCAATCCATCGTCCCTGTACAGACCATGGTTGCTAGGGTCCACATGATTGTTTAAATTATTAAGTAAGAGGCATCCAATTAACTCGCATACCTCTTCACCGTCATATGCCCCCATGGGATATCTATCTATCTATCTATCTATCTATATATATATATATATATATATATATATATATATATATATAAACAAATAAAAATTCTTTAAAAATAGTCTTCCGTTTGTAATAAGCTTTAAAATATATGATTAGTTAAAAATGTTATGATTTGTAAATATATTTTAACTTAATAACAACATAAGAATTATCTCATCGAAATTGGACTTTAAAAGGTTCAAAAACTTTGTGAATTATTCAATTTTAAACTGTAAAAAATTGTAAGAAATGAAGACAAATCTTGTAAAAACTTATTTTGCATCGAAAATGTTTTTCTATATAAAAGAGTGTCTTTAATATATATTATTCATAAACGCAATTAAAAGCTTACCTAATTAAAGAATGTCTTATTTTTATTGCGTTTTTCATTTTGAAATTCAGAACATATTTTCGGTAAGATGGGGCAAATTTTGTAGAGAAAAAATCAGTGTTTAAATTCTTCAAAAAATTATGATTTTAACTAATATAGTCAGTAAAAATTATCTCGATTAATATTTCAAGCTGTCGTCATATTAAGTAGGGGGAGGGGAAACACGTGTAAAATAAAAATGTTTTTACCAACATTTTCTAATAATAAAAAATTCAAAAATCATTTCATTCGTTTGTGAAAAAAGAGTAAGAAATTTAATTAAATCATCACAAAATACTTTGCTCCTTCCTCTTAGTACTGACATAAAGATTTTGTCGACATAAAACAATATTTTCATTAAGTTTGGAGCAGGTTTTCATCACGGTATGCTGATTTTAGCGATCTCCCGGATGTTATCTAAAAGGTAAACATTTTTGGCAAAAAACTTCATCAGAAGAATCGGCGACTAGTAAAATGTTAACGAGAATTATGGAGTGATAGAGAAATTGGGTGGAAACCAGGAACTACAATAAAATACAATTTAATATTAAAATGAGAGAACAAATAAAAGATGTGGAAAATGGAAAAACCTAGAATAAATAGTTCCATTGAGTAGAAAAAAAGGAAGATATAGCCTCCCAGTAAAGAAAGAGAGCGAATATATTTCTTTCTGTCGGCACAAAGAAGGTCTGTGTAATTTAATATATACTGCCTGTAAATTTGCAGATGTTTTGCCGACCGTTCTTTGCTCAAAATGTAGGCACTAATGATGAAAGACCCCTCCTTCCGCTCAACATACAAATCCAAGAAGGGAAAAGACGAATCCCATTGCTCCTTCAATGGAATTGAAAACGGAAAACGTAACATCACCATAGCGATAGCAAAAATAGGGTTTGAGGCATTTTTCAAAAAGAATGTTTTCGTGAAAACAACAAAAATATTAACTAAAACTGGACTTAAGGGACAACCGATCTAAACTCCGTGAATCTGGATATAAATAATGTCATTAAAACTGGATTACAACCCTCAGTAACTAAATACATGAAGTTAAAAAATAAATTGTCAGAAATATTGACCCCCCCCACCTATAAAGGGCATTTACACAAATCTGTAAAGTGTCCTGAAGATGTACATTCGAAATAAAAAAGAGTATATCAAATGACACCATAACTTTGTCAGTGGAACAGAGTTCACGGTCCATGTTTAAATCAGAGTACCGGAACAAATCTGAAACACCAACCGAGGAAATAAGTTGTAATAATACAGCTAGCCACGTAGTCATTTCACGTTGAAAAGGAGCCACCATTGATAGGGTGGCTCTAAAGAGGGGGATGCCTTCCTTATGGACTTTGGATAAACCCTACATTCGAGAAAGTTGAGATCCAGTGGGTCTAATACAATCATTCACCATTTTGGTAAGAAGTTCATTTTAGAAAGCAGACGCTTTTACACGTCAAAATATTACTAATATTTTTTTAAAAAAACTTAAAGGTACGAATTTTAAGAAATTTAATATGATCATTCAACATGATCTCCATTTAATTAATATAGTTCCTGCTTCCGTAATATAACCATCCCAGACCCTTTGTCAGATTTGGTAACATAAATGGCATTCCTGAATTTTAAGGAATTAGGCGTCTTAAAGAACTACTCAATAAGCGTGAAAATGCTGATCGACAGGAAGGGAGGAATATTCACAAGCCATGTCCACACGCACACACACACACACATTTGTAGATCTGATGAATTGGATCGTGATTACGATTCCAATGTAATAAATTATAACCATAGAATATTAGTGTTTGAGCTTTTTTATTTTACATATATATATATATATATATATATATATATATATATATATATACACACACACACACACACACACACACACATACATATATATATATATATATATATATATATATATATATATATATAGGGATAGAGAGAGAGATAGATAGATATGTATAACCCAATTTAAAATAACGTATCTTGCACATAAATTCCAACCGATACTTACACAATTCGTTTCTTTTGTGTTTTA
Organism: Acanthosepion esculentum; assembly: GCA_964036315.1. Taxonomy (NCBI): domain Eukaryota; kingdom Metazoa; phylum Mollusca; class Cephalopoda; order Sepiida; family Sepiidae; genus Acanthosepion; species Acanthosepion esculentum. The sequence goes on from OZ038489.1 coordinate 7,902,957, forward strand.
AAAAGCATTTTGATAAACTTTCTTTACGAGGAACTCTATGCCATTTCTTTCAACTCAAAAAAGAGAATTATACTTAATAATTTTCTTTTTTAAATTTCTAGCGCTGTGTTCGGAGATTATTACTTTATTTGCTTTTCACACTTTCGAACACAACTACAAAATACATCACCGTCCACTGCAATCTTAACTTCTTCAATTCTTTGCTTATCTATCCTACATATCCTCATGATAGGAACTGTTAATTTCCTTCTCTTGCGTCCTTGCAACAAAGTCATTTCGTAATGCTCTACGTTAAGTGAAAGCTGAGAAGCTGTATTTGGTGAACAATAAAAAAAAAAAAATGTTATATTTTTTTTTAACTGTTCGTGTTTAGGAAAGTGTGATCTTGTAACACCCTCAAATTATTTTTTCATGCGTAGGCTTGCTTTTATGTGGGTGGATAGCCATCTTTATGTATTCGTTTTCTTTTTCAATATACAGAAATCACTTTCTGTTCGTTGTCAGAAAGGTCACTGAGTTGTTATTCATTTCTGGGTGTGTTTTTTTTTATATATATATAAAGAGGCTCTTTGAGTAAATGTAAGAAAGAAAACCAAAAACTAAAAATAAACCTGGCTGTTTCTGAATAAGAATTTATTGCTTTCTTGTTAATATATATATTAATATATATATATATATATATATATATATATATATATATATATATATATATATATATATATATATATATATATATATATATATATATATATATATGTGTGTGTGTGTGTGCGTGTCTGTGCTTCTCGATTAATCCTTGACATTATTTGAAAGGGCAGGAAAAAAATGAAAAGCGATGGTCACGTGTTTCGCGCCATTCTCAATAGACTTAAAGACAAAAACAAGGAGAAAAAAGCAACAAACGTTTAATTTTTTTCGTGTAACTTGTATTTCTAAGCCACTTTTCTTTCTGTAAACCCCAAAAGAAGCAAAAGAATCGTTTAAAATGTTATTAAATTTCAGTTAGGCAAGTCTTTTTTCCTAGCGAGATTTTCGTATCAGGCATTTAAAATGCCACTTAATATGCCAGACATATCACGATGGTTTCGCAGCAGTGCACGTTTTGAATAGCTCGCCATTCAGTTATTTATGACAACAATGTGCTCTATTCTCATCAGGGGCACGACTTTAAATCGTCTGCCAGGGCGTCTATCCAACGATCTGACCTTATCTAATTCTTTTACACCCTTGTGCATATTAATTGAAAAAACAGTATCAATATCCTTTCTTTCAACATACGGTTAGTTTTAGATCTACTGAAGGGACAGGGTGTAATCAGTTTTTATTTTTCTTCAGATTAGGTCATTTGCAGTGGTGTGCAATAATATAAATTTATTTTGGGGGTGTATGATGAAATTTGTTTGGCCTTGAAAAATATTGCGTCATCTGTCATTGCATCAAATTTTTATCACGCCAAGTCGATATTGTCTCGATTGTCGATTAGTTATCCTGCGACTATTGTCTGCGATGAACGTTACTCCAAGGAAGCATACAAAAATTGTAACGTTGGAGAAACACACTAGCAATCTTCACCAGAGGGAAAATCGAAGTACTATATACTGGTCCGGAAACTCTCCTGATTTAAATCTAAACGAGAATCTGTGGATAATCTGCAAGGAATGCCTCGGTGGAATGGACATATGAAATACTAATAAGTCGACGCAAATATACACACACGTACATACACGTCCGAGAAATATATATATATATATATATATATATATATATATATATATATATATATATATATATATATATATATATATAAGTTACTGCGATTAAGCATTTGAGTTAATTTATTTGTGTTCGAACAAGTGTTTTCTGTTCTAACTCAGAGTGTAAAAAGTGTTTAAATGCTCTATAATTCTGAGCGGTTTCGGCTATACTTTTATCCATTATCAAGGATGATTTTATTTTACTTTTTAACCGGATTCATGGATTCTATGCATGTATCTAGATTTATAGGATTGATTTATTCTCCGAACGCAGTCAACACATTGTGGCCGTGTTCGTAGTTAATATTAATGTGGCTTTTTCTTTTTTATTATTAAGGCTTTCATTATTTAATTCTATTTTTTACATGTGGATGAGGTTATTATTCTCGTATTTTCTACTAGTATGTTTCGGATGGGATTTCTGTGAGTGTTTAAATAGGTTCTGATAGAAATGTAGTCGTATAGGTGTAATGTAAGTCGTCTGGATAGGCATGTAGTAGTGTAACAGATGTAATTATTTATGATTTCTGTTTGATCAGGGACGCAGTTCCTTTAGGAACTTTGGAACTCATAGATAATATTCGTTCTTTGTAGTTTTGAATTTGCAGACAAATTGATATTTTTAGGACAACGTTAGCCGCTTTAAGTTAAGTGCATTGTACGGGTCGATTGTAAATAAAAAAAAAATCCATATAAAATGATATACCTAAAATTTATACTACTAATAAATATACATTTGTTCTTTACCGTTTGTGTTCATTCATCTGGCAATATATATATATATATATATATATATATATATATATATATATATATATATATATATATATATATATATATATGTATATATATATATATATATATATATATATATATATACATATATATATATATATATATATATATATATATATATACATATATATATATCCAAGTATAGGATTGATGTATACCGAATAAATTCCAATACCCCAAAAATATTATTGTTCAAGTAGTGCTCAATACAGAATAGAGCTAATTTATACGAAAATTATTACATAACTATGTTATAAAATCACTACAAAAATAGTCATTTTTAGTACTGATATTATAACATTTATGTTATAATTTTCGAATAAATAATCATATATATACATACATATATATATATATATATATATGTAAACATACACACACACACACACACACACATATATATATATATATATATATATATATATATATATATATATATATATATATATATATATAAATTAACTGAATGTCATGTTCTATTAGTTTAGCTGTTTCAGTCATTGCCAAGAACTGTTTTTTCTCAGTCCGTTTGACACCCTAGAACATTGTAAACGGAAAGACCTTGTCAGTTAAATTTAATTGAATGAAATCTTTCTGTCAAATATACCTCATATTCATATATATATATATATATATATATATATATATATATATATATATATATATATATATATATATATATATATATATATATATATATATATAAACCCTTCCATTGATGGTATCAGTTTTATGTATGTAAGGATTTACTGCTAGACCACGTTGAAACACCGGTTTTCGTACTATCGCCGGAGTTAAGCAACGTCGATCATGGGCAGACCCTTGATAGGTGACCGCTTAGGAATACCAATGTATTTTATAACAACTCGGAATTGCAAATGGAGAACAGAGTTCCAATTCCGGTCGGTTCCTTACATTCCTTAGGGACAGGTACAAATCTACCACCACTGTGTGTCACTTAGTAGAACTGGTATCATTAAAAATCATTACTTCGATCGTCATCTTCAAGGGTGAAATCTCCACCTCTGAATTTTCCAAACCATCTTCTGCAAGATCTTTCATTCAAACATTCCTCTCCATAAACTGAGTGAATGTTTCTAGCCATTTCGGCTGCTGAGTTTCCTTTCTTGAACTCATAAAGCATTATGTGCCTCAAATGATTCTTGGGTACTTCTATGTTAGCAGGGTTTTAATCAAACAAAATTTAATTTCATTGTTCTCTGAAATAAAATTTGATCAGTTTAAATGCATCTAAACATAAAAATAACGTTCAGCTCCATTAGACATTATAAAATACTCTTTAAATTTCGTTCATTTTAACAAAAAGTTAAAATTCGGACAGAAATTATGGGATGACCTAATATATATACATATATATTTACAGAGACCTGGTGCACTAAGTGCCACAGGGTCCCCCCCCCACAATATGTTGCTTCAAAATGCTGTATATATTCTCTATAAAGAAAACAACTTTCTGATATATATATATATATATATATATATATATATATATATATACAGAGTTACCATAAACTTCGTGTGTACTTTAAAAAAATTATAACTTCATTTGTATTTGCGATAGAAATAATCTGTAAAAATTTTCTATAAAGTTTAATGTACCAAGTTTTAAGTATAGCTAAAATAACTAATATGATTTCAGGGATTACTGTAAATAAGTTGGCAAATGATTTCCGTGAAATGCAAAATCGTATTACCCTTTGTATTGCTAATGATCGAGGAGATGTGGAAATTTAAATAAAACTTCAATAAAACCTTAAAAAATATAGATTTACTTCTTTCTAATCCTTTTTACAAATTAGTTCTATAGCAAATACAAATAAAGTTATACATTTTTTAAAGTGCACACGAACGCTATGGACACCTTATATATATATATATATATATATATATATATATATATATATATATATATATATATATTAATATCAATTATGTGGTGCGGGTTCAATTTATATTACGCGAATCATTCATACGAAAAGCAGGTAATGAAGTTAATGATACGGCAAGAATCACGCTCGCAAACAATTTTTAATAATAAAATACATTAACATGAAATCCGTTAATGAATGGTATGATCCTTGCTTATAAATTCCGGTTTTATCAGGTCTTTTTTTACTACTAGCTTAGCTTTCAATCGTTTCATACGATCATCCTCAGGTAGGGAAATAGGTAAGTTTTTGTTTTTTTTTACATCCAGGTAATAACAGGACATCGAAAGATAAAGTGTAATCCGAAAGAAGTGTTTTTAGAAATGTGATATTGTTAAGTGTAAGAAATACTTTTGGAGCGTGCAGTCACGACGATGAGGTTAAATTTTTTTAAATTTTAAAATTATGCGTTCTTGTACTAATATAGTAATATGAGAATTTTTTTTAGAAGTAGGCTTTTTTAGTAAAGGTGGCATGAACTAAATTGTTCAATAAATAGAGTAATGTCAGAGTTATTATCAGGAATGCGCATGTCGGATCGGTTATTTTAATATCAATTATGTGGTGTGGGTTCAATTTATATCACGCGAATCATTCATACGAAAAGCAGATAATGAAGTTAATGATATGGCAAGAATCACTCTCGCAAACAATGTTTAATAATAAAATACATTAACCTCTAATATATACAGAGACCTGGTGCAATACTTGCCAGGGTGGTCCCTTCCAAACGACCCACTGCAGGTTTTGAATTCAGAGTTTTCCTTCTCTTAGACCAGTTATCATCTAAGGCTATAGAACCCGGTCTGTCCTACTATTTACCTATAGCTGGGGTGGCGGGGGGGGGAGAAAAGGATTCATACCTTTCCAAAGGTTATTAGCACGTAAGTGAACGTAATGGATTCGACTGGAATTCGAACTCGGCTCTCCGATTCCTCAATACAAGCCGCTATCCATTATTCCACCATGCCTTCAAAATGTGTGGATTGTCCTACACAAAAACTTCAACACCATAATCAAATCTTAACTGATTTAAAATATGTTTTTTTCGCTACACAATAATAACCATGTTTCAAAAATGGAAGTTAAAATCTATATATATTTTTATATAAGTAAAAGCTTAGAATTTAATTTTGTTATTAAATTAAAGACATTAGTTCCATCCAAAATTCGCTTGACGAGGAAATGTAACTAATGTTTTTAATTTAATCACAAAATTAAATTCGAAGCTTTTAGCTTCCATTTTTGAAACTTGGTTATTACTGTCTAGCGAAAAAACATATTTTACATCAGTTAATTTATAATATTAATGCTCTGTAAATTTACATTGAGCACTATTGTGTAAAAATAAAAAAATATCTATAAGAACACCGGATTATATACCTTACTGTTCTTTCTTTTTATTTATATTTTTATTAGTATACACACCCACACACACATGTATACATGTATATATATATATATATATATATATATATATATATATATATATATATATATATATATATATATATATATAACCGAATGGTAGGTATACAAGCGAGCGATCGTGTACAAATATACATAAATACTCTATTGCGTATGAAAAACAGTGCTCAATATAAAGTAACAGAGCTATTTAATATCTATACTAAGAAATATATATTATATCTTACATTAATTGCGCAACTCTGGGTTTCATACCGAAGCAATGCTGGAATTAACATATTTATTTTTATTTGTATTTTTGCTTGATACCGAGTTTGTTTTTTTTTTAATTTTCTGGTTCACGCGAGATATATTATTGTTGGGGTGATATAATTGGAATTAAACTATTTAAAAGTTTAAGCCCAGATTAACATATAAGATTGAAGATAAAGTTGGAAATAAGAAACATTAATTCTAAAATAGAGAGACGCTGGTTTTGAAAAATGGGGAGTTTGGACAAATCAAGGTAGGCAACTCTATTTTTCCGAAAAATTAAGAGAGTAATTGATAATAATGTTGCTAAACAAACTAAAACTAATTATATCAAGAACAAAGTATACCGTCATAAAATAAAATAAAATAAATGTATATAGAATAAAACAAAATAAAATGAAATATAGTACTAGTAAAAAATAATAATACAACAATGAAAAGAAAATGATTTGAAATAAAATAAGAAAAATAAAAGGAAAAATATAAAAGTATATGTCAGCGAAAAATATAAATAAAAATAAATATAATTATTCCAGCAATTGAAGATTGCTTCATCATGAAATAATATATATATATATATACATATATATATATATATATATATATATATATATATATATATATATATATATATATATCAAAGTGAATATTAAAGTCAACACTTAGAGGCACAGTCTGTTTCATGTCGGAAGCAATCGGTCTACTATGATATTGAGCACTTTATACCATAAATATAGCACAGCTTAAGACTATATTTCTTCATATATATATATATATATATATATATATATATATATATATAATGTATGTTTGTATGTGCGTGCGTGGTGCGTAACTATGTCTGAATTTAGGTCAGCGGAAATGTTGTGAATCCGTCGATGGTGGTTTTAGCCTTAAGTTGTTAGTCAACGTGACCGAGAGCTTGAATGTACCGGTTTTGCTTAAACTGATCCGCTGCTCTCTGCCAGAAACTGTAACTATGATCCTTTCAATGTATTTGCAAGATAAACCTCAGTCCATCTTGGTATGCATTTAACAAACACAATCTTGGCTGAGCAGGTGCCAGTGACAGGGATTTGCTAGCCGCCCTAGCAGATTGGTGTGCTCGGAAAACGAGAGTAACTGGCCATGTATATATGTATCTATAATCAACATCATCATTATCAAGCCGTCTTGACTCCTAAACAAATGATTTTCATATCAGTAAAAACCGTTTGTCATGATCGTTCATATGGTCTTCTATTTCTATCTCTGGAACAACAATCAAGCAACCTTTTGCTCCACCTGTTATCGATTCTTCATGCTACATGTCTTGTCTCCTTCCTTTTTATCATTTAATTACTTACGGGATATCCCTAGACTGCATGTCTTCCTGGACCCATCTAAGCCATCATCTATTCTTTTTATTGATGTTATGCTTTTAATATATTTTCCAAAATATTTCAATTCCATTCTTCGCTTCCGTACGTCAGAGATGGCAGTATTGATACGATGTGTTATGCTTATTGACAAAGTATTACTTTCTCGTTGGGAAAAATACGACAAAGTTGGAAATAGGGGATCAAAGGATTTTCGGGTACGATATGTCACAGAAGATCACTATCATTTTCGTTGTTGAAAGAAGACATTTGTTCAACAGTCGATTCGAATTGGCCGCTAATGTCAGTGGTATAGCTTATCATATGACAGATCTTATGATATATGATATATATTATGATGTATCATAATATTTGGCATAAGAGTCGATTCTCTCTGGAAATGATTTTTAAAAACATTAATATTTTCATGCCACATAGATATGTGTGTATAAGAAATCCGTGTATCCGGGACATCAAACACTTACGTAGGAATCTGTAATGCCTGAACGATTATTCTTGAAACAGAGATTAAAGAAAGGACTCTTTCAGTTCGAAGCGACCTTTGCTCAACGGTCAGAGTTGAAAAGAGTGTATCCAATGTCTGACTGACAAGCCAGATTCAAACATTTGCTGTTCAAAGCGTGGGAGAGGCTGCCATTCTTGAATAGACCTATCAAGCCGCAGCGGATGTTATGTCTGAAAACTCTTAAAAGCATAATCATTTTTCGTGATTGACGGAAATGGATTGTCTCTAACATTTTCATTAAGTCCTCACCAAAGAAAATCACTTTCTATTTTTAAAAATTAAAATGTAATTCTAATTTAAGGCATGAACGATGCCAATAATTCATACATATAATAGTTTGGTTTGGGTACCTCGAGGCTGTGTAACGGTTAGCAGGCTTGTCTCGCTAGAACAATTACGACTGAGTAGTGCGTTTCATCCAAACTGGGTGCCCCATGCTTTCGTCCTTGTTCCACAGCTAAGCTACGCTTGGAAAATCACTATAATAGTTTGGTTGTGATGTATTTTCTTGGTATACCATTATCAGTGTCTTTCTAGGTATCTTGGTTTGGCCATGAAAATAAATTGTAAACTCAAAAACCACAAGATGTTTTAGAGAATAAAGATAAATGTTAAAGATTTTGAAATTCAACAGAATTACTAAATATTGGCCATACAACTTCAAGCAACTTCTCTGCTATGCTGGCCTCGCACTCTCGCTTGTGGAACCACCTTCGGATTTCTTGTTGATTGTTGAATTTGATCTTCAAAAATGTAAATGCAATGCCAATTGTCATCGTCTCTATCCTTAATTCGAGTTAATTTATTATCTTCTTTTTTATAATTTATTTTTCCTGATTCTTTCACGTCAAATAAACCCTTGCGTCTTAGTAACTTTATAGCCTTCCTTGGGATGAAATATGATAAAACAAAGGCCACCAGATGTAACTATTGACAGTGCTACCAGATGAAAAAGATGCAAAGTAATAAAATTAATAGAGAATACCGGGAGGTTAGACAATTTGTATACATCCGACTAAAAATATGTAATTATAATTCAAATGTATGTATGCATATCTAAGTAATATACATATATTATTTAGATGTCCATATATACTACTTATAAGCGTATATATTGTTACTTATATTACTTATACGTGTATATAGTATTTATTTCTAATTTAAAGCACGAACGATGCCGTTAACTCATACATATAAAAGATCTGTTCTATATATATCGATTGAATGAATTAAAAATGAAATCATCGTGCATATTTTAATACCAACATATCCCCACGAGTGGCTTTCACAACGGACGCTGCTCCAGAAACACCTTCTAGCGAACAACACCGTAATATCCTGAGACTGATGAATGAATAAAGAATGAATAATAGATGATTTTTCATAATGGCCTTATGGCAGACAGTGTTTATTATTTTAATTCCAGGGCTTACTCGAATGGCACGAACAAGGTCGGTGAAAGGTTCCTGTCTTTATTCAGGTTTTCTGATGTTTTAATTTTACAGTTAACAAAATATTTTATCACAAGTACAAACTAAATAAATGAAGGTAACAGGATGCAGGTCATACCAGTTTTTTACCCAATACAAGGAGCAAGACGTACACAACCACCGAACGAGATTGTTGTAAGGGTGTAAAAGGAGTGGGAAGAGATGAACTTTATGAGGATATGTACAATAGATAACGGTTGATTCTAGACTTGAAGAGGTTAAAATTGTAATGGTGGAGAAAGTATCCTCGCAGGAGTCTGTTCCACAAAGTGATAGTTCTGAGGAAGGAATTGTCTGAATAGAACATTTGACATACTGAATACGAAAGGAATGGGTTTGAGCCATTGCCCCCTATCTGGCATGACGTGTCCTAGCTGTGACGGCCTGGACAAGTGTAACTAGGGAATGTAGCTCAACCGGCCAATGGAAATAATGATAAAGTGGCGAGAGGATGGCAACATTTCGATTGTACAAAAGGGGATTCAGGGAGGAAAATAATTAATCTCTCGCAAGGCTGGAAAGCGATGTCACCAGCTCAGATATAGCAGAAATACTCCAGTTTTTAAAGGATCTGATCAGGAAGGGTCAGGTCATTTCTGACGAATGAAAAAAGAAGATATTTAAAGATCGTTTTATTTGTCCAACGTGGTGGATGGAAGTATAATGGCGATAGGAAAAAAGAAAAAAAAAAGAAAAAATTAAATATCATGGTTATTGTTTTGAGAGTTCTTGCGAGTAAAAATAGGAATACAAAGATTAATAGAGAACAATGAAAAATAATGGTAGGAGTGAACAGGAAAAAAACGACAAAGAAGAAAAATATTAAGTAAAAAATCATAGTACATCATCTCAGGGATATAGAGACTGAAACGTGGTGAATATGGCAATGAAGATTAGGATAACAGTCCGAAAAATGTAAATAATGCAAGTAATCATAATACCTCATCGCAGAGATATAGAGGCTAAAACGTTGTGAATATGGCAGTAAAGATGAGGATAACAGTTCAAATAATGTAAAAATTCATAATACCTCATCTCATAGATATAGAGGCCAAAACGTTGTGAATATGGCAGTGAAGATGAGGTTAACAGTTCAAATAATGTAAAAAATCCTAATACCTCATCTCATAGATATAGAGGCCAAAACGTTGTGAATATGGCAGTGAAGATGAGGTTAACAGTTCAAATAATGTAAATAATCATAATAAATCATCTCAGTGATATAGAGGCCGAAACGTTGTGAATATGGCAGTGAAGATGAGGATAACAGTCCGAATAATGTAAATAATGCAAGTAATCATAAAACCTCATCTCAGGGATATAGAGGCTGAAACGTTGTGAATATGGCAGTGAAGATGAGGATAACAGTCCGAATAATGTAAATAATGCAAGTAATCATAAAATCTCATCTCAGAGATATAGAGGCTGAAACGTTGTGAATATGGCAGTCAAGATGAGGATAACACTCCGAATAATATAAATAATGCAAATGAAAGAGGCGAAAAAGAAGTATAAATAAACCGAATTTAAAGCCAGAAGAAAGAAATTCATGTCAAGAAGAAGAATAAAAAAGACAACATATCGTATATACATGAGGATAGGTTTCACTTTCTTTCACCAAAATGTCGATATCAGAGGTGCAAGCTATCCACTCGGCATTAGAGTATCTGGAGTAGATTGTGGCTTATCTGTAATCCAGATAAGTGCACTGGGATCAAGGATAAGCGAGAGAAAGGGAGAAAATACATTTTTCCAGACATTTCGATTTTACGCAATCGCTTCTTCCAAAAGAACCGTGTCGCACACAGAAAATAAATGATTCGATCTCCCCAACCTATGCTTACCATTTATTATGTGATTTACGACGAAAGACTATCCTTTTCAAGTGATTTTAGGACTGAAGGGATTACCAGCTCTCCAAATTTTCATCTAAACAGAGCAGCCCCGCACTCAATAAGTAAATACCACACAATTACAACCAATCCCTTTTCAAGGGTTTTAATATATATGAGCAAAGTTTTGAAATAAAGGTGATTATTTGAAAAAGTATGGCATTTTAGATTGGAAATATTTAAAGAAAACTTCAATTTAATGATTGCTAATCGAAACTATTTATTTGGGCCAAATACAGCACCCATTGCCAGTGTGTATCACTGGTGGGTGTTGGCTTTAAGTCAAGGTGGAATCAGAAATGAGAATTTGCATACTAAAATTAATTCACATCAATTTCCTGGGTGTTATGAGAGTAAATAATTCTCTGAGAAGGCCAGGCTGGCTGATATATACCGTAAATACTCAAGCAATTTTTTTCACCCAAATTTTGATCAAAATCAGTGGTATGACCTATCCACTCAACATTATAGAGAACCTGAAGTAGACTGTGGTGTATCAGGATTCCAGCTCGAGCATAAGCGAGAGCAAGGGAGAAAATGAAATTTTCCATACATTTCCATTTTATACAATCGCCTCTTCTAAGGGTACCGCGTGAGACATCGAATAAAATCGATCAATCTGCACTGGTCATCGTTTACATTTATCATGTGATTTATGATGACAGACAATCATTTTCAAGGGATTTTAGGATTGACGCGACTACCGGTATCCAAATTTTCGTCTAAACAGAGCAGCCCCGCAGTCACTAAGTAAATGCAAATGAAAAGAATATTTAACAATGGTGATGACAAAGAAGGATTTTGGGGTTTTAGTTCTGATGAAGTTTAATAACTATATCTAAATGAATAAACATTTTTCTTATGTTTTAATATATGTAAGCAAAGTTTTGAAATAAAGGTGAATATTTAACAAATATTTAGCAAATATTAGTTATCTGCCTATACTTCTGAGATGAGGTATTATGTACACTATTTACATTATTCAGACTATTGTCCTCATCTTTGTCGCCATATTTATTACAACGTTTCGGATTTTCAGTATCTGTCTATATTTCTGAGATGAGGTATTATGTACAACGGCCGAAACGTTGTAATAAATATAGCGACAAAGACGAGGATAATAGTCCGAATAATGTAAATAGTGTACATAATGCCTCATCTCAGAAATATAGACAGATACTGAATGGCCGAAACGTTGTAATAAATATGGCGACAAAGATGAGGACAATAATCCGAATAATGTAAATAGTGTACATAATACCTCATCTCAGAAATATAGACAGATACTGAATGGCCGAAATGTTGTAATAAATATGGCGACAAAGATGAGGACAATAGTCTGAATAATGTAAATAGTGTACATAATACCTCATCTAAGAAATATAGACAGATACTGAATGGCCGAAACGTTGTAATAAATATGGCGACAAATATGAAGACAATAGTCCGAATAATGTAAATAGTGTAAATATTAGTTATATTTACGTTAAAAAAGGGTGATGTAGCTCCCTAGATTATAGTTCGACCTATCTGCCAGTTAAATGGAAAATAAGGCTGAAATCTATCTAGTGGAGAAACCTATCCGCGTGTAGAAAAGGTAAATAAGAATGATTTTGAAGGACAGAAAGAAGAAGAAAAAGGGAAGGCTAAACGAAGTTAAAATGACTTGGCAGTAATAAAAGAGGCTTATAAGATAATTAGAAGGAAAACCTGAATAAAATATAACGTAACACAAAATTAAAAGATTTAAAATGGAAACGTTTGGAAAAGAAAGTAAAAACGGAAAGATGGATAAAACAAAAGTGTGAAATGAATGAGAAGCACCCCCCACGACCATCACCACAATGGTCATACAAATATGGAAGAAAAATTGAATAGAATAAATCAAATGAGAGAATCAGACGATCACAGAAGAGAAAGGCGGGAAAGAAGTGAAATGCAGATAAAGAAACTTAAGAAAGATGGCGACGAGTGAAAAGGGCGGTACAAATAACAGGAGAATTGCAAATATAACGAGTTAAAATGGAGAAGCCCTTTCGAATCGTGATGTGAAGAAAACTGAATAGAATTAGGGTAAAAAAATCGGGAAGAGGTAGAAATATTAACGAATGTCTAATCAAAAGAAATCCCATAGAAAAGGGGGCTGGGCTAAATTGAATTGAAATGGAAAGAAAGGGTAGAATTAACCTGTATTGAATAGGTGGAAATTAAAAGGAATAAATAAATAAATATTTTATTAACGTGCATAATCTTCTTTCTTTGCTTTTAATGATAGCCACGGGCCCTTCTCTCAATATCTGCAGTCGAAATGGCTGTATTCATGTTGCAAAACAATATTTAATATACTGTTTTTAGAAAGAATGAATAACCGTTCGAAAGTGGTATTATAATAATATTAATAAATGAGATCTCCACTTCGATGTGTCACTAATAGCACAGATAGAATTAGTTTCAGATTTATTTGGTATTTCTAATCCAAATTGTTCTGCGTCACTTAACTGTGTGACCACACTGACAAATATGAGTGTTCTTTAGTTTTTATTACTACGTACAAATGTCTTTAAAAGCAGCAATCAATCAGGGAATCTTTGCTACTATAGGCCGGCATGCCAATTTATCTCACAGAACTAAGAAAAACAATGAAATATTAGCAAGAATCAAAGAGGTCTTACCCTGTCTTTTGAAAGGAGAAATCTTTTGGATCACAACATATCAAAGAGAAAACGTTGTGTAGTCCAAAATCCACAGTTGTTGCGCACACTGCCTACAGTGACGATATCTATTCTTCACATCACAGAGCTTAAATTGCCCTTGGAGCAAATGTTGGGCAAGCAGACAACATCGTCATCAACGCTTCAGTCGCCAACAAGAATGATGGGGTATCCTGAGTTGGGCTGGTATTATTGGAGGCATCATGGTTGGTCCGTGGAAAGTGTCTGGCAGTATTAAAATTACTACAGATGCTTATATAGCCTTCCCGATAGAGCACCTTAAAACTTAGTTAAAAAAGCAAAGGATAACGTCCAGGAGAACCATCATATCTATGCAAGATAATGCTCGCTCACATGCAGCGCATAAAACAACGGAGTACCTGAAACAATTAAGTTTCTGGGAACCTCGGATATTTCGCCGGCTAATTGTCCAGTCCCAACTGAAAATTTCTGAGGCATTTTGAAGCGACGGGTTTACGAGAATGGACGCTAATTTGGAAGCCAGGATTACGTGTGACAGACAATAGTGAATGTATCACGTGAATTTACAACAGCGGAGATCAAGAAATTGACGTGTTTCATAGACCAGCGCCTTATCCAAGACATTTCAAAAAAAGGATTACATTTCCCTTATAAACCAGCCCCACTATAATTTTTTAACTCTGCCGTCACAAAAGTTTGTAAACTTAATTTTGATGCACGGTATATATATATATATATATATATATATATATATATATATATATATATATATATATATATATATATATATATATATATATATATATATATATATGCAGGTGTGCAGTGAAATGGGAAAGAACACGTTAGGTAGATAATCCGGTGTTCCTTAATATTTAGCTTTATTTTCAAAAGGACAGTGCTCCATACAGAAGTAGAGCTTATATTATAATAATATTTTTAGTTTTTAAAAATATGATTCCTCCGCTACATAAGTTTTTAAGTTATGTAGAGTTAAGGTGTCTGGACCCGCTTCCTTGTCAAGCGAGAATTTGGGAATAAGCGATCTTTTGGTTAGCTAGTGTTCATAAGTACGGTATCATTGGAACATTAGTTGCTATGGGAACGGCTAGTTTCGGCCGTTGAAGTTAGGTGGTTTAAGGGGCTAAGAATTAAGAATTAATTTTTATCTACAGGCCAGTCCCTTTCCAAAAATGCGCATCAAGTTACAATGGGGATTCTATGTCCAAAGTGGTCTTAGCTTATGCTAGTCAGACGGCGTCTTTTTTATTTATGGGCTTGCCTTGAGTCGTTGAGTGGCTAGAAGGTTATGTTTCATA
This sequence comes from Acanthosepion esculentum, assembly GCA_964036315.1. NCBI lineage: Eukaryota > Metazoa > Mollusca > Cephalopoda > Sepiida > Sepiidae > Acanthosepion > Acanthosepion esculentum. The sequence continues at coordinate 7,918,413 of OZ038489.1, forward strand.
ATATATATATATATATATATATATATATATATATATATATATATATATATACAGCGTGATTGAAAAGTAATTCACTATTTTGTGTATCAGTCGCCAGCCAGGAGTCCTGACTTAACACCCTGTGACTTTTTTCTTTGGGGTTGGTTAATGCAGCAATACAAAAACAAAAATTTGGAAGAACTTGAAGGGCGAATACAAGAAATTATGTCTTCCATACCACAAGAGTTCCACGAGAAATCAGGTGATGTGATTCCTGAGTAGAAGAAGAAGCTTGTAGGCACATCTGCTGCTCATATCGAATTTTAAATAAAACCTCATGTTGAACGCCATGCGCTCATATACATGGCGTGTGAAAATTTTAGTTAATAAATAAATTATAATTATTTTAATATTGATAGTTACTTTGTAATAACCCTGTATACACACGCGCGCGCACATACACACACACACACACACACACACACACACACACACATATATATATATATATATATATATATGAAGAAATATAGCCTTAAGATGTGCTATGTTTATGGGATAAAGTGCTCAATATCAGAGATAGAGCGTGTGTAAATATAAAAGTGAACGTAGAAGTCAACACTTAGAGGCGACAGTATGTTTCATGCTAGATGCAATCGTCAGGCCACAAGTTCTGTTATTTTTCTCGGCTATTTATATACACGGGTCAGTGGTGCATTGTGGGTAATCTATTTTGGCGGTTATTTCCACGAAGTCGTTTATATATATATATATATATATATATATATATATATATATATATATATATATATATATAATATGCCTCACTCTTCCTTCCTGGAAATCATCGTCTGTTGCTCTAGCTTTGAATAACCATCTGACCCATCTAATTATCGGCCTATTAGCCTACTACGTCTTTTGGAGGAAGAGGCGATGCTCAATGTTAAATTGTTTCCACATCTCTCATCACTAGGCCTGTTCTCAAACAAGCAATACAGTCCCCTTTTCTCCATGTCAACTGCTGATGTACTAACGATAATTGCGGAAAGAGTCTGTCATGCTCTAGTTAAAAGTGGTGACGTCCGGCTGTAGCATTGGACATGGCGAAAGACTTTGACAACGTCTGGCATTCAGGTGTTCCCCACAAACTGAAAAGCTACGGTATCTACATACATGTTTTTGAGCTAATACGGTCGTTCCTATCAAATCGTGAAATGAAAGTTATCCTCAACGGCCTTTCGTACTAACGCGGGTGTCTCCAAGGGTTCTTTCCTTGGTCCGATGCTGTTTTTAATCTTCATTAACAACCTTCTTGATGAGATTAACTCTAAACTTGGCATCGACGCTGACGACGCAATTATTTAATCCAGCCTCGATAGTAACGCTGATCAGACCGATAAGGTCAAAATGGCAGCCGATGTATAAATCGACCATCGTTAACTGGCGCAAAAGATGTCTTGTCAATTTTAACGCCTCCAAAACTAAATCTCTCTCCATTAATCATCTGAGAGTCCCTTCTCTGCCTT